>OX346246.1:26458638-26659478 GCA_947049315.1 Epistrophella euchroma
CCCCCCCCCCTTTGTGTACGCCACTGTATAAATTCAATTTTTTTCAATAAATGATGGTTTGGGTGACAGTAACTAAGAGCAGTGTTACTTATTAAAAGAGTACTAAGAGCGACTTGACAAGTTTCAGTCTAACACATACATATTTTTGTAAACATAGGTGAGATTCTCAATATCTGAAGACCATTGTATGCGTTTGACTATAATATGTTGATATGAGACAAACAGTATAGTAGCCCAGTTACGGCAGATTGCTTTTAACTGGCCGAAACAATGGTGTAGTTGGAGCTGCAGCATGTAGCATTGTCAAAGCTGCAAAATTATACAAAATTAGTATACAGCGCTTCAATATGAAGCTGCAGGAAAAGTTCCCTCAACTTTAACTTGTCTACTCGCTACAAGCTGCATTAGAGATGGCATATATTGGGTCGTTCAATTGTGTCTCTTTCTCACGCAAGCTAGTCGTTGCGAACCGGGCTACACCCTTGTATTGTAGACGTTCTTTGCTACATGAGTGAGTGATTTTAATGACAGCTTGTGCTGTAGCAATTCTTTTTGCTGCAGCTACATTCCATTGTGTTCAAAGGGTAAATCTTCATTCATTCTAAAAATTCAATCCTCCATCAGACTAGTAGACCGGGCCGGACCGGACCAATCATATGTGCAGTATGTGCAAATGTACAGGGCGCGAAGCTCTGGGGGCGCATTACCAGGAGCAAGAAAATATAATCTGATCTTGCGCAAACAAATATGTACTTCTATTTGCATTTTAACCTATTACCTATTCTATTACGCACTGTACAGTGTATCTGTGTATGTGTTTTCTCATCTACGAAAAAAGAAACAAATGGAAAAAAGCAAAGAATGGAAAAGAAGAATAGAGTACAAAAATTAAAGCTAGGAGGGATGAATGTATAGTTGAATCGTTCTTGCATATAGGCAGTTTTTTTGTTTTGTTTTGATTTGTTCTTTTTTTTGTGTGTATGTATGTATGTGTATAAATATAACAAAGAGGCGCTTTCTACAAATCTTGCACAGGGCGCAAGTTTGGCTTAGGCCGGCCCTGCTAGTAGGCCTCGAAAAATAGATGTGGATGTCATCAGCATTGTCATCAGCATAAAGGTGTACAGAAACAAAACGACAAACTTCAGTTATATCATTGCTAAATAATGAGAAAAGGAGAGGTCCAAGAATCGATCCTTGAGGAACACCGGAAGTTAAAGGCAAAGAAAGGAAGTAATAAGACGATCTTTCACTAAAACAAAATAATGTTCGCTAAATTTTTTACAAGCAATCGAAAGCTTTCGAAAAATCTAAAAGAAATAGTTCTTGTCAAATTCAATTAGAATGTCATCTAAAATGTCTACTATATAGCAGTCGAACAGTTCTGCTTACTCCGAAGGCCAACAACACTTAGGAAAGTATGATTGCATAACACAAGCGTTAATAAATGGGATTGAGAGAATAGTAAACCTACTTTTTTTTTATTAACATCAACAGATTCCAGAAGTTGTAGTAGCCCGTGATGGCGTAATGGTTAGTGCGTTGGACTGTCATGTCAGAGGTCTGGGTTCAATACCAGCCGCTTCCACCTTAAGTTTTTTTTTTAGGGCTACTGTCTCTTGCGAGGAATTGACAAATCCTCCAAGAGTGTCTCTTGTCATAGAAAAGTTCCGCTCACCTTAGCCGTTCGGATTCGGCAATAACTTGTAACTGTAACTGCAAACACGCACACAGGAATAGTTGAGAGTTGTAAGTCACTAGGCCCTGGTTCTTCATGATCCGTTGTACCACCAAATTTATTTATTTTTTTAGATTCACGAAAATTATTCCAGATAACTTTTCTAGGCAGAGAAGTATTTAATTTAGATGCGTAGTGTTGTCGCTCTTTCAATCTCAATTTCAAAAAACTTAAACAATTATTTAAGAAAATCCATGACTGACGAATTAATTTCAAATGGTATATTTTTGTTTGCGATTCTCCAATAAATGAGATAATAAAAATAGCTTATGACCTTGAAAAACTTTAACCATAGATTACTTATTTTCTATGCCTGACTGATTTCTGGAAATAGTTGTTGTTGTCCTTTCATGATCATTTACTGACCTTTTAGATGACATACCTACTTTTTTCGATTATATTATTATGAGGTGCTAAGACCGCAAGCCTTGGTATAATTTTATTTGTTTTTAAAAGCCCTCACAGTGTACAATATTTTATTAACCCACACTACAAACACCTGTCCCATCAGACTATAATATTATAATTATCACATACAAATAACCACAAATAGATTTATTTTAATGTAAACATACAAATAATGTATATATTTTTTCAAACGACCAATCTATCACGAGGGTTTTTTTTTTCCATACACAAAAATATTTGTGTAACATTATTTGCCTTTGTTTTTATAATTAGTATCATGCAATTTACAACTCTAAAAACAGCAAATTCGTATATTTGTATTTTTGTAAAATCCCTTTCCGTATAAATTATTATAAATTTAACTTTCCCATGATTTTCAGAATACATTGCATGAGTGTTTGTGTGTGTTTTTTTTTTTAATTTTTAAACAAAACGCTTCTATCTAAATATAATTTAAATAATATTTAAGCACATATATAGGTACATAACCAGAGAAATAACAAATTATAATTTGTATAATTTGTTTATAATAAATTTAAAGAAATTTGTTTGTACATTGAATTTTGTTTATCAATTTTGAAAAATAAAGTTCTAAAAGATTTCTCAAATAATGCAGGCGCAGACAATTAATCTCAGTTAACACTTGCGAATGTAAACATGGTATAATTTGGCAAAATATTCATTTACTTCTGTATATGTTTTGTTTTAAGGTAATAAAATATTCATATATTGAAATTATTTTAAAGTATCGAAAGAAATACACCTGTTCAATATAATTAGTTTAGGTATAAGACAATAAAAAAACAGGGGTTGCTGATTTGTGGTGGAAATATGCAATTAATTATATTGTTTACATGATCTTGTAATATGCAGGTTACTTTGCATAAGATGCATAAAAAAGCTATATGGTGTGTGTTGGTTGTAGTAGCCCGTGGCGTAATGGTTAGTGTGTTGGACTGTCATGCCAGAGGTCTGAGATTCAATACCTGCCTCTTCCACCTTAAGGCCAGGCGCGCACAAGTAACTAACAGACGCAGACGGAACTGGAGCCGGAGCTGGAATAGTTGTCAAAATATTGAATACACGCAAATTCAAATACGGAGCTGCAGACGCAGACCCAACTTTTAACTTTTCACGTACGGCACTTTTGACGTTTCAATTTATATGAAAAAAAAAACAACTTTTTGGGTGGGAAAAACAAATTGTGGTTATTTATATCGCGAAAAAATTATTTAATAAAAGGAAAATTATTGGAAACAAAAAATGTGAATTCTGAGCTTGTACACAATAATATTCTTTTGTTTTTCTTCAAAATACTTTCAAAGCTGTACAGCTCCATTGTGGACATGTAAAAAAAATAACGTACGACACTTTTTGACAGCTTTTCTAGTTCCGTGGTTGAGAGTTGTAAGTCGCTAGGCCCTGGTTCTTCATGAGCCGTTTGTGCCACAAAATTTATTTTTTTATTTTATGGTGTATTGGTTGGGTTGAGACAAGAAAAAAATTGGAAGGGAGGGGTTCTATTACCCATTGTTTTCTAAAAAGTTGACTTAAACTAAAAAAAAATCTTTAAAAACAGCGGTAACACTTACGGCCATATTATTCACTCGTTTATTCTAGATTTAAACTTAAATCCCAGATGTAAATTAATTTAAATCCAGAAATTATATTCAAGTTCCTATTATTCACTTGTTAAATTCGCAGTTAAATCCAAATTTTTAAATCCGGATTCAATAAATCCAATTGAGTTTAAACTGCTCTCCGGAGGAGAACTTACATTCAGATTAAAACTCAATTCAAACAAGTTTGAAGTGTTTGATTTTTGCGCTAAAAAAAATGTAATTCAAAGTAAAATGGATTAGAGTGTATAAAATGGACAAGGACATGGATTTGAATTTTCGGATTGAATAAATCCGGTTGGATTTAAAATTCAATTAAATCCAATGTGAATATTATGGCCGTTAGTATGTGTCAAGCTATTTTTGTTTTCAAGGCCATCAGAAGTCCTTTTTACTTGCGATATATGTATGTGGGATGCTAACTCGCATTCCCCTGAGTCCGAATCCAGCAACATTAAGGAGACATAGATTGAGAGATATTTTTTTTTGAGCCAGAGTAGATTGTACGCGGAAGCCGAATAGACGATACACCGTACCAACGATCCAGCTGAAAGTTCGCCGTAGACATTATTTTGTTTTCTCTTTAAATTACTTTCTGTCTGTCTGTCTGTTTGTCTGCCTGACTGTCTGTCTGTCTGTCTATGGACTCGCCTACAACCTAAACTCATGGGGCGATTTAATTAAACTTGGTATAAAGTATTTTTTGGACATTCTCCCGAAACGTTTTTTTCATTTTATGCATTTTTGGAAAATCTTATTTTTCTCAAAAATGGCTCGACAGATACTTGTAAAAAAAAATCCATACATTTTATTAGGTATATTCTACCTTTTTGTGAAATATTTAATTTCCAAGAAATGGTTTTAAATGGTACTTCTCATAGAACCATTTTTTTATTTTCGTTTTTTCTCGAAAAGGAATAGACTGATTTTGATAATTTTTTTTTACGGAGAATCTTCTAAAAAATTTAAATAGTATTGTGTATCAAAATTTTCGAATTTTTTTTTTTTTTTGATTTTTAAAAAGAGTTTCAAATTTTTTTTTGAAAACCAAATATTTCGAAAACGACTTGGTTGCTTTTCATGAAACTTGGTAAAAAGCGGTTTTTTAACATTATCTAAAATATTTGGAACAAAAATGTTTCCTATAGTCAAAATTAACGGTACCTACCTAGCGATCCTTGTCACTAATACTTTAAAAATCTCTTCCCGTAAGTATCCCATCCTCTATCTGCAAGTTAAACGTATTGGGTTGCAGCTACAGACACGACCATTCCGTATAGAACTGCGATTTTTGCTGAAGAAATGCTTGCGATGTACATTTTGGACTCGAGTAATCAATCAAACTTTACATTACGATAGTAGAAATCACGAAACAAGTGGGTCCCGCAATTATGTCTGTCTTTTTGTATGCCTGTCTGTTCCGTGACCTAGAGCACAAACCACTGAAGTAATTTTCTTCAGATTTGGAACTTAAATATTTTGGGCGATTCTATAGTGAGAAAAATTGAATTATTTCTTTTTAGCTCTAATAATAACGGTACCTGCCCATACAAGAATTTTGAAAAAGGTAGTTTAAATTAAATTATGGTTTTAGGTGTATATTTTAAAATTTTTAAAAATGGCACACCGCAGTTTTATAAATACATAAAATATTATATTGTTGTTTTAAGTTTAAGTTAGTCTCGGATGGCTTATTGCCTTATACCTAATCTAAAAAAAATTGGACAATGAGGATTTTTCACTTAGGCACACCTGTGTGTGCAGTGCACTGCTCCAGCCAGCGTTAGTAGACGGTTTTTTTTAGTTAAAATGTAATTTTCCAAAATCAACACAAAAAAAAAACCAAAAAAAAAAACATGATAATTTAGAGAAGGAAAAAACTTAACATATTCTAGAATTCATTAACATCTTTCATTAAAATGCTATTTTCGATTATGCCAGATGTATCATTTATACCAAATGATTTCCACTCAAACTTTATTAGAAATTAATTTATTTAACAGATCATTACATTCGAATTTTGTTGCTACTTCTAACACACATAAAAATAAATTGATATAAACATCTTTATCGATTAACCACAGATTAAAAAAAAAAGAAACATTTCCAAATTCGAAAAACACAAAATAAATAAAGCAAAAATGTTTTAAAAAAAATAAAACAGCAAGTTCTTAAGAGGCATTTTAACAAGAGCGCAATTATGATGTGATTTTAACTCGCAGATATTTGATTTTTTAATACCTCGCGCCAAAAAAAAAAACTAAATTTTCAAGTCTTAAAAGATTTATTGATTTTAATCGGTGAAATAAAATCCAAATGTGTACTAAAAAATAGCTTATTGATGAGCATGTAAACATGATTCCCACTGATTTTAAGTGTGTTTTTTTTTTAATGGGAAAAAGATTGAGTTCAAGGGTACTTTTTCCATTTTATATTTTTTCATGACGGATTTTGGTCAGTATTATCAATATTCATTTAAGGTCTTAAATTTATTTAAGACTTTGTTGAAAACCTAAGATGAAAATAAACCAGCTGGTTTTAAAAAAGTTTAAAATTAAAAATTAAGAAAATATCGAAAAATAAAATTATTTAAATAATTATACGTTTCCTTTTTGTGAATTCCGATTATTTTAAATTTTGTTGTTTTTTTTTTATTTCTGGAGCAGTGTTTTCACATAAAATCACGATTGGGGTTTTTGATCTCAAAAAAATGTTTACCCACCGACCTTGATTGCACTGAACTAGCTTATGAGGAGATGTGTCGATGTACATATTAAATAAACAAAATAAACAAAAATATTCTTATACACCTTGGTTGCACAATTAATTTTTATTTTTAGTGTGAGACTATTATTTTAGTCCATTGAAGTGCTACAAAAATTTGGCCGAACTTTGCATTTTGTATAGGACAAATTTTTTTGATGGATCTGGATAAGTGTGAGTGTAAAACCGAGTTTTCGGGGTTGAACTCCCTCTCATATGCCCGCCATTTTGGAAAAGGGGACGTAAAAAAGTCTTCTCAATATCTTGAGAACCATACATAGCACAAACTAAATTTTACCATATTTGTGTAGAGAATTAAAATCTCTAAAATTTATGTTAACACACTTTTTTTTCGTGAAATTGAAAACAAAAAAGTTATAATCAAAAAAAGATGACCATTGTCAAGAAAAGTATCATTATCTTCTTCTTTTATTTATTTTATATCCTCTTTAAGATAAATTTCTTAGAACGGTCATATTTTTTTGGTTATAACTTTTTTGTTTTTAATTATACGATAAAAAGTGTATTAACATAAATTGTAGAGAATTTAATTTTCTATACAAACATGGTAAAATTTGTATTGTGCGATGTATGGTTCTCAAGATACCGCGAAAACCTTTTTATGCCTCCTTTTCCAAAATGGCGGCCAAATGGGGGGAGTTCAACCCTGAAAACTCGTTTTCACACTCAGACTCTGATCCCTCCTAAAGATCCATCAAAAAAAATTTTGTCCTGTATGAAATGCAAGGTTAATGTAACATTTTAATGGACTATTTGCCTGTTTGTATTTATTGGAATTGTGATTTTAAGGGTCTGTTTCAGCGTTACCATCATCTTTAAAAAAAGGAAGTTGAGTTGACTCCAAAAGTTAAGTGGATTAAAAAAACTAAAACGAAAAGTATATATCAATATATGAGTTTTAATTATATGTATTTCTAATCCTTAATTATTTTCAACATAAATAATATCCAAAAATTGTGATATTTTACGTTCTCTTATATTTTTTTTAATTGCGATATATACATAACATACATACACACATATGTATGTACTGTATGGCAAATTTTGAAAAACAAATCGAACTCGAGATTTTGGTCAAACTTGGACATTCCCCCGATACTTTTCTTTCATTTTTTATAGGACAAAAAATACCTACCTGCCAATTGTATTTCTTTTAGCATTTTTGGAAAATTTTATTTTTATGGATCCACAGATTTTTATAAAAAGCCAATAAATTTTATTAAGTAGCTATAGGCTAGATTTTTCAATTTAATTTTTTTAAAAACCAAACTCTGACTTAACTCTAATTATATAAAATGAGCTGTAAAGCTGTGATGTACAAATTTTTAAGTCTAACTAATATGCTTGCATGTAGTTGGCCCCCGACTTTCAAGTTGGGCAAAACTGTTAATGGCAATCGTTTGTACACGTTTGTACAACTTTTAAAATAATTTGTACACGCACCGTTTTTTTTTTACAGGCAATTTAAATAAAGGGACAGTAGTTGGCCCCAAAAAAAAATTTTGTAATGTTTTGAAAAATTTTGAAATGCAATTCGATAGAAATTCGTTTGTACACGTCCCAAATTTTTTTTACAAAATTTTTTTTTTTTAAATGTGTTCGAAATTTTGAAAAGTATGTACTTTTTTTATGATGATTTTTCATGGTATTAATTTTTTGAATTTAATTTTTTTCTATTTTTAATTAATTATTCAAAATTTTGGGACATGTAGTTGGCCCCATTTCAATTTTTTTTCTTACAACTCGAAAAATCTGAAAATGCAATTCGATGGATAATCGTTAGTACACGTTTGTACAAAAAATATTTTCGTTTGTACACGTCCCAATTTTTTTGTACAAAAATTTTTTTTCAAAAAATGTGTCTCGAAATTTTGAAAAGAATGCAATCGTTTGTACATTTTTTATGATAACTTTGCATGGTATTAATATTTTAAAATTGATTAAATTTATTTTTTTAATTAATTATTCAAAATTTTGGTGCATGTAGTTACTCTAAATTCAATAAAATGCTTAGGTAGGTAGGTATGTATCTATGTTCACCTAAAAATTTTTTTTAAAACTTTCTTTGAAATAGGTATCTACAAACCTACCTACCTACCAAATTATTATATATTTCTACCTATTGGTACCTACTTTAGATACCTACAAAAATGACGAATAAATATATCCATTTTACTGGAGCTTACACACCTAGCTTTTCTTTTGGTACCTACTCACATATATTTTGTAGGTAGGTACCTACATAAACTATTAAGTTAAGTGAAACAACGGAAAATGGCATTAAATCAATAACTATACTAATTTGAATTTTGTCGTCGGCAAAACTCTTTTTATGTGTTTATATTCTCACTTTTGTACCTACATACCGTCCTACCTGGGTTGGGGTCGATTGCATATTTTTCGAAATTTGTACAGAAGTTTTTTAAAAAAATTTATGTGTGTAAAATCCAATTGGGAAGTGTACAAACGAAAATATTTTTTGTACAAACGTGTACAAACGATTATCCATCGAACTGCATTTTCAGATTTTTCGAATTGTAAAAAAAAAATCGAAATGGGCCAACTACATGTCCAAAAAAATTTGAATAGTTAATTAAAAATAGAAAAAAAATTAAATTCAAAAAATTAATACCATGAAAGATCATCATAAAAAATGTACAAACGATTGCATACTTTTCAAAATTACGAGACACATTTTTTAAAAAGAAAATTTTTGTAAAAAAATTTGGGACGTGTACAAACGAAAATATTTTTTGTACAAACGTGTACAAACGAGTATCTATCGAATTGCATTTCAAAATTTTTCAAAACATTAAATAAAATTTTTTTTGGGGCCTACTACCGTCCCTATATTTAAATTGCCTGTAAAAAAAACGGTGCGTGTACAAATTATTATAAAAATTTTACAAACGTGTACAATGGATGTACAAACGATTGCCATTAACAGTAGTTTTGCCCAACTTGAAAGTCGGGGGGCCAACTACATACATGCAAGCAACTAATATATGCTGATAAAAAAGTACGTATACGCCACAGTGACCCCATTAATGCTTATTTTTTATTTTTATTTTAAAGGGTCTGTACTATTATACATAGGAACTAGAAACAGGCAAAGAATAATAAAGAGGATTTCACTTCTCTTTCTTCTTATATCCACATGTAATAGATTACAAGATCCCACAGAATTTTTCGGAATGGCGAACCCTAAATTGTTATACGTGAATCGGAAGCCTGTTACAAAGCCAAGAATCTGACTGCATTCTTGAAGGATAAATCAATCAAAATTATCTAAAACTCATAAATTCATAAAATTTAAAATCATGAAAAATAATGATTTCCTTATTAATTTGGCAACCTACTCTATACAGGGCGTCCCGAAACTCAACGTCAAGCGGGTACCGGGTGATAGGGCAGGTTGTGCCCGTTCTTTTAAGAGTATGAAAAAATAATCCATCTCGCTTGGTTTGGTAGTTATAGCAATATTAAGATAAATAATGAAAATCGATACCCTACCTCACATTTTTAGATACAGTGGTCACAAATTTTAAAATTTTGCTGTGTTTTATTTTTTTACGTAATCCTTAAAAACCATGCTATTAATCGCAATCACAAATCCAAGAATAAAGATGGTCAGTTTCGTAAGAAAAATTAAGTTTGACTGAGTCATTGTTCAAAAAAATTTTGTAAGCTAACTTTGACACTTCATATTTTTAAAAAAAATGTACCAGACTACCCTCGGCAAGTTATTTAAAAAAATGGCCCGTTTCATTCAGATTTCAAAATTGTACAACACTTGCTACTTATTTACTCGTAAAAAAATACGATTGCTTTTTTATTTGCAAAAGGACCTCAGTTCACTTTATATCACTTTTACGTAAATAATGCTTTTTTGTTCTCAAAAATCGGTTTTACCGAGGTGTATGTAAGATAAACAGAGGCACTTGAATAAGACACTGTTTGCAGTAAATTAGATTAAGAGGGATCAACATTATATACACGGTATGGTACGATCTACGTTCCTGCTTTTACTAGCAACTTCTCGTAATTATGCGCCTTTGTGTTACCCTGGACTCGATTTATGTTGCGGAAATTATGTTAGTTATTATCTGGTAATTCGTACTAATAGCCTTTCTTGAATAGCGTATTTGTACATGGCTCAAGAATATGAGAACATCAATACTAGCCCATTGAAAGAGTTACATTAGCCTGGCATTTTGTTCAGGACTAAATGTTTTTTATTTATGGGAGGGATAAGTGTTAGTGTATAAAAAGAAATTTTCGGGGCTAAAAGATTCTCCCTCTTTTGGGCGCCATTTTGGAAAATAGGGTGTTCTAAGTTTGCACATTTTTGTATAAAATTGAATTCTGTACAATAAATGTTAAGGCACTTTTTATAGTTAAATTGAAAACAAAAAAGGTTAAAACTAAAAACAGACGAAAGTTTTAAGAAAATTATCATTAAAGGGATATTAAATTAATTAAATTTTTTTTTTTTACTGTAGCCAAAATATTACATTTTTTTTTTCTTAAATCTATATTGCACAATTTACAGAGATTGGTATATAAACTACCTTACTACTGCCAAGTAAACATTTAATTTTTAAAGATAATGTGCGATTTTGATTGTCGAATTGAAGGAAAAGCTACTTTAAAAACCTCCATTAAAAAAAAAAAAATAATAATAATAATAATAATAATAATAAATAAATAATACACAAATGAAAGATGTGGAGCTAGAGAGAAGGGGTGGCTTATAAACCAACAATAAGTAATCAAAAATAACTTTTACATCTTGTTTAGTTTTTACAAAGTTAAGAACCATTTATAGAAAGATTAGGTAACAAATAGTTTAAGGAAATCAAATAATTAATAAATAATTAAATAAACAAGTATTGAATACATGAACACATAAAACGTATGTAGATAAATAGATAAATAAACAAATAAGTAAATAAATAAATAAATAGATTCAAACAAAAATAAATAAATAAATAAATAAATAAATAAATAAATAAATAAACAAATAAATAAATAAATAAATAAATAAATAAATAAATAAATAAATAAATAAATAAACAAATAAATAAATAAATAAATAAATAAATAAATAAATAAATAAATAAATAAATAAATAAATAAATAAATAAATAAAAAAAAAAAAATAAATAAATAAATAGGTAAATAAATAAATAAATATATAAATAAATAAATAAATAAATAAATAAATAATTTAATCAATAAATAAATAAATATAATAACAAACATTTATCAGTCTTAATTTAGGTAATAAATAATTATTAATTAATGTAAATAATTAAGGAAATTAAGTTAATAAAGGAAATAATCACATAACAAAAAATCAGTCTTATATTAATATTATTATTAAGAAGCTAAATTTGAAATTAAAATATTGTCGGATGTAGCACAAGAAATGTTATATCGTTCATTTAATTTCGATATTCTGTCAAAAACATATTCAACATTAACTAACATTTGCGATTCATTAGTTGAAAAACACCAAGGAAGGTTCAAAATCATTTTTAGGAGCTTGTTTTGCGATATTTGTAACCTTCGTATATGGCTTTTTGCACAATTTCCCCAAGCTGGTGATCCGTAAAACATGATTGCTTGAAAAATCGCTTTGAAAATTATTATTTTATTTTCTTGACTTAGTTTCGATTTCCTGTTTATAAAAGGGTAGAGTATTTTAATAGTTTTATTTATCTTTTTTATAATTTCATGTACGTGAAGTCCAAAAGTTAATTTTTTGTCCAAATAGACACCAAGGTATTTTGCACTGGATTTCCAGTCGGTTTCCAATCCATTGATTGAAAGGGAATTGGTTGGCAAGAAACAGGCTTTTCTTTTTCGAGTAAAAAAGATAGCCTGAGTCTTTGTAGCATTTATTCTGATCTTCCAATCATTAAAATAATTTTGGAGTGTATTTAAAGCAGATTGCAAATTGGTTCCAATAATAGAACCAAGTGAATCTGAAGAAAAAATACAGATATCGTCAGCAAAATAGCTCTTTCGCAGTTTGGTATAAAAGGCAAGTCCGATGTGAAAATAGTATATAGGATCGGACCAAGAACAGATCCCTGGGGTACTCCTGATGTACAAAGAAATGTTTCTGAAAAGTTATTATTAACACAAACAATGAGACTTCTTGACGATAAAAAGGATTTAATAATTTGTATAAGATGCATGGGAAAGTTCAACATTAAAAGCTTGTGCAGGAGTCCGTCGTGCCAGACAGTATCAAAGGCCTTTTCCACGTCTAATAGGACCATACCAGTACTTTTTCCTCTTATTAAATTTGTTTTAATGTTTTTAGTTATACGATGAATTTGGTGTACGGTGCTATGGAATGCACGAAAACCGAACTGTTCAATTGGCAAAACATTATTTTCATTAATGTGTTTCATTAGTTTGTTTTTGATAATTTTCTCGAAACACTTACTCAGAGAACTAAGCAGACTTATAGGGCGGTAGCTAGTAGGGATGCTAGCAGTTTTACCTGGCTTCAAAATGGGAATAACTTTAGCTTTTTTCCATTGATCGGGAAAGTAGCCCAATTTAATACATGAATTAAATAGTTTATGTAAGAATTTTTTTCCGCACTTGGGTAGGTATTTTAAATATAATTTTTTTATATTGTCAAAGCCAGAAGACTTTCGAGTTTTTGAACAAAGAAGTGCATTGTTTACTTCATCAAATGAAACATATTCGAGTCCATCATTAGCATACTCGTAATTTGAATTGATCACATTAATAGAATGAGAAACAAGAGATTCGATATTATTGTTAGGTCTAAAATTACTTGTTAATGAATTCACAGTGAAAGTTTCAGCTAAGGCATTTGCCTTTTCTTCACCAGTCACTGTAAACAATCCATTACCAAGTTTTAATGCAGGAATATTAAACTTAGGTGTTTTTATTACTTTGACAATATTCCAAAAAGGTTTGCCACCTTTTTCAAGTCCTTTCAGTTTATTATTCCAGGCCATGTTTCTAAAGTTTGCTATCCCATCTTTAATTAATTGTGTTAGGATTTTCGTTTCAGTTAAGTAATAATCATTTCTCGTCCTTATCCACCTTGTTCTGTAACTGTTCCTTATTTTAATGAGCTGAGCTAAATTTGAAGGCAATACATTATCACTATTAAATCTTACTTGTTTTAACGGGACCGATTATTAAAGGGATATAAAATGCCAGGTTACTATGTAACTTTCAATGGACTAATATGGATGTTTTCATATTCTTGAGTCATGAACAAATACGCTATTTGCAAAAAGCTTTTATTACGAAATACCAGGTAATAACTAACATAATTTTCACAACACTAATCGAGTTCAGGGTAACACAAAGGCGCACAATTACGAGAAGTTGCTAGTAAAAGCAGGAAATTAACCCACAGAACGTAGATCGTAGCGTACCTACCATGTGTAATGTTGTCCCACTCTAATGTACTGCAAGTGCCTCTGTTTATCTTACATACACCACAGTTAAACCGATTTTTGAGAACAAAAAAGCATTATTTACGTAAAAGTGATATAAAGTGAACTGAGGTCCTTTTGCAAATAAAAAAGCAATCGTATTTTTTACGAGTAAAAAAGTAGCAAGTGTTGTACCATTTTGAAATCTAGATAAAACGGGCCATTTTTTTAATTAACTTGCCGAGGGTAGTGTGGTACATTTTTTTAAAAATATGAAGTGTCAAAGTTAGCTTACAAAATTTTTTTGAACAATGACTCAGTCAAACTTAATTTTTCTTACGAAACTGACCATCTTTATTCTTGGATTTGTGATTTCGATTAATAGCATGGTTTTTAAGGATTACGTAAAAAAAGAAAACACAGCAAAATTTTAAAATTTGTGACCACTGTATCTAAAAATGTGAGGTAGGGTATCGATTTTCATTATTTATCTTAATATTGCTATAACTACCAAACCAAGCGAGATGGATTATTTTTTCATACTTTTCAAAGAACGGGCACAACCTGCCCTATCACCCGGTACCCGCTTGACGTTGAGTTTCGGGACACCCGTATATGGCATTACTTAAATTTTTGTTGTTGTTTTTTTTTTGTTATTAATATGAAATTTTTTATTATCTGTTGCGAAACTTGAAATTCAGAAGTTTACATATGTAGATATTGTCACTAAATATTAATTTGAGAAAGCAGCAGAATTTTGAAAAACGAAGTCGATAAAATGAGAGAATTTTGAAAAGCAAACTTTCAACTATCGTTCCCAAATCTTATATATAAAAACTAATGTTTGTGTGTTCGTCTTCTATAGACTTATCCACCGTTGAACAGATTCAGTTGATTTTCACAGAATATGTTCTTATTTTTCTACAAAAAAAGTTGGAAAACACCCCCTTACAGAAAGCAACACGGCACATATAAGTATATGTAAGAGACATTTTTTGAAATCTGTTGCACAATTAAATCGGACAGATCTTTTTAAACAGTCAAATTATCACTTGAAAAGGATTACACATCTTGTTCAACTAAAACTAATCACATTTGCATTCCTATAATTTTCATAATAAAAAGAAAACGCTCTGGATTTTCCAAAAACTTAAAAAAAAGCATCTGTAAAATGAAACATTTTTGGAACTCACCTCTAATCCATGTGTAAAAAATACCGGCACCGATACCACAACTATCACCGTCCACACTGAAAATATTGCAATTTTTGTTGTCTTCTCAGTGCGTATCGCCCGTGACCATATCGGATGTACTACAGCTAAAAATCTGTCCACCGACATCAACACAAGCGTATAGATGCTAACCATTACAGTTGCAACAATCATATACTGAACAAAACAACACCAAGGTTCACCAAACGGCCAAATGTAAAAGATATAATCGGTAGCCGTAAAAGGTATGCAAAATATCACAAACAACAGATCCGCAATGGCCAAGTTCATTATGAGCAGATTGGTGGTGGACTGCATTTGCGGATTGGCCAAAACCACAAATATCACCAAACTATTTCCCAAGAATCCTGTGATGGCAATAAGTCCAAAAAATACCGGCACTATAACGGCAACAAGTTCCTCGATTTGATTGTCCATAATGGGAGTGGCGTTGAAATTCTCGTGGTAGTTGTTGGTGAAATTCATTTTGCTGATGGCCTAAGTCGAGGAGAATTATTAACGTGCGTTGGGGACTTCAAACCGAAAAAGTGTATAATTAATCAAAGGGCAGCCAGCAAGCCTGTTTTGGACATTTACGTTTTCTAATAAATTTTCACTAATTTGGAGCTCTCAGGCTATAACTCAGGGATACACTAATTCAGATATGAATTTTATATTGAAATCAATTCAAATCAAATATAATTTTTACGTATTAACGGTAAAATCGCGAACCACTTCCCCTGAACATGAACACAATCTGACTATTACCGATTTCGATAGTTCGAAAAATTTATTCACGCTCTCCTCAGGTCATTACTAACGGGTGGATTTTTTCGGAATGATATGTTTCCATTCGGTCGATTCACCAGCCTTTGTTTCAAACAATTGATCTGTATGCAGAGATAAATAAATACACTCCGCATTACTTGATTGATGTGATTTTATTTGTTTTGTAAATAAATCACATTAAGCAATAACTAAATTAAGGTTACCAAGTGTAAATTGTTAAATAAGTCAATAAGTTTAATTAAAAGTTTATTAAAAATTAAAAAAAAATAATATGCAATAATGTTATAAGTTTTTAAGAATTTTAAATAGCGACTTACAACTCTCAAGCATTCCTGTGTGCGTGTCTGCAGGAATGGAGGGGACCTACAGTTTATTGCTGAATCTGAACGGCTAGGGCGAGCGGCACTTTTCTATGAAAAGAGATACCAATTAAAAATCTTCGAATATCTTATCAGTTGTGCAATCAAGGAAGGCTGTTTGCTCTTAATATATGCGACACGAAAAATTTCAACAATAATTTATTAGGAGTTTCTTTTGCAGTTTTATTGGCCCAGAAAAAACTCTACCGATTATCAAATATAACTTTGTGTATTAAATAAAATTAATCCGAAGTTAATATGCTTGTTTGTTCTCAAAATATTCGATATTTTTTAACAATTTTTAATGGTTTTCTTAATTAAAAAAAAAAAAACCTGTGGGTTAATTTTTTTTTAAAGTATTAGATACCAATTTTTCACTTCGTTATTATGCATAGAATGAAACTGGGCAGATGTCCATAGCATTAATTGTTTTAGAGATATTCGAGAAACAAGCCATTTTACAACTTTTTTTTAAATTACTGTAATAAAAAAACCGCCAATTGAATTTTTCTGAAAATCTGTTTTGCACTTTATGGCCTTATTATCTGTAAAATAAAATTTATTTGAAGTCGATGTCTCTATGCGTTCTTGAGATATCGTCGGCGAAAAAAAGCTTCCGAACGTACGAACGTACGTACACAGACATCTCTCTAAAAACAATGTAATCCGGCTCCAGAGACCTCGAAACCAATCGGACCGATTACAATAACTTCCAATGGGAAGTTAAAAATAACATTGGTATCGAGTTTCAAAGGGCAGCAATAGGAGGTTATCAGTGTGTGTCACATCCAGCCTCTTATTTTTTTTTTTTTAATTAATTTAAAAATTAATGAATAATTGAATAAAAAATTATTTTTCAAAAGTGAAAAAAAAATGTTAATGTACTTATTCTGACTCAAAAATAAATTTTTGAGTATTCATTCATTTGGGATTTTACTTAAGGTTTAAAATCAATTATTTGTGGAGCACGAAAAACAAAAACTAGACGGTTTTATGCTGTGTAGTTTTTGATAAAATTCAAAATACTTGTTTCATATCCATTAAGTTCATTTTTGATGAATGATTACAGGATGTAGTAGCCGTGGGATGATGGTTAGTGCGTAGGACTATCATGCCGGAGGTCTGTGTCCAATTCCTCTTCCACCCACAAATACAAAAAAAAACGGCTACTGCATCTTGCGAGAAAGTGACAAAGCCTCCAAGAGCATTCCTAATCATGAATAAGTGCCTCTCACCTTAGCCGTTCGGATTCAGCAGGACCCATCCATTCCTGCCAAGAACACGTACACCAGGAACGGTTGAAAGTTGTAAGTCACTAGGCCCTGGTTTTACACGAAATGTCGCACTGCCAAATAATTTCTATTACATAACTATTGGCCAGTTGTAGGTAGGTAGAAATGGCGGCCACGAACAACCAGCTCGCTGACCCAATTAGGCCAGTTGTACCAATTAGAGGATCAAATACCTATACTTATCTGGGGCTCCAGAATTTCTCGGGTTCGACCATCACCAGCTTGTGTCCGGATTAATGTAACC
Source organism: Epistrophella euchroma (assembly GCA_947049315.1). Classification (NCBI taxonomy): domain Eukaryota; kingdom Metazoa; phylum Arthropoda; class Insecta; order Diptera; family Syrphidae; genus Epistrophella; species Epistrophella euchroma. The sequence goes on from OX346246.1 coordinate 26,476,519, forward strand.
AATGCATATTATGCGAACTTCTTTCTTTTAGTTCGAAAAAAACAGTTTTAAAAAGAATGTGATCAATCAAAGGATACGAAGTGTATGTGGTTCAATTCAAAAAAGTATAGATAGACACTTATATTGTTTTGTAGATTGTAGAGATATACAATACATATTTGGCTGTTGCGTTGTCTACCTGTTGTCTGCTACTGGCAATTGTAGTTGTTCTAGTGCAATTACGCAAATACAAACCGAATGATATAGGTATAGGTTCTGGCAATTAATCTATGGGGCGTGCGGATAGCTTTCTGGGATTTAAATTGAAAAAGGATTATGCAATGCAATTTCACGGACAACCGACGATATGCCATCTCAACTATAGGTACATATGAAATTGCATTGGAATAAGAATTCACAGCCGACAGCCTTGCACCAGAGCAAGAGCATCAATGTTTGTTTTTCAATATTTGCTTGTTTCAAGGCTTCGTCCCTGAGCCTCGCAGTAGTGGCAATGTTATTTTCGAAACGCTTAGTTATGTAAAGCTTAAAGATCTATTTGAGTTTGTATTATGAAATATCATTCAGATTGTAGAGCATAAGTAAGGGTGAACTTGGTTTGCGCACGTCTGCTAGAGAATTATGGCTCTGAAATTTGCAAAAAAAAAATTAATCACATTAGAAAAAAAATGCATGACATATTCGATTGTCACACTTGTTTTCTAAGCAACTTTAACTACTAGGGAGACTGCTTAAGATAGTAGTACTTATGTATAAAAAATGTGAAAGTTATAATTGTAGAAAAATAAAAAAACTAAAACATGGCTTTCTGGAAAATGGTCTAGAAGGTCTTTGATTTCTCAAAAAAAAAAAAAAAACATAAATTTAAAGAACTTGTTTTTAAAAGCAAATAAAAGAATGGAATATTTGCTTTCGAAAGGGCTATATAGCACATCATTGTATGTACTTTTAATAATTTTTAATAATTTGTTTTCCATTTTAAGTCAATTTTTCAGAAATTGTGGGGGAGGGGGGAAGATAAAATTTTTTGAATATACAATTGTTTTCTTGAATAAATTCTAGAAATCATCCACCAAAATATCATGCAAGAATTAGGGGGCACCCTGTGTCAAATCTTAATTTTTCACCTTGTAAATGCAGTCACCAAATTTCATAATTCTAAAATCACTTTATTTAGTAAAAATTTTGAGATTGAACACCAAGAAGATCAAGAGCTTAACCTCTTTCCTAAAGTCGTTAAAACAGCTTTAAGGAAAATTCTATAAATGTCAATATCGTCAGTTTTGTGCTTGAATAACCATCAGCCATTGTTGATTTTCGTACTTTGACTTCTAGAACTAAAATGCGCATATTTAACTATATTCATTGAAATGTTCCTGCTTTAATGGGCTTATGCCGAGCCGATTAGCTTAGTCGGAAGATTTCCAATGTTTTTAGTCGAAACACAGGGCCTTCTATTCTACGAGAGTCATATCTGAATATGTTACTTGATATGGATCAGATCGATTTTGTCATAATGTTCAGACTGTACTAACTTTCCCCTTTATTCCAATATGTAGTACGAACTCACAAAGGTCAACGATTAAAAAACTATTTCAAGCGAAATCTGTAGTAGCCGTGGCGTGATGCTTAGTGCGATGGACTGTCATGCCGGAGGTCTAAGGTTCGATCCCCAGCCTCGCCACTTATTTATTTAAAAGAAAAAACGGCTACTGCCTCTTGCGAGGAATTGACAAATCCTCCAAGAGTATCTCCTGTCACAGAAAAGTGCCGTTCGGATTCGGCAATAAACTGTAGGTCCCCTCCATTCCTGCAGACACACACACAGGAATGGTTGAGAGTTGTAAGTCACTAGGCCCTAGTTCTTCATGAGCTGTTGTGCCTTCAAATTTATTTATTTATAAGTGAAATCTGTTTTTAATTGTAATATACAGGCTCGTGCGCAGGGGAGGAGGGGTAGGCATTCTAACCCCTCTCCAAAGGAAAATAAGTGTACTAAATGGAATTCATACTGAGTCCTTTTAGTGCTCAAACTCCCACCTACCATAATTATATCTGATAACTGGAATAAAAAAATAAGAAAGATCATTTCTCACATAAAAAATAATATGCGCTATGAAACATAACTTTCATGGGAAGGGGACATAATCCCGAATCCCGAAATCACGAATGGTATAAAAAATCAGAATCCCGAATGTACACCTGAAATGCCAAAGTCCCGAATGGGCAAAATCCCGAATGAACAAGATCCCGAATGCCAAAATCCCGAATGCCAGAATCCCGAATGCATTCGGTATTGAATACCGAATTTTAATACTTTTTTAATACTATTTCAGTACTTTTAAAGAAATTGGGCCAAGTACTTGACCCAATTTTTCACGTAAAATAAATAATAGATAAAGGATTTCATTAAAAAATTGTATGTATAGTTTATAAAAAATAATTTTTTGAGAAAACCAACGTTTTTTTTTTTAATATATTCATATTTTTCAAGAATTTATAAAGCGGTTTAACAGGTAATAAAATTTAGCAACCGAAACCAGAAAACCGAATTAAGCTTTGTAATTTGTTTATATTTTTGAATAAAGGAAGAGCCAATTTTTATAAAGAAACTTTCTTTAGCTGAAACTCTGGAGACCCGCTGAATATTTTGCCGCGGATGGAAAGGTCTTAATTCAATTAAAACAAGGTCACAAATATAGGAATACCTATGTTATGTCAATGTGTAGTATATATCTCAAGAGCATAAGTTTGTTCGATCCAGTCGTGTGTTTTTTTTTTAACTTCCAATTGGAAGTTATTGTAATCGGTCCGATTTTTAAAATTGAAAATTTTGACATTTCTTGACATTTCGAGTTCTCTGGAGTCGGATTACATTGTTTTTAGAGAGATGTCTGTGTACGTACGTTCGGAAGTTTTTTTTCGCCGACAATATCTCGAGAACGCATAGAGATATCGACTTCAAATAAATTTTATTTTACAGATAATAAGACTATAACATGTAGAAAGGATTCAATCGGCTTGGTTTTTTTTTATTAGAGTAATTTTAAAAAAAGTTGGAAAATGGCTTGTTTCTCGAATATTTCTAGAACAAATAAAGCTATCGACTTCGACTTGGTTTCATTCTATGCATAATGGCGTAGTAAAAAATTGGTAATACTTAAAAAAAATCAACAGACAGTTTTTTTTTTTTATTAAAAAAATAAAAAACAGTAAAAATTGTTATAAAATATCAAATATCTTGAGAACACACAAAGATATTAACTTGGGGTTATTTTTATTTAATACACAAAGTTCTAGTTGATTCTCGGTAGAATTTGTAAAAAAAATTCAATTACGGGTTTTTTTCTAGGCCAAAAAAACTGCAAAAAAATGCTAAAAATTGTTAAAAAATGTTTTTCGGATCGAATACCTCGAGAACAACCAATAATATCAACTGTGAAATAATTTTAGTCTACAAACAATACCCAAATTAGTAATTGGTAAGGTTTTAAAAAAAAATTCAATGAACGGTTTTTTTTCTAGGCCAAAAAAACTACAAAAGATCATCTTTTCAATTTCTAATAATAGTTGGAATTTTTCGTGTCGCATATATTTAGAGCAAACAGCCTTCCCTTGACTGCACAACTGATAAGTTTTTCGAAGATTTTTAATTGGTAATTTCTTATAAAAAATAACATCGGGTGTCGAGTTTCAAAGGGAACCAATGGGAAGTTATGTGTGTGGGTCAAACCCAGCCTCTTTTTATTTATTTCAAAAACAGCACGTTTTTCATTTTTTAAGTTTTTTTTAAAATAGAATCAGAAATAATAAGGCTATAGCTTTTAAAAAAGTACTAATTTATGTCATGAATTAAAATTAACTATGCAGCGACGTTAAAAAACTCTACAATTCTTTACTTTTTTTGACATCTTGTTTCTGTCATTCAATTTGGTAAAGTCCTTCACCTGACCTTTAAATTGTTTTTTTTTTTTTTTTCCTTGTTTGTCCAGCAGTCTCTTTGGTTCACCTTTTTGCAGTTTTTTTCATTAATCCAACACCTTCTGACATTTATTGCTCGGCGAGATGCTATTTTGCAACTCAACTACAACTATCGTTGCTGTAGCTCAACGGAAAATCTAAACAACTGTGATGGAGCTCCACGTCGACACTTGCTCATTGTTACAACCTCACTGAGGGGATTATCCAGACAGAGTTGAGTGTTTTCGTGAATTAATTTGCCGCCCATTCGCGTCCATCTTTGCGAATTGTTGCATTCCCCTAGCCCTACTGCTGATGTCTGCTCTGTCATCATCAGCCACTGACTGTCATCGGATTTTTTAACATGTTGCACACTCAAACAAGCACCCGTATCAGATACCAGACGTCCATCTTTTCCACTGAGAAACCAATGGCTGGCAACGCCATGATAGCAGTTTTTAAAGACAACATCTGCAATTGTTCCGGGTGCGGCCGGAACAGTTTTTAAGCACTTCACTCCAGAACTCAATTTTCCAAATGCAATGTAATCTGAAAGGGAAACACCAAGAATCGGCCTTGTCGATGAAATGATGAAGACCTGGAGGGAGGAAGACAAAATGTATTTTGACTTTGAATGCTCACTTTAATTCTTGGAAAACCGTTTGCAAAAACCATGAAAACGGGCGGCACTGTAAATCCTTTTTCATCCTTTCAACTGGGCTCGGCATAGGGTTGTTCTCGGGTCCTGCTGATGATGATGTTTGTTTCTCACCAGATTTTCCATCAGCGCCGACCGGCCTCCAAGTAGAGAAAAAGTACTTGTACTCGTCCAGCCAGGAGTTGGCAATGACTTTACGATTTCTGGATTTTACGAGTTCAAGATAAAGACGGGTCTTAACTTTGTACTTTTTATCGCAATCTCTATTTTTGTTTACTGCCAGAATTTACCTTAGATGCTGCTGCTGTCCATTAGGTAGATCCAGCGGATACTTGGTGTTTTGAAACACATGGCCCACCCGGCTGCAGGGCACAATCTCAATTTGTCCGCCACACAGCCAAAGTTTTATGGACATTTCAATTGACTCGCCACCCCACACCTGTCATCAAGGACAAAGAGATTTCTTTTGTACACAAAAATCTACATACAATATTTTTGTTTTTGAGTTTCAGTCCACGCTGTTTCACTAAGCAAAACAAAAACACCCCCTGAGTGCTTCTGGTGCAGCAACAGCTTTTTATACAAACCTAAATCTTCACACCTTCAGAAGTGGGTTGAATCCATTCAATTTGAAAAACCAATTTCGGGATATCATGAAGACTCCGCCGGCAAAGGTTGGACTCCTGCAAAATAAATCACTCGTAAAACAGAAGCCCTTCGAGGAATATCCATATCGCAAAAAGAATATTATATGTTCTAGATAGTTTTGGGGCTAACACAAAACTTTTCTTTGAACATTGGACAATTACGTAAATGGATCTGATGGATGGTTTTTAGTTTCGCGTTCCTCCTCGCCCATCGGTATCCAACGAAAGTGTAAATTCCAATCGAATCCGCCTTTGAGATCCTTTGAACTGGCACGGTATTGAAATGTTGTCGCATCAATGCTATCCAATACCGGACTTACGGCCATGCCTTGGTACGTTCCAAGGCGTTCCAACAATGGTTCCATCCAGCCAACATTTACCTCAGAATGACTATCGAGGAAGACAATGTAATCACCGGTGGCAACTTTTGCTCCCAGATTACGTGATTCAATCAGACCGTTGCGTCGTGCTGAGGATTGCGGTGAGGTTTTATAAAAGCTCCCAAGGGCAACTTGACCAGGTCGGCAAGGGCTGTTTCTGAAATGAAAAACAAAAAAATAAAAGGTTTTGCCTTCCATACAATCATGAATACTGTGTACTGTGAAATTATTATGCAAAATGGGGGATATTGGAGAGTACTGATGTAAGTTGGCATATTTATCTTTGATGTGTAACAAAGATGTATATGATGGAGGCTTAGGCTGTAAGGTTCCATGTTTGTTTATTTATAAATTTTCGGACTTGATTAAAGATAATAAAACACTGTTTGGTTTGAGGAACCCTGAAGGTAAATCAAGATATGACCGAAGGCTGATAGAAAATTCACAGATATTTGTAATCTCTTCTCGAAGCGAGAAAAAAATAATATTATCATTAATTATATCGTAAGTAAGTCATCTCAGCAAATTTTATTGGTAGTTTTTCTTTTCACAATCACAATAATTTTTTGCATTTTAATCATTCCGCATTTTGCCATATTTTTGTTTGTTTCTGTTTCTGGGCCGATTTGTATTTTGGTATACAAAATTATCAGTTATCATTGCTATAGTCATGGCTGGAGGTATGAATTCGATTCTCCAGCCTCGTCCAACTAATACTTAAAAAAAGAGACTGCATATTTCGAGGAATTAATAAAACCTCCAAGATGTCATAGAAAAGTGCCGCCAACCTTAGCCGTTCGGATTCGGCAATAAACTGTAGGTCCCCTCCATACCTGCGGATACACTCACAGGAATGGTTGAGAGTTGTAAGTCACTATAGGCTCTATACCTAAAGTTCTTCATAAGCTGTTTTGCCATGAAATTTTTTATTTTAAGCCACTGGAAATACTGCCAAAATGTTATCAGAAAAGCCGCCACGATTTTCTGGGTTTCATTGGGTGACCAGACCACAACAAAACCACTGGTTCGATGAAGAATGCCGGCAGGCGCATGCATCAATCTAGAACCAGAGCTGCTGAGAGAGCAGCCCGGGAGCTCTACGGACAAAAACGAAGGGAGGAACGCCGAGTTCTCAGGAGGAAAAAGGAGAGAGCACGGAAAGCGGTCGGTCGAGTCTATCCAGAGCTGTAGCGCCTCTAGACTTCTTAACGGCGAAGACAGCCAAAATTCCGCTGTTAGACAGAACATGCATTCAACTTGGACGATGCCGATGATGGCCAAAATTCCATTCCGTCCACTGGACTGACATGACGTGCGGTTAGCAATATCGAAGCTTCAATCGTGCAAGACTGCGGATGGCCTGTCAGCCGAACTATTCAAAATAGGAGGAGGTTTGTTTTGGTAGGGAGTATGCACCAACTTATCTACAAAACTTGGTCTGATGAAAGTATGCCCGATGAACGGAACCTCGGTACAGTGTGCGCCCCATCTAGTACAAGAAAGGAGATGCCCTGACGTGTGCCAACTACAGAGATATGAATCTAATCAACGTCGCATACACAAATTCCCGACATCTATGCTGTGGCATCGCCTAAACATTTTGTAAAAGTCGCATATGATATAGACAGATACGTATAAATATACGGAGCCATTTCGCATCTCGGTATCTCTGCCAAACTCGTCCGCTTGTGCACTGTGCTGGATGACGATGGAGAAATCTCGGTGCTCCGTCGAAGTTGGCAAGAACACCGAAACCTTTGATGTCGAGAAAGGTTTAAGGCAAGGCGACGCGTTATCATGCAACGTCTTCAACATCGTACTTGAAGCAATTGTACGCAACTCGCAAGTCAACAGCAGAGGCACAATTTTTCAAAAGTCCGGTCAACTGCTTGCTTTTGCAGATGATATTGACATCATTGGGCGAACGAAGCGAGCTGTTACCGGCACGTTTGAATAGGAGGCGGCGAAATTGCGTTTGATGGCTGTTAATGAGGGCAAGACGAAGTAAGAAGGGATCTCAAAACCCTAGAAAGACTAATTGAAACGCACATTCGCCTAAAACTATATGTTCTCTGGCAGGCCCAAAATGCATACATGAAGGGCAAATCTGTTGAGACGGCACTTCATGAAGTGGTTCGCACGATTGAGAAATCATTCCAATTCAAAGAATTCACGTTAAGAGCATTCCTTGACATCAAAGGGGCCTTTAATAATGTTGAAAACACGGCGATTCTACGAGCCCTAGACTCTATGAACATAGATCCGATTCTCTCAAACTGGATCGATTCCATGCTTCAAACGAGACTAGTAAATAAGAAATGATAAGTCCCAGTCCCAAAACCATTCTTCGTATGTACACAGCCATAATAAGGCCAATCTTGACATACGCATGTTTGGTTTGGTGGCCAGCCCTAGACAAGGCAATAAATCTTAAAACCATGACAAAAATTCAAAGGTTAGCTTGTATTGGTACAACTAGTGCCATGCAAACCACACCAACAGCAGCCCTGGAAACATTCCTTTCACTGGCCGCACTAGATCTCTTTACGAAGGAAATGGCGGCTAAAAGTTCTTTACGACTAAAACAGTGCAATAATTGGAAAGGGGGCCACTTCGGGCACAATACGATTTCGAACTTTATTGACAAATACATTCAAACAGACTACACAATGCCGATCATTGACTTCAAACCAGTGGCCCTAACAGAGATCCCCTCAATGGACCTCTGGACGGAAAAGCGGGTCATAAACGAAGATCATCATGCCGATTATGGAATCCGCAAAACTGCATCCGCAGTGAATCGTAGTGTAGTGCTCTCTTTTCTCTTCTTCGATTTTATACGTGGAAACAAAAGAGAACAATGTACAGCGAATCACTGCGGATCCACTGTTGCGGATTTCATAATCGACATGCATGTCTCGGTATTCACGGACGGCTCAAAGACGGATAGGGGGGTAGGGTCAGGTATGTTTTCAGACAATACACCCCTAAAAATATCAATAAAGTTTACTTACTTCTGCGGTGTTTTTCAAGCTGAAGTGCTTGCAGTTTGTGAAGCCGCAAGGAGTCTTTTGCCACATCGACTTCTTTATTGACAGTCAGGCAGTGATTTAAGCTATATCCTCCATCGTCACAAAGTCTAAACTGGTAAATCGTTGTCGTAACGAGCTAAGATCACTCGGTGCAACAAATACAGTCACCATTCGATGGGTCCCGGTGCACTGTGAAGTACGTGGGAATGAAAAGGCAGACGAATTGGCCAAGAACGGGTCATCTCTTGACCCCAGCCAAACACATGCCTCTGTATTTATGCCACTAGAACAGGAAAAAAGTAGAAGCCACAAACGACAGATGGTCAGCAATCGATACCTGTCGGGTCTCGAAAAACAAAACAGATTACCTTCTCAAGCTAAGCAGACCTCAACTGTCATTCTTGGTGGGAATCCGAACGGGTCACAACTCAATGCGAACCGACATGACCAGAATTGGTATCACCAAATCTGATTTATGCAGAGGGTGTCAGGATGAAAAGACGGAAGAGGGCTCCTATCACTTTCTTTGTGAATGCCCCAGCCTAGTAAGAGCAAGAAAGACAGCCCTCGGAGAATACTTTTTTGACGAATCGGGCGATATCTCGTGTTTGCCACTAAAAAACATTTTTAAATTCGTTCAGAACTCAAAATGTTTCAGGGAGACTCCCATACGTACACCTAACCCTCTCAACATTGTCTACTCGGGCAAAATCTCAAGATGGATATAGGTACAACTTCGAAGTCGTCTGACCTCTATAACTGGGATCCACCATTACCTCGAAAAATAACATCAGTGCAGAAATTAAACAAAGAATCACTCTTGCGATTTGCCAATCGTTGTTTCTTCAGGCTAAGCAGACATTTCAGCAGTAAAGCTATCTCTCAAAGAATCAAGGAGACTCTATATAAGACCCTTATCATCCCGGTCCTGCTGTGTGGGGATTTTGAGATCAGAATCTGCTTAGGCGCTTTGAAGGGAAGATTCTTCGGGTGATTATCGGTCCATTCTGTATCGATAGAGAATGGACGAGAAGATTCAACAACGAGCTTTAAGGGCCTCACAGCTAAGTCAACCTAGTCAAAAAGCTGAAAATACAACAGCGGCTGAGATGGCTGAGACACGTGAAGCGTATGGACACCGACGTAATAGCCCGAGCCCCGACGAGTGTTCGATGGACTGCGTAGCAGAGGAAAACCCCAACTTAAATGGAGCGCACAAGTATGGAGAACCACCTTAACCAACTTGGAGTGCGTATAGTAAAGGCAGGTAGCAAGATTTGTTGGTTGAGTCTGGAATTTTCAAAGAAGCGCAATATATTACGTTCAATATGTTGAATATTGTAAGATGTCACGGCAACAAACGAAGCGCTGATGTTTGTTCTTATTAATGAAATCAAGTTTTACCTAAAATATAAATTAATATATGTAAGTAGGTAATTATTTTTGGAATTGATTCAGAATTTGTTTATTTTTACGAACTGAGGGTTTGTCGCACAACAATATTTCTTACCATCATCACTAAAATCATCAACAACAATGATTTCCTTTAAAAATCATTTAGGGCTTCTCCTCAAGACCGAAACTATTGTTCGCAAAAGCGTAGATCTTGGTTCATTCCTAAACGCTATTATCACAGATACTTTAGATTTCGTTGGAACATAAAATGTACGTTCTCTGCATCTGTAAAATAAAGATATGCAAATCAGTGACATTTTTTTTTTTTTTTGAAGTGAAACAACATCAAAAGAATAGCCTCACACTTCATCACGCGTATCTGGAAGCTCACGAAACGCTCCAATTCCGTCGCTGATGTGTTTGTCAAAAAAATAAAAATCACTCTTCTTCGACTCCGTAATCATCGGATTGGAGATAAATCCTTGGAGTTCTCTCGAAAGTGCACTTAAGTTGCCAAGGATCTAAAGTGTACGTATATGAGCATGTATCACATTGATGACGAAAACCACCTGAGATTAAACACCTTACTTTCAGTTCACTGGTATTCAATGTGGTGCTGGATTCACGTTCTAGTTGCACATTGATTTGAATCACAAAGAAAACTGTGCTCAGTATTAAGACCAAGAGTAACAGATACTTCTTTTTTCTATTGAATTCACCCATTGAATTTGGATATGGGATGGGGGAGGGAACTGACAGAAAACAAAAACAAAAAATTTACAGATTTCACTCATAGAGTAACCATGGGGACATTGAAAATGACACCTGACTAATCTTTTCAATTTAAATTAATTAAAACGTAATAAGGTGTTTCAGACACCATTATAGGTTCTGAAGTTTCTAGGTACCTTTATGCACATTATGTATTTAATGTCACTTTCCATTTGGCTAAAAATAAATCTTTTTAATTTTCTTTAAATAACCCATCAACTTTCCTGTTCAACCAAAAAAATCGTTTTTTTAAGATCTGATATCAAAACTCATATATATGTATGTACCTATTTGGGAAAACACAAATATGCCCTAAAGAACAGTTTTAAGCGCTTATAATTATGCCCTTAAAGATCAATTACATACATATATGCCCTTAATAAATTATTATATTATGCTAAAAAAAAAATGATTATATGCCCTAAAAATATTTCTTAATAAAATAGGCTAAAATAAATTTTGTGGTACCATTTTCTCAAAAAGTATTTGACCGATTTCGATAAATTTTATATGGTTGGAAAGACACAATTGCGGAGATGTGCAGAATCTACTTGAGACACCCATTTACACACTATGAGTCATTTTTTGTTTTTTAACTGGTCGAACAATGCATATTAAAAAAAAATATGTTTTTTTCCTTCAATATTTTAAAACGAATTTAAAATTTGTCTCCTTCCTAGATTGTTTCAGTTTTTGTTGGCCGAGTTTCGGCCACGGGACGATAATAGTATGCTTAATTTTGCTTGTAAAAACATATTCTAAGTAGGTTTGTATACCTTTGTATATGTTTAAATACTGCACTAAAAAGAACGACATAAATCTAAAAACAAAAAAAAATAGGTAGTGTACAAGCAAGATTGTCGAACAAATTTAGCTTGGGCTAAAAGCCATTGTTGAAACCTATTTGAAATAGGTACAAGTACATGCATGTTTTTTAAAATGGTGCATATCGTTTAAACTCATTCACTTGGATTTATTTAAGACATTAATTGCATCAAAAATAAAAAAACAAAATTTACACGAGTAAGCCCCACAAGTTTGCTCTCGTGGCTAACAAAAAATTTGGTACCTTTCAACGAAAGAAATGTTAAAAAGTCAGAATTACTGGGAACATGATTTTTTAATTTGGGTCAATATTTTCTAAAATTTCAAAAGCTATCTATACATATTGTTTAGGCCGTGTGCGAACTGGGTTAAAATCGCGTTAAATTTTATACGAAGATTAATTTTTGACGATAGTGGGGTGAAACTTTAAAATTTTGTTTCGAATTAAATTTTATCGAAATTTTAATTCAATTCACACACGGCCTTAAATATTTAGAAGTAGGTACTAGATTACAAAGTAGTAGCCAAGGCGTGATGGTTAGTGCGATGGACTGTCATGCCGGAGGTCTAAGGTTCGATCCCCAGCCTCGCCACCTATTTATTTAAAAGAAAAAACGGCTACTGCCTCTTGCGAGGAATTGACAAATCCTCCAAGAGTATCTCCTGTCACAGAAAAGTGCCGCTCGTTAGCCGTTCGGATTCGGCAATAAATTGTAGGTCCCCTCCATTCCTGCAGACATATGCACACAGGAATGGTTGAGAGTTGTAACTCACTAGGTCCTAGTTCTTCATGAGCTGTTGTGCCATCAAATTATTTTTTTTTATTTACTAGATTACAAAATTGAAACAAAATCGTTCGAGTCGATTTAACCAACTCAAAAAAAGGTTAATTTTCTCAAAAAAAAAAAAAACTCCAACCCAAATTTCCGTAATGCGAATTTTTCGACATAACCTGAAGTTAGGTTTTAATTTTTTGGTTATGCTATAATGCTGGTAATGCTTCCCTATAGACCTTTATTATTTATTGAATAAACATTAGAAGATACTGAACAAATTATAAAAATACTGATGCTCCAAATGCATTTGATAAATAAACAGCACATCTCGACCAGTAGCGTCAGTGGTCATAAGTAGTGGAATGCGCAGTGCATACGACTTCGAAGACTGGAAATGGGTTCAAACCTCATGGTGTGCATGTAGAAAGTTTTTCACAATAAAATTGGATTGAAGCTCAGCATCACTAAAAGTAGACTGATGATAGGATTTGGCACCCCCTGAAATAGCTATATCTCCAGCCAAACAAAAATAAAACAAATTAAAATACCTAAAATTAATTCCTAAACAATTGGTGGTAGCGCCTTTAAGTTGTTGTTGTTTGTTTTTTAAAAATTCAATGAAATTGACTAAAGTCTAATAAACTGACATTCTAGTATGAACAATACAACAAATTATAATAATAACTGAACAAACTATGTTTTTTTTATGAAAAATATACATACCTAAAAAAATTGGCATGTTAAAATATGCACGTAAATCGTAAATGTACAAAAATATGCATTTACTTATAAAACGGATTTCTAATCTAGTCTCGTCTTAATAGTGTTACTAAAAAAAAAGTATGCTGTAGCATATTTTTGGTTGTCCTACATATTACATACCTACATAATATATAAATCGATTTCCAGCAAGCTTAACTCCGGCTTTAACACTCAACTGCATCACTGGCCTTTCTTATAGGACCGAATTGTATTCTGTATCGAATAAAAATAAATACCTATCATTTTCAATTTCAAAAAATCACAACCTACCTACCTCCATAATTATGTTCATGCATAGCATTTACATATATACCTACACTACATACAAAAATCTGGCATAGTACCTATAGATATACTTTTGTTTGTTGCGTTGTACTTGTTGTTTTTTTCTCTTTTTCAATATTCTTCATTGAATATTCTTCCACTGAAGCTTGTCTGTTGACGACGACTTTTCTTCGTTTTTCCCCGTATACCTATTGCCTACGCCTGCTGTAATTCATCGCTTGTGTTCGTTTGTTTATTTTTATCATTCTAGTAATGTTTTAGTAACACCAACCAAAAATTTGATAGTTGTCCTCCTATACGCTGGAGTTCATTTTTCATATTCTAAATTCATGTGTTCATTTCAATCATTTCGGTCATTTCTTTAGTAACACCAACCAAAAATTTCGTTGTGATGCCCTATACGCTGGAGTTCATTTCTGATTTATTGAATTTATTTCATTTAATCATTTTAGTAACACCACAACTCTGTCAAAACGATCCTATAAACATTTTCAATGTTAAAAACAAAGTAAAATAAACGAATTTATGCAAAGATCTAATGTGCCATAACGACGGGAAGTGACTACCGAGTTATATGGGGCTACGTGTTCGGCACAGTGGTTTCTTATCGCAATCGAAATTCGGTATCAATATTTGCCATACATTTTAACCAGAACGATAAGATATCAATGACGAACGATACAGTTTTTTTTTTAGATAACGTGACGTCGTTGTTTGTCGGTATTGGAATCGTACCGAAACAAGTTTATTTAGATTTTATTGGGTTGACAATTGGGGATATCTACTTACATATAAAGGTATGGTTTTATTTCTTCCAAAGATAGTTACAATGTAGTTATTTAGCATTGCAATGAAAAAGAAGAGGTTTCCATCACATTATTTCTATAACAATGTACTTATTCAATTCTAACATACATACGTACTAACTCTATAACTTAACTTCGATACTTAGGGAGTAATATAATAACATCTGGTTAGTTGATTTCAACATGCAGGCTTGGTTGCTTCAAATAGAAACATACAACATTTTTAGCTATTTGTTGGTCAGCAACGAAGCATACTTGAATCAATCAAGCTTTTTTTTCAGTGCATGTTCTAAAATATTGCTTTTTAATTGAACCGAATAATTTATATCTATTCGGTTATTTTTCTACTTATTTACAACTAATTTATAACTTTATGTTTCATTTAAGTTATTTGTTTACTTTTTCCTAACCACAAGTTAGAATAAAGTTATAAAAATAACAATGCCTGGCGGTGTGTACATTCATATAATCATGTAGGTAAGTAGGTTTAGGAATCAATCACTCCCGCCTACGAATTTTATATCCATGGCAAATTATGGATTTATAAAAAAAATTAAACTCGACATTTTGATCGCGATAATGGGAAAGACAAAAAAAGTGGGCCTCGCAACTATACGTTTGTATGTTCGGTCTAATTAAATAGATAACTCGGTACCTAGCGTTTAATCGGATGTTGCTCAACAAATGTCTCTAGATAACTATGATATGTAAGAACATAATTTTGCTGGTAAATCAAAATTAATATGACAATAATTTCAGCTTTTATTTAAAAAAAATTCATTAAATATTTGGTATAGCGATACATTAAGTGCTGATTTAAAAAATTGACAAAGACCAAAGTAGTATTTTCCATTTAAGCCCTAAATAAACTGGGATTTGGTTAACTCGAAGCTTCCAAGATATTTCTTTCGGTATCCTTTGAATAAAGGATAAATTCCAACGAAATTATTTTCTTATGCTTGGTTAGGAGTAAATTCTGTGAGCAGCGCATCTCTGGACACGTGGTTGTCGCAAATGAAAATGCTGTTGAAGCTTCCGAAAACAGCGCATTCCGTTCTTAGGCTAGTAAATGGTTCTCCGAATAAGAATTTTCGATAATTTCCTGGGAAGTCTATTACTCGGAAGCTCTATAATTCTGAAAACACCTCTGTAAAAAGAACCGTATACAAGTTTTTCCGCTTGGACATGTTCTTCAAATCCCCATATTTGGGAAGAGTACCTACAGCATAATTGTTCTGGATGCGGCATCAAATATTTTAAATTTAGTCGAGTGAGATACCAAATTGTTTCTTAGAAAATTTGACCTTCCACACTATCCCACCAAATAATCTAACACCATTTTTGTAAGTTAATTTTTTAACTTTTCACATTATTTAGTGAATTAATTTTGTTTAATTTTATTTTTGTATTTTGATTAATAAAAAAAGGCCTGCTGAAGAACGTATGCACGTTCGAAACGAAACATCTTTTATTGACCTAAAGCCCGCTTTAACCAGTTCATACTAAATTCTTAAAAAAGGTCACCTAAATCAATAATAAATACGTATTGAGATAAAACAAAAAGCATTCTAAAGCTTTATATTTTTTGTATTGAGAAATTTAAGCAAATGAATTTTTTAAGGTACCGTTATTGCGCAATCATAACAAGAAGCACGAGCCAAAAATTTTAATTTTTTTTTTTTTTGAACATTGGTATTTTCTTTGAAAATCTTTTTTGAGCCAAATCAATGCTTTTTTTCAATAACTTGTTTAATCAGTTTTAAGGTCATCTTTTTTCGTTATTCTACAATTTTTTTCAGAAGAATATCTGGCTTTGAATGAAAAAACAGAATTTTGACTTTGACTACCAATATCTTCGCAAGGAATGACGACACGGAAAATTTAAGAGTAGTTTTAAAAACGCGAATTAATTTTCTATAAGATTTTTTCAAAACATTATAACGATTGCACCTCACCGTTACATTAAGAAAAGGTCAAAAAAAGGACTGTTTAAAGACTTTTTGTAAATCTTTTACTGCTTTACAAATATTGACTGCAGGACTTAATTTGGTACGATTTTTTAAAGAAATATAGACCAGCAATATTTCAGTAAAATTTCAAGTTAATCCATTGAACCGTTTTCCAGTACCGAATGATCAAATTCGTAAAAAACAATTTAAGGAACAAATTGGGTGCCTTATAAACATTTTGAAATTGTCATCAAAATGGGAAAGAAAAGAACAATTTTTGTCAACTTTTTTCACAGTTTTCCATTAGTTACAATACTGATGAGATTTTAATGGGAAGAAAAACATCTTTCCGAGAAAAAAAAAATTACAACTCAAATTTTTAAATTTTTGTTCCATTTTTTTTTTTTTTTTTTTGAAAAAAATGTTTTTCTTTCTTTTTAATGCTTATGTAATTGTAACTAACGCAAAACTGTGAAAAAGTTGACAAAAATTGTTCTTTTCTTTCCCATTTTGATGACAATTTCAAAATGTTTATAAGTTACCCAATTTGTTTTTTCGCGTTTTTAAAACCACCCTTAAATTTTCCGTGTCGTCATTCCTTGCGAAGATATTGGTAGTCAAAGTCAAAAGTCTGTTTTTTTTTATTCAGATATTCTTCTGAAAAAAAATTGTAGAATAACGAAAAATGACGACATTAAAACTGATTAAACAATTTATCGAAAAAAAGCATTGATTTGGCTCAAAAAAAAATTTCAAAGAAAATACCAATGTTTAAAAAAAATAAAAAAATTAAAATTTTTGGCTCGTGCTTCTTCTTATGATTGCGCAATAACGGTACCTTAAAAAATTCATTTGCTGAAATTTCTCAATACAAAAAATATAAAGCTTTAGAATGCTTTTTGTTTTATCTCAATACGACCACTTTTCACAGAGGTACAGCTTTTCAAAAAACACTAAAAAAAAGTGATTTTTTTTTGTTCCCTTAATTTTTTTGACAAGTGTAGTTCTCAATATATATCTACTCCCGGACCGTTTATCTATGTTTTGAGAAAGTTGACCTGCTAAGTTGACGTCAACAGACAGACCAATTAATTTATTCTTTGCGTAACTAATTAGCAATTAAGTGGTTCTCAATATACATATATCCAGTCTGGAACATTTATTTATAGTTTTGATAAAGTTTACCTTCTAAGTTAACGCCAAGGATGACATCTATTTTTTCGCAAACCAAAACTGCGAATAAACTTTTTTTTTTGTGTAACTAATTAGCAATTAAATAGTTTTTAATATATATCCACTCCCGGACCGTTTATCTCTATTTTTGAGAAAGTTGCCCTGCTAAGTTGACGTCAACTTAGCAGGACACCCATTTTTTCACTAACCAACAGAGCAATTAATTTTTGTTTGCGTAACTTATTAGCAATTAAATAGCAACTAATTACTATACACTTTTTAATCTGCAACGGAAAAAGTGACCTGCTAAGTTGATACAAATAAATATTTCAGTTTTTTTTAATATTCTCAAAAACAACTCTAACGATTTTCTATGAAATTCTCACATTGAATGACCATAGCAGTTGCAAGAAAATTGCATTGCAGTTTTTAGCCAAAAAATTCTAAATGCGGAAACAGGGGTTTGATGTTTTTGGGAAAGTTGCATTATTTTCGAGTTGTTCACGAATAGTATCTAAATGCGACCGATTTTGTATTTCGCAATATGGTGCTTCTGAGTATTACAAATAATATTGCATTTAAAAAATTTAATAATATGCACATACGTATATATGCATAATATATTTTTTTTAATAAAATAAATGTCTATTTTGAGTACTTTCGACTCTTAAGCATTTTTACGTTAAAAATTAATAAAAATACTTTATTGAAGCATAATCTATTATTTAAATCCTTAGGTACATTTTAGTTTTTAACAACAAGAACCAGTCCTTGCCATAAATTCATGAATATTTTTTTTCATAAATCGTATACTGATTTTGAATATTTTTCATAAAAAAAGAAGTCCATGAGTCACCGTTTGAACCAAATGGCACCGCCTTAGTTGCATATATTCTGTTCTTCATAGTCAGGCTGTATTTTGGCCCCCTTAATTGTGAGAACTACTTTTTATATAAAATTCTTCTTTGACTTGTTTTCTCTCCTCAACATACCTACCACTACTACCTAAGTTTATAGCATCCAACTCAATGGTAAAAAACATCCAACACCATTAATAGTTGCTGTTGTATCTTCTTTATTAAAATTTAACCAAGCACATGAAGCAACAGCTCTAATTTTAATTGCAAAGTTAAAGCTGTATTAAAAAGCTTTAACTTTAAGTCGAAAAAAAAAACCATTTGCAAAAGTTCCTTACATAAACCCTATTCTCCGCTCTCCTCACCAGATTATCTACATCTTGTTGGAATAATGATCTACTTTCTTGCTCCAGTTTTCATCTCGTGAAAAGAAGGAAGCCTTCTAGGTACAATTCACTGCAGCAGCAGCACACAACAAGTTTATAATTTTTGAAATAACTCCCTTGAACTCTGTAAAACTATGAACAATTGCACAATAACCATCACCTTAAACAACACCTCACCATAGCACCACCACCATCTCTTGCACAGCTCAAACATAGACCGGTTGGAACCATGAAAAGAACTTTAAGACGATTTGCAAAGTCCTTGAGGAACAATTTTAAAACAATTTCGATACAAAAGTGTACTTAAACAATAGTTTGGCAAGAGAGTCGTCTGGTTGGTCTTGAAGGATAATAATCGGGGACAGCTTGCTAACCTGGCTTTGGCTTCGTGTCCAATGTTTGGCGTGGTGTTAAAATTAGCTTTTTTGTTTTTCGGTTTTATGATGCTAAACCGGATTGATGCTCATGGCTGAATAATTGCTTTTCACCTCGAAAATTTGATCTTTTGTTTTGGAAATTCACAATCGAGAATATTATCATTTTCAAGTTCAAGCAAAGATTCCGACAAAACTATTTGCGAAGAAACAACTCAACGGAATATTTTCACAATTTCCTATAGAATTTGGGATCTTTGATAGAATAGCTTTCTTTGAATTGGGATTTCCATGTTATTTGGTTTTTTTTTTTTTATTTACAAACAAAAACCTAGAGTCAAGACAAAAGCATAGTTTTTATATCATTTTTAGAAATATTTGCTTTTGCATGATTTAATAGCTTTAAGCAAATCATTATACTGACGGTGTTGTGAGAGAGTTTTTTCTTGTTTTTTTTTTTTTTTTGTTTAAACAAAGTTTATAAATGCAGTTTATTTTGAAGAGAAAAAGTTGTGCAGAATCATTTTCCATAATAGCGAAGAGATAAAATGCTTCCTTGCAATTCTTGCACATGTTAGCTTCTTGAAACAACAAACTTTTCTCAAGGATAATTGTTTCTCTCACCTTTGTATGTGTGATGCTATCATAAAGGATTATGCGTGAGTGCCTTCGACAGGATAGGGTAGTGTCGTTGGTGCATAAAAGTGTAAAGCCATTCATTTAGGATTTTCAAAACGTGCCTGCAATTTTGTTTTCTCCTTCAAAAGAACAACATCCATATTTTTTTTGTTTTTTGTAATTTAAACTTACTTGAAAAACGAAATAATGAAAAACTGGATTTGTTTAGGATTGCACTTCAAAAACTAATTTAAATATAGAAAATTGTTTAGAGACGTGTTCAGAACGGTTTCTATTGAAGTAACGAGTAGTATAGTAATGATGTTGTGCATGGGTAAATAAGATAATAAAAGTCTTAAGAACTTTAAGACCGTGAATGAAGTGTCTGAGTTAGAAGTTAAATATTAAAATTCAACAGAATCAATGTAGTATCGCACTTGTTGGAGTTTTAAAGTCGATCCCACGACAAATCAAAAGGCAACCGATCTTGCTAAGACAAAAAATTATTGGAAAGTGTTAAGTTAGAATTATGATCGTACATAAGGTGTGTTCTATTGGTAATTCAAAGCTAGTGCAGTAATACAAAGTCAATAAAACGCTATATCCACTTATGTTTCTGAGGCCTCGTTCACATCTTTTTGTGAGTGAACAATCTACGTTACCAATATTTAAGGTTCAAGTCTACATTCTTTGTCTACTTTTATGTTCACTAATTTACCGGCTTATTTATTGCCACTTTTGGTTCTGTTATTGTTTCCCAAGGAAAATTTTACTACACTAGCTATAACATTGCCAACAAAGCGCACCTACAATTGAAAATGTTTGATTAATAAAACGTTAGAAAAGTATATAAGCACTAGACGTGGCAAAAACTTTATTTTATTTTTTGGAAAGTGTCATTTTCTTTGAACTTTTTCTAAGCCAATTAAATGCATGGGCTAGTAACCTTTCTTTAGATTTAATTTCGTTTTTTTAGTACATAATTCCATAATTTTTTTTTTCAGAAGAATAACTGGCTTTAACTTTGGTTACCAACAAAACTTGTTATTTTCTTTTGCATTTTAATGAAGACTAGCGAAGCCCGGCGAACGTTGTATCGCCCTAAAAATAAGGTTGTTGGATTATTTTTTCCAGGTGCTATTCATGCTTGCACGGCGTTCTTCGTTTAACCCCTCACCTGATAAATATCTTACTTTTAAAAATTTTGTATAATTAAAGCCATCCTCTAAGTACATAAACATTTCAAAGAAAAAGAATTTTCAAAATCTGAGATTAGTCCGAAAATTCATACATGCACCTGCAACTTATTAGCAAGCTATAAGATCTATTTTAAACAAACAACGCATAGGAACACTCTTGGACTATAACCTAAGATTTTCTTTAATTTTTAGCAAAATCTGACAGTGTTTTTTTTGAAATTAGTTTCAAAATGCATGCGCTGCTGCATTTTTGATAAACTGCTAGGCCGACGTTTACCAAACATAGACAAGAATACTCTTAGACTTCCACGAAAGATTTCCTGAAATTTTAAGCTCAATGGATATGGCGGATTTGGGGTCCATTTATTGAATTGAAAAACGAAATGTGTGCCTACCGAAATCTGCACTTACAACGCCACCTCTTGAGAATTTTCCTAAACCTTTGCATAGCAATTACAAACAAGCCCGCTGAAGGAAGTATACAAACTGGCCCCAGTCATTTTCAAGTTTTAAGCATCCAAACAAACAAATATTAATTTGTATGTACACTTGTCAAAACAATTAAGGGAACAAAAAAAAATCACATTTTTCTTAGTGTTTTTCGAAGAGCTGTATCTCTTTGAAAAGTGGTCGTATTGAGATGAAGCAAAAGGCATTCTGAAGCATAATCCTTTTTGTATTGAGAAATTTTCGCAAATGATTTTTTTTAAGGTACCGTTATTGCGCAATCATAAGAAGCAGCACGACCCAAAAATTTTAATTTTTTTTCTTTTTTTTTGAACATTGTCATTTTCTTTGAAAAATTTTTTTGAGCCAATTTAATGTTTTGTTTCAATAACTTGTTTATTCAGCTTTAAGGTCATCTTTTTTCGTCATTGTACAAATTTTTTTCAAAAGAATATCTGGCTTTGAATGAAAAAACAGACTTTTGACTTTGACAACCAATATTATCGCAAGGAATGAGGACACCAAAAATTTATGGATAGTTTTAAAACAAGAATTAATATTCTACAAGATTTTTTCAAAACTTTATAACGATTATTTTTTTTGGCTCCTCATCTTTACATTCAGAAAAGGTCTAAAAAACGACTTTATAAAGAATTTTTGTAAATCTTTTAGTGATTTAAAAATATTGACTGTAGAACTTAATTTGGTAAGAAATTTTAAAGAATTATAGACCACCAATATTTCTGTAAAATTTCAAATAAATCCATTGAACCGATTTCATGTACCAAATGATCAAAGTCGTAAAAACCAATTAAGGGAACAAATTGGGTGGTTCATAAACATTGTGAAATTGTCATCAAAATGGAAACGAAAACAACAATTTCTGCCAACTTTTTCCACAATTTTGCGTTAGTTACAATACTGATAAGCGTGGAGAAGAAAAAAAACATTTTTTTCAAAGAAAAAAAATTAGAGCAAAAATGAAATATTTTTTTCAAAATTTTCAAATTTTAGTTGTAATTTTTTTTTCTCGAAAAGATGTTTTGCTTCTCCTTAAAATCTCATCAGTATTGTAACTAACGCGAAACTGTGGAAAAAGTGGGCAGAAATTGGTGTTTTCGTTTCCATTTTGATGACAATTTCACAATGTTTATGAACCACCCAATTTGTTCCATAATTGGTTTTTACGACTTTGATCATTTGGTACATGAAAACGGTTGAATGGATTTATTTAAAATTGAAATTTTACAGAAATATTGGTGGTCTATAGTTCTTTAAAATGTCTTACCAAATTAAGTTCTACAGTCAATATTTTTAAATCACTAAAAGATTTACAAAAAGTCTTTAAAAAGTCGTTTTTTAGACCTTTTCTGAATGTAACGATGAGGAGCCAAAAAAAATAATCGTTATAAAGTTTTGAAAAAATCTTGTAGAATATTAATTCTAGTTTTTAAAACTATCCATAAATTTTCGGTGTCCTCATTTCTTGCGATAATATTGGTTGTCAAAGTCAAAAATCTGTTTTTTCATTCAAAGCCAGATATTCTTTTGAAAAAAATTTGTACAATGACAAAAAAAGACGACCTTAAAGCTGAATAAACAAGTTATTGAAACAAAACATTAAATTGGCTCAAAAAATTTTTTCAAAGAAAATGACAATGTTCAAAAAAAAAGAAAAAAAATTAAAATTTTTGGGTCGTGCTGCTTCTTATAATTGCGCAATAACGGTACCTTAAAAAAATCATTTGCGAAAATTTCTCAATAAAAAAGGATTAGGCTTCATAATGCTTTTTGTTTCATCTCAATACGATCACTTTTCACAGAGATACAGCTCTTCGAAAAACACTAAGAAAAATGTGATTTTTTTTTTGTTCCCTTAATTGTTTTGACAAGTGTATATAGATTTAGCAATGTTTATGAACAATACAACTTGTTGCTTTAATTCAGTGTTTCCCAAGCCTTCCATATTGCTGTTCCCATGTTAAAAAAATTGAATGTTTTTATATAACATTAAAAATATATCTATATCTATAATATATCCGAAGTAATATTGATCGAAAAATAAAATTAATCCATGAAAAGATACAAATTAAATAAATAAAAATTATGAAAGTTATGAAGTAATGAACCACACAAACACATAAAGGTTGTTTTTTTTGAGTTTTCAGGAAGCCAAAGCTGTGCATTACCCCAGGGGTAGCCGAAAGTGTTATACACTGATAAATTTTTTGTTTCCATTTTTTTGGACTCTTATAACCATTAAATGTGAATGTAAGAACTCCAGAGGAATAAAAATCCTCTTAATTAATCTTTGCTTGTTTTAGTATGCCTATATAATATTACAGACCATTTGAAATAAATAATACAAAATAAGCAATAGCAGAGTCACTGTGGCGTATACGTACTTTTTTTTATCAGTATATCTTAGTTAGATTTAAAAGTTTGTGCATCACAGCTTATAACAGTTCATTTTATATAATGGGTATGAAATGTACATTTTTTCAATAGCAACCCGCTCTTAAATCAAAGTAGGTCTTTATGTTAGTTAAGTCACAGTTTGTTTAAAAAAAAAACATTAAAATCTATTGCAAATTTTATCCCACTAAAATTTCACTTCCCTTGGCACTAATATTTGTTTGTATTTTAATCATTGTGATGATCAAGAGACAAATATAAATATCATTAGCTAATCGGATGATATTCAGCTGAATTATGCACGTACAAAGAAGAATTTAATTCAGAAATTATGGTTTTAACGATTTCCGACATTTTTGGTGCAAGCCAAATGTCATAAAAATGGGAGTTTTTTGCAAATATCTTAAAAACAGTTTATGTTAGAGAAAAATTTCATTCCACTATCTTGTAGCCCATGTTTCAACAAAAATGGCTTATTACTTTTTTCGTAGATTTAACTGTTGAAAAGTTACAGTAAATCGAAAAAGTCAAAAAATCTCTAAAAAACGGGCAAAAAGTCATGAAAGTGGAAGTTCATGGCAAATATCTCAAAAAAGTTTTTCATAGAAAAATTGTATTCCTCTATCTCGTAGCTCATGTAATTTCCAACAAAATTGCGTTTTCAACTTTTTTTTTAGCATTAACCGTTAAACAGGTACAGCAAATGGAAAAGTCAAAAAATCTCTAAAAAAGGGGGCAAAAAGTCATGAAAATAGTGGGAGTTTTTGGCAAATATCCCAAAAACTGTTTATGCTAGAGAAAAATGTTATTCTTTAATCTTGTAGCTCATATAATTTAATACAAAAATAGATTTACTGGGGATACCACATAAAAAAAAAGCACCTGGCACTTTACCTCTAAGGTGGTGTGGAAGAAAGTGCACAGTTTGTTTAATTTTGCGCAATATTGCAAATGTTTGAAATGTTATAACCTTTTAACGGAAAATGCTACGAACATACTGAAAAACCATTTTTGCTAAAAATTGCATGAGCTACAAGATTAGGCATTACCTAACATTTTTCTCTAGCACAAACCGTTTTTAACATATTTGCCAAAAACTCCCATTATTTTAGAGATTTTTTTACTTTTCGATTTGCTGTAACTTTTTAACGGTTAATGCTACGAACATTTAAAGGTGCAGTTCGCTTGGTCAAATTTTTCAATTTTCGGCTACATCCAACAAAAAGATTCCCAGGAAAATCAGAGGATGTTCATCCGAGTTATACGCGCCGCGTATAAAAACAAGAACGGATTCATTCTTGTTTCATTTAGGTTTCTCTTTATTTCTCTTTATTTAAGTTAAAATGAATGTCTTTATAAATTCAGGTTAAGTGTTAGACTGCAATTTTGCCTACCCCGGCAATCACATACGTCCAATACGTCCATCATTAACGTGCTTAAAAAGCGCAAAAAAAGCAGTCAAATACATCTTGTACATATTTCAATAGGTCTGTTCTTTTACTCACAAAAACTGACAATTTTCAGAAATTGTAGACAAATTTCTCCAAAATCCTGTTATTTTACGCAAAAGTTGTGTAAGTTTTGGGCACGAGAAAGTAAAACATTTCCCCTTCCTGAAAATTTCTGCCCAAGAAATTTCTTCGGGCAGAAATGTGAAATCTGTCAAAAGAAACAAAAAAAATTAAAATGGCTGTTGTTTACTTTTTGTTTTATTTTTAGTTCGGTTTGCTTTGTTATTTTTTCATATTATTTAGTAATATGGCTTTTCAATAAAGTGTAGCTGTAATATTTAAATTCTAAAGTAAAATTTCATAAAGAGTATAACAGTTACAATAAAAATTCTTGTGTTATCGCTTTGTCTAGGTACATTTTTAATATGTAGGATCTTGTTTATTTTTTTTCTAACGTTCAAAACGATTTCAGTCCAAAAAGCGTTCGTTTACTTTTATGCAAATCTACTCTCTTTGAGAGAATTTTATACCAACTCCTCAAAATTTGACAGACATTACAAATTTAGTGCAGAAACTAAACGAACAGACTTAATTATATTTGCATGCCCACTGAACGCATTCATTCAGCTTGTCAAACTTCACCTGCCTGTCAATTACTTTTTGTTTGCTTTAAAATTTTTAAATGACTATTTTGTATTTAATGTTATTAAAATATTAAAAAGCCTGTTAAACATTTAAAAGGGCTTTACGAAATCGGCTAATGAAAATACGTAAGAGCGTTCATTTCTTCGTGATATTATTTTTTCCAGCAAAGATGTTTGTTAATTTATCCAACAACGCGACGGACAAAATAGTAGGTACTCTTAGGCCCGATTCACACAGAAGTGGCTCATGGTTCTGGTGTGTCATTGGCATGCTTCGGGAGTGGAGTAGGTGTGATGTACTCAATTTACACAGAAGTGACAATGAACCGACATTTGTCCAGAGTTAATTGAAAACGCAGAGTGAATTAATGAGAATTGATGCAAAGGAATGCTTTTTTTAGTATTTGGAAAATTTTCCTAATCGTTGTGATTTTTTTAGATTTGTTTAACACAAATAAAATGATAAAAAAAACTTCAAAATAAATAAAGTAGTGGTCTCATGTTCAATCTTCAAGTGATTTCAATATGGCGTACCGGTTCACGTAGGCCACTGAAGTTTTCAATATGGCGTGGCGATGACATGTTGCACCATACCCTCGCCTCGTCATCTGTGTGCGTATTGTCCCATATAAGAGAACATGCAAATTCCACAACGTGGCATATGTATGCACCACGCCAGCAACATACCAAATCCATAAGCCAGTTCTATGTGAATTGGGCCTTACCCGGGTATTCTTTCCCTAAGTATAGTTCTTATTAATGTAGTTTTGTGGGTGAACTCAATTTATGTTTGTAGAAATTATTCATAAAAGTTCTATAGCTCCTACAAAAATATTGTATACTTGCGTAATATTTCTCAAAGCCAAGGTTATACTGACGCAAAAATTATAATAAACAATATGGAATACCAATATTTTTTAACAGTAAATTGGGTATAGCAAATACCCGCCCACTCACACCTACATTATGTAAATCATAATAAGTTGTATAAAACAATATCATATATGTATAGGTATACACTACACACATATATGGCATCAATGAAACATTAATAAACTGAAAAAAGGTCTTTCCACACATTACCATCAGCAAGCCACATGCAATTCAGTTTATTTGGGCCATTTCGTTTGACTCGCAATATATTATAAATTGGAGAATTTGTCTCCCCTCTATCTTCGGCTACCGCCCGCCACCGTGCCGGCCTTATTGCCCACCTATTGCCACGCAATGCATAGTTATAATATGTGAAAATTTCAAGGATCATTGGTTCGCAAAGTGTTTGGTTAACCACATCAAAATCGATTGGGACATGACTAACTATGGCTACCCTCAGGTTTATATGGGGTTATGCTGCAGAGGACCATATCACTTTGGTCGGTCGGTTCGGTTCGGTGTGGTGTGGAACTCTACTGGGAAAACATATTCGTTTGGAAATTTATGAAAATCGTCGAAGACCGACCGCAAATGATGTGTGAAATTACCTTCAATGGCGTTATTTATACAAAAGAAATCCTGCAAATTCGAATAGCAGGAGAACCACAGTCATCAATAATAATATGCATCCTTCGTTGATATATCTACCCGAACTGGGCTCGACTCTCATTAGTAATATTCTTAAAAGTTATAAGATTGTTTTTCACAATATGAATTGGGAAGGGAGTTGCCATAGTGACGGAGCATCTGGAAGAGTTATTACATTCCAAATAATTTGATGAACTGAACTTTAAAGGCTGATTTCCAATGGCGCGTTCGCGTTAAAGACGCTTACGTATACGTTTACAAGCTTTACGAACGCGTCGACATGACAGACGACTTGCAGAGAACCTGAAAATCAAAATGAACCTACATAACTGTAATTTCGAATTCCTTTCAACAAACGATTCCATTATTTTTAAAACAAAATCGATTTTTTTTTTCAATAAAAGGAATTTGTCCAGAAAAACCGATTTTTTCTCCTAAATAAATCGATTTTTTTGTTGAAAGGAATTCGAACATTAGTTTAACTGTCAAAACGCACGCTAAATTTGATTTTTTTCAACTTTAACGTCGAGGTAGCTTATGTTACGTTGGTTTGTGTACATGCTAATAGGTGCCAAATCGTAACATAATACCCAACGCGTCATTGTAAATAATTTGCTTAAATTGCTATGTGTGAGCTTTCGCGTTGAAAGAAAAATCTGTCAAAGCGACGCCCAACGCGGCATTGGAAATTAGCCTTAAGGTTGCCAATGTGAATGTTCTTACAACAAATTTTAAACTTAAACTTAATTCAAGTGCCGAGTTCCACGAAGCCTCTCGGTATTTTTAATAAATGTTTATGTTCAACATTTTGTTACAATGACGTAATATTGTAAGTCCTAATGATAAATCAATTATATTGATCTATCATTTACATTTATATTAGACGTCTTGAGCGATAGAGGAAGCTTAAAACGTTAGCATAGTTTTGGATTTTTCATAGAGAGGCAGCCGTCAGAAATTTAAAATAATAGAGCTTTTAAAAATTTTGCTTTACTGGCTGAACAGAATAGAATGACGGAACTGAAGCCGCAGACGGAACTGCAAGAGCTGTCAAAAAGTGTCGTACGTTATTTTTTTTACATGTCCACAATGGAGCTCTACAGCTTTGAAAGTATTTTGAAGAAAAACAAAAGAATATTATTGTGTATACAAGCTCAGAATTCACATTTTTTGTTTCCAATAATTTTGCTTTTAATAAATAATTTTTTTCGTGATACAAATAACCACAATATTTTTTTCCGACCCAAAAAGTTGTGTGTTCGCAACATTGAATTTGCGTGTATTCAATATTTTGACAGCTATTCCAGCTCCGGCTCCGGTTCCGTCTGCGTCACCATTCTTTTCAGCCAGTTAAAACTACATTTTTACCCACCACTAATTTCAGTTTAAAAGAGATTCATCCTAAATCTTTAAACTGAAGCAGTAAAAAAAAAAAAAACACAATTAGGTATAAAATAATTGTTCTCATCCAACCTTTCCTAGTTCTACAGCGGCAACTCTACATTGAATAGTTAACATCGTCGAAAAAACAATTACTACATATTTACCTACATGTACATATATTACTGAAGTGTCTATACTGTAGTTAAGTCTTTTTTCCTAAAGACCCAGCCAAAGAACTCATCCAGTTAAGGGATTTTCCATTAGATTAAAATAATTAAATTAGTTGGTGGCTGATAAGGAACTTGTAAATTTGTAAAACTTCCCTGCTTTTGTATCTAGATTTATGAGGAGCACCATAGAACTCCTGACGGGTCACTTAATAAAGCTAAATTTGATATTGTGGAACTTGAAAATTTTTAGTATGAATTTTCCCATTTTATAGACGAAGGATTGCCTCTCAAAGGATTTAACAACAACTGCATACTATACCGATGCAAGAAAACTGAGAAGAAGAGCTGTTGCAACAGGAGGAAGTGCCTGATGTTCCTCTATATTCTTCGATGGTACTATAGATGCACCCTCAAAAGTAAACAATACTTAAAACAGAAAGTATATTGAAAATTTAATTTTGGGATACCAAGAACAAGCTGCACTATATGTATAGATAAAGCTGACTTTTGCTATGGACCTCTGTGCCATTGACTCGTTTATGGTTGTTTTCCAGTGACGAGTTTTTGAACTTACTACCTATGGTGCTGGACATGAATCCTGGGGGCATTTTATTTGCATATGGGCTTGTTTATATTTGGATATACTCGTAGATGCTATTAAGATAAGTGAATTATACTTTCACAGAAAAGATCGAGTTTCATATCACCCCAAAACAAAGACTATAAAACCAGAATAGAATAATGCGAAACAAAGGAACTATTAAAAATTAACGAAGTAATTTGCAGGATTATTCTATTAGATGGAGGGGATTTGAGGAATATGAATAATTTGATGTATGGCTGTAAAGTAAAATCATTTAATTTTTTTTTTAAACTAAATTTTTGATTCAGAAAAAGTGTAAAGTTGAGATAGACCTTTCATTAGAATTTAAAGTAGCAGGTTGAAATAAAGTGCAGAGAGAGGTAAGTAAGTATTTTGATTGTTGCTGTTAAAAAAAAACAGTTATAAGCTACGCAAATTTTTTAAATGTAATCTGGCGTTTTTTTTTTTTTTGAATATTTTATTAAATAATAAATTAAAAAATTGTTTTTTCTTTACCATGCGGTCAATAAGACTCCTATAGAGATTTTCAACACACATTGGCGGATTTTTAAACAAAGAACACACTAACAAAAAAAGAAGAAAAAACAAAAACTATTTAGGGTAATAAGTAACATTAAATATTGCTGTCTTTTAATACACTTAATACTAATACACTAGTCAAAAAAATTAATGAAACAAAAAAATTCCTCTTTTTTTTAGTGTTTTTTTTTGAAGAGTTGTATCTCTGTGGAAAAGAATCGTATTGATATTAGTACCAAAATTGTAACTAACGCAAAAATGTTCTTTTGATTTCCATGACAGAAAATGACAGAAAAGTTTAAAAAATTAAAATTTTTTGCTCTTATTGTTTCTTATAATTGTGGAATAACGGTACTTTAAAAAAATCATTTGCTAAATTTTCTGAACACAAAAAACATAAAGCTTTAAAATGCTTTTTGTTTCATCTCAATACGATTCCTCTTCACAGAAATACAGCTCTTTTTCAAAAAACACTAAAAAAAAGTGAATTTTTTTTTGTTTCCTTAAATTTTTTGACTAGTATACATTTATACCAAGTTATGGAGTCATAAAAAAATGGAACTCAAAATTCAATCTCTAAAGAGCTATACTGATTTTGATCAAAATTTGAAGATCGAAGCTGAAGATAGAAAATTAAATGAACACAATTTTGTATGTAAATTTTGTTTTTTTTCCTTAAAATGTTTTACATAGATGATATTATAAATTTGTCTAATAAATCAAATAATGAACATTATAACTCTCAAAACAATACCAGATTTTTTTTAAATAATATAAGTTCTAAGTTCTATGCATATGTAAGTACAGGGTGGTGCAAAAGATATGAACCGGTTTTGACCAGCTGGCGCTCGGCCTGTGCTGTGGTTGTTTCCTACCACAACAAATGGGAGGGGTCTCGTTGTGGCAGTGAGAGAGTCTACTTTTCAGTAGCAATCATGGTTTGGATGGGAGAGCATCGTGGGTTTGCTGTTAGGACTGTTATCGCCACGCAGAGAGCCTTCCGACAGCACTTCAATATCCCTGTTGGGGGAAACGTCCCTGGCGGTAATGCAATTAGACTTTGGGCTAGGACATTGGAAAACACTAGTTCAACAGCAACAATTTGGGATTATTGGTCCTTACTTTTTCGAGGATGCTATGTGACAATGTTGGAAGAGTTTTTTGAACCCGAGCTGGAAGAATTGAAGCAACTAATCTGGGAGACATCTGGTTCCAACAGGACGGGGCTACATCCCACACTGCTAGGATTTCAATGGCGAGATTGAGGAAAGTGTTCCCTCAGCGCCTCGTCTCTTTGAGGGGTGTCGTCGTGACGTGGAGTGGGCCTGCCCGCTCACCAGATTTGAGCATTTGTGATTTTTTTCTTTGGGGGTACATAAAGGAAAAAGTTTATTTAAACTTCGTCCACATACCCTGGAAGAACTTAAGGACAGAATTAGAGAGGAAGTTACGGCAATACCCATCGAAATGTGCAGAAGAGCGGTTGAAAACTTCAGAATTCGCTGTAAAAAACTAGATTCTGTACTGAATTAAACAATATAAACATAATTTCTGTAAGTTGAATTGATTTAGTTTTACATCCCTTTAAAACCGGTTCATACCTTTTGCCCCACCCTGTATTTATTATGCTTTATAGTTCATTCTTCTTCTGTTTTTCTACGAATCCAAAACTTGTCATATCGTCGGTTCGAAAGAAAGACGACACGAACTCCACAAATGGCATTTTTGAGCTATTTATGCAATTTTGGGAAGTAAAGAAAAAGAACTTTCCATTAAAAAAAATACCAGACTCGACTAAAATATTTTGAACTTAATGAGCTGTTGTGTGCTGTGGTGGTCCTGATATTTTAACAGAGTAATGGAAATTCTTATTCAATTTTCTATTGCCTGCTTTGGAAAATAAGATTTGTTGAGTTTTATCGTTCTTCCAAATCGACAATATATGTACAAGTAGTATACGTACATATGTATGTAGTACCACTTATATATCGCAAGGAAAAAGTTACAGACATCACTCCTAGACGGTGTTTAAAGTTTTCCAATATCATTGGTACCTATCGAGATATCCTAAAAAATAAATAAGAGATATCCTACCCTAAGAAAAAAAAAACTTTTGTTCCAGCGATCCTCATCTTCCTTTAAATATTCAATGCTCTTTTACTTTTTCGCAAGTCAAATGGATACTGATTAATTGACGAAAGGGTTGAATAAGACTTAGAACTTCCATTCCATAGTTCCAGTTATCAACTTTTTACTTAAAGAACACCCCATATGGTTTTGCATCTTTGATGAAGGCAACTTTTGTTATTTTTTTTAATTCTGAAAAAAAAAATACATAACTCTGTTTATAAAACTTAAATTATGTCATACAAACAATGTAACCTATAATGTATTGCTTATACATTGTAAGACATAATTAAAGTTTTATAAATAATTATTTTTTGTTTACCTACATTAAAAACCCGCATTTCATCTTATAAATTCCACTAAAGGTAAAAAAATACCTAAAGCACTTTGCAAAAAACCTTACCCTATAACAGATGGCTGCAGCAGGCTTAAATTAAAAGGTCAAAGTCACTCACACTCACTCTGAACTTACAAGTGTTTAATGGCAACCTTCAGAAAATATGTCAAAAAAGTTTGCAACAGCACTCCAAAGTTTCCTGCCTACGTCGTTCTGCCTGCTTTGCTACTCATCCTACTGCAAAACCACCTTAAATTACTCATTTTCTGATTACACTTCATAATAAATCATGAACAGGAAAAAAAAATCATTTTCCTTCGAAACAGGATACAGCCACAAATGAATCACAGCTAAATAATGTATCGCCATATCCCCATAATACCCAACCCATAGGTATACACCGACCGACCGACCGACCAAGGACTGACGCGACCGAAGGACGGGATTTGCGAAAGTTTAAAATGAAAGTCTTTGCGCCTCACATCGGGTATTGTGGAATATATTTTTATAAGAAGAAAAAAAAATCATCGTTCCTATTTTCATAAAATTTGTTGGAAATAATTTTTTAAGTTGTCAAAAAAAATCTGATGTCGAATTTACATGCTTCCATCCTAAGATAAGAATTTTATATTAATTCCCGTATACTATGTAAGGACTGTCGTTGTTTTCAATCTTATGGTGTTCTTGCTTTTCGTTGTTATTATTTTACTGGAGGAAAAATTCCCACACCTGAATTATCAAATAAATTTTCCTCGCTTCTTTGACGTCTCCTATATCTACTCAAACACTCTGCAGTCTATTTTTAGATCACTTATTGTTAGATTGTGATTTTTTTAGAGGAATGGTAAGTTATGCAGATGGAGATAGGTAACGACCATGGTGATTGATTTTCCAACATTTGATATTCAAAGTATCGTCGTCTGTTAAAAATTCAATAAACCGAAATACATGAGATTCTATCAAGTTTTAATGGATTTTTGTTAAAACCAAGTTTATCGCTAATAGCTCAGAAAAATTAAGAAAAAAAGGGCAAACTTCAACAGACATTTCGGATTTCGACAGAGCTGAATTTTGGTGGGGAGAATTGCTTTAACCACATCCTAAAAAGTACCCAAAATTTTAACCAATATGCTTTTTTGAATTAAAAGGTATATCATACATCAGTTTTTACTTGCGATATTACAATTAATTAGGGTCTCGCATTTACAGACACAGGTCCCATATGTCAACATTTTTCCTGGAACAACGGTTTGAGGGGTTTTAATTTACGAGTTTCTTTAGCGAGATCTTTAAAAGCGGAATTTTGTAAAAGCGAGAATACTAAGTTGCGAGATTTCGTTATTCGTATGTATGTATGATAGCCAAAATGGATGATTCATAGTTTTCTTTAAAAATAAATATATTTTCTTTTTAAAAAATAACATTTCTAAAACTGTTAAATGCAA
Organism: Epistrophella euchroma; assembly: GCA_947049315.1. NCBI lineage: Eukaryota > Metazoa > Arthropoda > Insecta > Diptera > Syrphidae > Epistrophella > Epistrophella euchroma. Next base: position 26,510,435 of record OX346246.1, read on the forward strand.
TGTTTTTAAGGAAGTGCATGACTTTTTAGACATGCCAAGTAGCAATAACTGGTTACCGCCTATATGCATATGCAGTCCTGCAGGTCCAGGACCCTCCGCTCGCCTGTGGGCAAACTTCAAGCATTATAATCTCGTCCTTTTTTTAAGCAAAATTATATCGGTTGAGCTATTAAAAAGATAAAAGCACAGATAATAGAGTTACATAGATATCGCATCCCATACAAACAAAAATGATAACTTTTTCAATGTTTTTTGCTTGTAATCCCTTTTTATTTTTTCTATAAAATCGAATCAGTGGGCCAAAATACTTATGAACTATAGCTGGTGTTTTGTTTTTATGTGTATGTGTGTGTATCTATCTTTTAAAATGTTCAAAATTTTGACACAAATTGAAATTACGTTGATTGAGATGAGAAGTCCAAAAACGAATTTTTCCGGATATAGATGGTTTATGTATCTGGAAAATCGCCTAAGTTTTGGGCTCTGTACTCTTAGCACCCCATACATGGAAAATTCGAAAAAAAGTAAGCAGTCTAAAAGGTCAGTAATTGGTCATAAAAGGTCAGCTAGCTTAAGAAATTGGTCAGGCTTAGAAAATTTTTAATCCAAGGTTACAGTTTTTCAAGGTCACCCGCGATTTTTGGCACCTCATTTAGGGGATATTCGAAAAAAAAGTATACCACATGAAGGGCCACTGGATAGTGATAAAAGGTCAGATAATTTCAGTAATTGGTCAGGCATAGGTTTTTTTTAGTTAATTTTCAAAGTTTTTTTCAAGGTCACAGTATAAGACTTTTAGCACCTCATTGGTTGAATATTCAAAAAAACTGTATGTCAGCTGAAAATTTACTTAATCCTCATAAAAGGTCAGCTATTTTCAGAAATTGGTCAGGCATAGTTTTTTTTAAAATCATTTTTTAAAGTTTTTTTCAAGGTCACATGAACTTTTATCACCTCATTTGTGGGATATTCTAAAAAAATGTATACCATCCGAAAGGTAGCTCAATCCTGATAAAAGGTCAGCTAATTTCAGAAATTGGTCAGCCTACCTACTAAACTCTGGAATTTCAAAATGTTGTTTTTCGAAATTCCGTAAATCCATAGCACTGTATTTCAAAATTCTGAATATGAATGTAAATATGTTATAAATCTCAAATTAACTTTCTTTGACAGCTGGATTTACAGTATCTTAAAATACAGAATTTTGAATAGGCATCCCAAAATTTTAAGTAACACGGCCAGTAAATGATAACGGGTTGGGTTGTTAGTTGTTTGGTTTTGTAAACTAAGAAGGTTCAAATATTTGATCCGACGTTCAGCTATTTTCAAACTAACAAGCTAAGCTGAACTAAGAAGCTTAAGCTGAAACTGATGTATTTTTTTTTTGGTTTTATTTTAAGTTCTAGAAAAGAAATTCTGGCCGTACCCCTACGGCCGAATTAATGCCGAAAACAGATGTGAAGCCTTTTCCCAATGCAGCGAAAATAAATGTACACAGGTTTTTATGAGAGCGGACATATTCCCGGCTCTGCATGCTGCATGGGGAAAAAGCTGCACATCTGTTTTCGTCATAATATAGCCCAGGGCAGTAGAAAACCTAAATACGCCTCTGGCTCCTTATAAAATTATTTCGTTTTTTTTTATTAAATTTTCTCAAAAATGGTTTTTGCTAAAAAAATTAGAACATTATATGTATAACCGAAATTGGGGTCAACTTTTTTGTAGAAAAAGTTCTTATTCTTATTTTTAAGTTATATACTGCCTGACTACAGTCTAAACGAAAAGGTTTGTTTTTTTTTAACTTGTTATCGAGCATTTTTTCGACATCGCCCCGACACGGTTTTTTCATATATTTTTTTTTTTTGAACCAAAAATAAAGGCACATGTCATATAGTTTTTTTTGAGCACCCTTGGTTCTCAAAAATGGCTCCAAAGGATTTTTATTGTTTAGATTTTTGAATACGGATGCCAATCTTTTTTTTTTTTTTTTTTTTTTTTTTGAAAATGAAATTGTAGATTTAAAATTTGACATCAAAAATGTTTTTAACATTATCTACAATATTAAAAAAAATATTCTTATAGTATTGGTATATTTTATACATATGCTTAACGTTAATAAAAATCTTATTTTTCCCCAAAACCACTCATACGATTTTGATATAAAATTTCGTCATATACGTAGTACTTACTCTAACATAAGTACGTGGTTCATTTTAAAAGAAACAAAATTTACAGTAAGCCATTATTAACAGTTCCTCTAATGGAATGCCACTAGGCAAACAAATTAAGAGAGGAACAATTTTTCTTTAATAGTGTTTTTTTTTTTTTTTTATAATTGTTTTGGTACAGTTGTTCTCTGCGAAATTTGGTCATATTAAGATGAATCAAAAAATATTCCGAAATCTTATATTTTTTGTACTGAACAATCGAAAATTGGTCTTTTTTTTGGAAAAATTAATTTCAAATTTTATTCTTTAAATTTGATATTAAAAATTATATTAAATTCGATATATACACATGAATAAAAATTATAATTACCGTTACATGTTTTTGTCTTCAGAAGATTTTTAAAATGTTTTATCTCATAAATAAAGATTTATACAAAATGAATAGTGTAACTTTTTGTTGTCTTAATACTTTTTCAGAATATTGTAGAAAAAATAGACTTTTACAAAGTAAAAATTAGTTAGTGGATGGAATTTTGAGTGAGTATTGGTAATGGGACTCTCTATAAACTGAGAGAGATACTCACAGATCCGATGAGCGCTAGGTCTAGATCAGCTACAAGGGGTCAAAGGTCGGTAAAATAGGTGTTTTGCAAATATATCAACAACGGTATATTTTAGAGAAACATTTTGTTCTGCAATCTTGTAGCTGAGCCAGTTTTCCGCAAAAATAGTCTTCTCGGTTTTTTCGTTGAAAAACAGCAATTCCAAAATATCTGTTAGAAGGAGCCAAAGGACATGAACATTTGATTTTTTGTAAATATTTCAAAAAACGGTTTATTTCAGAAAAAAAAATTTGCATTTCAACCTTGTGTAGGCTATTTTCCACCGAAATACCGTTAAAAAGTTATCAATTCAAAGTCAGTGGTAGTAAAAATGAGATTTTTTTTTGCAAATATCTCAAAAACTGTTTTTTTGAGGAAATATTATTTTCTACAAATACTTTGCTAAAATAATTTGAGATAAAAATAGTTTTATGACCTTTAATCCATTGTAACAGATTTAATGACTTTTAAAATTGCTGTAATTTTTTTAACGGTTAATGCTGCGTTAAGACCGGAGATCGGAGATTATATTTTTATGTAAAATTGGCTCAGCTACAAGGTTGTAGAATAAAAATTTTGTCTAAAATAAACCGTTTTTGAGATATGTATTTGCAAAAAAAACTATTTTAATGACCTATCACCCCTTGTAACTGACCTATAGTGTTCATCGGATCGGTGGGGAACTTTCTCGGTTTTTAAAGAATCCCATTAACAATGCCCTTGCTAAATTTCAGCTACTAACTATTTTTTTTTCTTTCTTTGGAATTTTTTCGTCTATTCCTACTGGATTAGAATAAAAATTCCTTTTTTCTTGTACAAAATTGTTCGTTAAACTATGTAACGAAATAACCCTTTTTTCGCTACGTCTATCCGACAACTACCAAAAGAATACCGAAATACAAGAAACTCTTCACCAGAATTGCATCACATACTTTAAGGCGCCCACGACGATTGTGACGAGGTTATACAATAACAACATACGAACACTACAATAACAGAAGAAGCAATCGAAGCTGCGCACAAAAATTCAATGAAATGAGTTTTTCTGCATTTATACTGCTTACATTCAGTTGTCACCGCAGAGTTCATAAGAGACCGTAAGAATTACCTATCAAATCAGAATATTCGAGGATGTTCTCCTCTGGTGCTTCTATGTAGGTTAATTATCGTGACTCATAGTAAGGACCGTGAAGCAAGCTGCTGGATTTGTAGCACAACTGTAAGAAGAGTCTAAACGACTTTTTGGCTTTCTGCCGTAAAATTTCCGCTCCTCTCCCTGTTTTACCTTGAATTATATTTAAGGCGAGGGACTTAATCCCAAACAACTATATACTAAGGCGAAGGCCCATTAATGGTTTTGTCTTTGAGTCTACAGAGTCCAGTGCAAAATCCTGCCTTCGTACCCAGACTTGACTTCGGTCAGCCAAGGGAGTCAATCCCACTTTCTACCGTTAAGTAAAATATTAAAATTATTGTAAAAATTATTATAATGAATTGTTAGAAATAGTTGTAAAAAAGACTTAATAAAGAACTAACTTTTGTAACTGGAGTTCCGAACTTTCAAAGACTCCGAGTTTTATTTTGCTTTCTACGGTACGAACCTTGGATCCGCTGACGCTACCTCAGGTGAGAATAAAAAAGCATCACAACTACATAATATGTGGAATTTTAAAACGTAGACGTTGCTTATTGCTCTGGGCTATAAATATTCTTCAGAGAGTTTGTTTGTTGTGTGATATGGTGATATGCAATGCAATTTTAGGATCATTGAACCTATTGCTTTCTTCTAAGTTTTGATGAAAGCAAGTAAGTGTCAGTAAGGTCGTTGACCATGTTCAAAGTCCAATCTCCATATCCATATTAATGTCTGTTGTCCATGTTGCTGATATATCAACCAAAACAAAACAAAAACTTTAATATTTACATTTATTTCCAAATTATGTTTTTGAGGACAATAACCCTCAGGCAGGATAGTTTTCACATACAAAACAAAACTACGCAAAAAGTAGCACAAAAGTCAGAAAATATTTAAAAAAAAAAAACAAAAAAAAAAATTAGAACAATTTCAACAAGAGGACAAAATGTCAAACAATCTTGCAAGGATAATGTGTCATACAAATGTTTTTATACTTTATTGTTTATTTTCTGTTATGTGTGTTTTTTTCATATTTCCATTTGGAACAAGATAATAAAAGGACGACGATTTTAGAAAAGTGATCCAGCCATATAGTGAGACATAGTTAATATTCCAGAGCCTGTGGAACGGTGGCAGTAGAGGATACATAAATGACTGAACGACACGACCGGATTGTTTAACAGAAACAACAACATTACCAGCTATATGAAGATAGTTTGGAAGGGAGGTCTATGGAGGGCTTGGGTGATGATGCTAAGCTATATAGTATTTATGAGAATGTTTGATGTTGCATTTCGGTGTATTTATTCTGTTGGTTTCACACCAACAACAGCAAATGTATTCTAAAAGGATCTGCTATGCATAAAATGAACATACGTCAAGGATTTCAACACACACAAATTCACATAAGCGATGAGGATGAGGAATATTTGTGTTTTCCAGTCTGCCAGAGACGAACGAAGGAAGCCTTACATTGCGTTGACATTGCTTCGTCTGTTGATATATTATCCGCTTGCATAATGGCATGGCTGGATGGTTGAATTCAGGACTTTGTCCTTTTTACTGGTGCTGTATACGCTACACACAACAATGTATATGTTCCTAGGTATCATCGTAAGAACTTTGTTCTTGAAGTTAAAGCGAAGAATTTATTTAAACTGATGCCAGGTATTGTTTTTTTTTTTGCTGCTTCGAAGAACATATCCGTCTTTAGTTCTTTATATTCAATCCTTTCGGTATACCTCCATCATATCCTAAATATGTTTGTGTGAATTTGCAGAGTTGTATAAACTTTTTGGTGTAATGTAGTAAAAAGAGGTTTAAATACAAAAATACAAAAAAAAAAAAAAAATACAAAACGTGTGGTAATTGAGTACCCAACTCATTACTGAAATGAGCTACAAATGAGATTTTGCTAATGAGTTTGGCATTGTGGAAGTCGTAAATGTTTTAGCTGCTGATGCTGGAAATGTTGCTCATTAAATTCGCGTACATAATAATATTTTAGAGCGCACATACATATGTAAGGGAGAGTACATCAATGTTGGAGGTTTTAATGTTGTAAACTTGGCCTTGATGATGAAACGTAATGGAAGCATGAATAGCAATGTGATTATAAAAAAAAGGTTCTTCAGAATCGTGGCATTGTGGTACATACATGCATAGATGCATAGTGGAGTGCTAAGTGATGGGAGGGACTAAAATCTTAATCTTAACAAAATAAACATTACTAGCATTCAACACTTTCAATTCCGCAAACAATTTGTTTGAAAATTTTGAAGGAAAAAAACATTAAAAAAAATTTGTTTTTTATATGCACAGTCTACCAGTGCCGCTTTTAGTTTTTAATGGCCTCAGGAGCTGGATTTCTGGCTGTAACCATTGAATAAATATAAATAGAAGTAGACACCGGGAAAATTCGCCTCTACGGTTGGCAAATAGAGCTACTATCGCATGGTAGGTTGGTGTATTCAATAAAACAAACTTCCTTAATCATAAAATTGTTATGAATTGGAAAGGGAATTTTTTTCTTATTACTATGGAAACTTATGTTTAATTTGTTTTGTTTTCATTATTTTTGTATATTTCTATGGAAATGTTTGTTGTGTTTAGTCTGAAATTTAGAATTTGTATAGAATTATTTATGTATGTATGTATTCGTACCTATATGTGTATCTAGATGAAAATTAATTCCGTTACGATTTTAATTCCTAACTTAATATCAAATCACTATATTGATATTTACTAGGGCAATCAAAAATATGCTAGAGTATTTTTCTTAGCAACACTTTTAAAAAAAAGACTGCTAGAAATACGTTTAATGAAAAATAGTGTTTTTCAAGCTTCTTCAAAAACGTATGGCATGGCATATTTTTGGTTGCCCTATCCTTTACAATCTGCATTCTTTATAGGTATACCGTACACCTAACTCAACTTAGCTCTACTCATCTGATATTTAAAGTGAAAATAGCAGAAAATATAACAACATAATGTGTGTACATACATTTTGGTAGGTAACAAAATTATTTTAGGTCAAGGATAGTGAATAGGATGGGGGTGTTGAATACCTAGGTGCACATAATTTCCAAACATTTCAAAGCCTGAAGACGAAATAAAAAACTGCATACGGGAGAAACAAAGCATAATGAAACACCATCCAACACTTCCTCGGTGCTTATCTGCAGGAATGGAGGGGACCTGCAATTTATTCCCGAAAATAACTTTCATTATTTCGACGCCGCGCGCCGTGGCGTGATGGTAAGTGCAATGGACTGTCATGCCGGAGTTCTAGGTTCGATACCCAGTCTTGCCCACTAAAAATAATAAAAAAAAAATTAAATACAATGGCTACCGCCTCTTGCGAGGAATTAACAAAACCTCCAAGAGTATCTCTTGTCATAGACAAGTGCCGCTTATATTAGCCGTTCGGATTCAGCGATAAACTGTAGGTCCCCTCGATACCTGCAGCCAGGCACACAGGAATGGTTGAGAGTTGTAAGTCACTAGGTCCTAGTTCTTCATGAGCTGTTGTGCTATCATATTCATTTATTTTTATCATTAATAAATACTGCCCTGTTAACTGAAAAAACGTATCTGACATTTTTCGAATAAAATCCTTGGAATTTTTTTTATCATTTAAAGCTGTATCGCTTTTTAAGCAGTTAACCGATCGAAACACATCTTTTTTTAATCAAAAATAGTTTTATGATTTTATGACTAAGTATTAAAATAAAATGTACGACTGGATCGCACGAACTTGCTATTGTAGTTAAAGTTTTAAAGAGTGAGTGTATTTATAATTATATGTATTTATCCATATAATAAATTGAAGAATATATCGAAAAAGTCAGGCATGGACTGGGTAGCAGCAAAGAATATAAAGTGACTTTATATTCTTTGGTAGCAGTAAGTTGCTCTTACACTGTGGCTTTAAAGTCTGAATACATAAGCCTATTCATCTGATTTTAAGAGAAATATGGGAGCCTAAGTTGACGGTTGTGACCAAGGAGCTCTCAACAGAATGGCGTACAAGAACCTGGATGTTACCGCAGAAAATCCGTACAATATAACTGATTTTATTTTTAAATAAAATTTTTGTTATATTAACACATTTTTTATTTTTGTCCACTAGGTATTGCATAGTATTATAGCAAAAAATATTTTGTATCTACGATACTGTGCATCTCTTCAAAAGTATCCGCAATAATCCCCTCGTGTCAGATGTACTTGTTGATGAAGAAGTCGTTTCTTGGAGTATTTAAAAAAAAATATTTTATTCTGAAAATACTTTAATACGATCTATGCACAAGTTAACAGAAGCGCACATTTATCCTGATAGTTTCCAAAAAATGAGTGCAAAATTGACAACACAGGTTTTCAGCCATCATGTATCCTCAGCTATTTTTGCTGCTGCATCGACAAACATTTTCCATCATACAGAAAAAGTTATAGCATTTAGCACAGGTAACTTCTTCTTTCAGCTAAATAAATTATTTGACAATTTAAATAGCAAGAATAAATTTTCAAATAATCCTGACAAATGTGCTTTGTCTGATAGCCAAATGGATATAATTTATAACATGAAAACTGCCGTAAAATGGATTGAGATGTGGAAACGCCAAAAAAGGGCAATGTGTTTTGCTTTAAAGGTTTATGTCAGACCATAAATGGAATACTGGAACTGTGGGATGATGTAAAAAGTAAAGATCAAACATATTTGACAACATCGCATCTAAATACTGATTGCCTTGAAAACACTATTTCTGTGGTCAGAAATAACAGAGGGTCCTATGAAAAAAATCCTTATTCCTTTCGACTATATACAAATTTAAAGCAAATGAGCTTACAATATCATGGCTCCAGATACTTCAAGCTATGAAGCATCCGATTCTGCCATTATTTTGAATATGGCAGACGTAGAAAGTATGATGATTTTATTACACTACTTTCTGACAAAATTTGTAATTAAAATAAAATGTTGATATGATTAAAGGTTTTTTGGATCCTGAGGGAAAAACAAATTGCTCTGAAAATAATGAGAAATCAGACGATATTATTCCGGCTAATTTAATTCCTTTATCAGCAAGTACGCAAACATTTTTCAATCATACTAAATCAATACTATTTGAATTCATTGCATTTAATTTTGATTTTCATCATTATTCCTTATTAAGATTTCATGGAAAACTCGTGTGATATCGAAATGGAAGGTGACGAACAGATTAATTCCTGGTGAACATGACGATTCTGATGAAGATGAAAAAGAAGAGTCACTTCAAAATATATCAGAAATGGCAACGACTTACTTTAGTGGATATGTCGCAAAATCGTTATTAAAAAGAATGGAATGTGATATTTGAAAATATTTCATGGTTAAAACAAGTAGCCATCAACATAAGACTTACAAAATTAACGAAGAACTAATTAAATTTCGGGAATATGAAAAAACTACCAACGGAGGCCTAGTTATTCCTCCACCGCAGCTCGTGAAAGTGATAGGAAATATTATCAGATGTTTTAAAAACAATTTTGAAGATTTCTGTTTTCAAAAAAACGTTTCACAATTGTACTACCGAATATGCCAGGGTGAAGTTCAAATTCCATGTCCTTCAGTTTAACATAAGAACATTTTTATTCACCTCATAGTAAGAATATTGCTAAGGGCAAAAATTAAAATAATCAATTTTAAGGCCAAGTGCTCAAAAAAAAAATGAAAAAATTAGATATATTGAGACACATATAAAAGCCATCATTTAACTTTTTTGCAAGGTAAAATTTCTTACGGCTCATACAATTTAAATTTGATTTTTCTACTTTCTTACAATAGGAAGCCAAAAACGACGTTCATTGAAAAAGTAATCTATGGACTAGGCCTAACGCGCCATACATTCTACCTCATAGGTGGTGTGGAAATAAATGCACCCTAACATCAAGTTTAAATAAAATCGAACCATGCGTTTAGGGTGTATAGGCGAATTCACAGACAGACAGGCGGACAGACAGACGAAAAGAATTGCGAGACTTATGTACTTTTTTCGTCTTGATCAAAATCTCGAGTTCAATTTTGTTTTACGAATCCAAAACTTGCCATATAGTACCTATACGTATATATCGCAAGTAAAAACGGCAAACCAAACTCCTATAATAAAAAAAAAAATCATTTTAAGTTAACACGGCAGAATATATATGCATATTGCATACAGACATTCAAGATAAGGTTTAAAAACACCATTTACCATACAGTGGATTTTCAATAGATTTTACCTTTAAAAATAAGATTTTTAAATTTTAAAATAAAAAATTAACTTTCTCTGAAATGTTACAAAAAATACCAAAAAAATTAACCCTTATTTGATGAAGTAATCAGAATGAAGAAAATAATTCAAGTCTCTGAACAGCAAATAAAATAATCAAAATAACCTCATCCTCATATAATTTTGTTTTGTTTTTCAATATGCGAAATATAATCTTCAGCATAGCTTGTAAAAATCATCGTAATATAAACAAAAATAAAAAAACAACCAATACCTCTAAGTAACAATACATACATACAACCATTCTTCACATGCCTTTGTAAACTAATTTCAAAACTAAACAGAATATTAAAAATCGTCGTTATGGATACTCACAAAAAGGAACAATTTTTTAAATAAAAATCCCTTTTGAATCGGTTTGTGTACAGAAAAATTCTACATCATTAATTTGTTTCTACAAAATGCCACAGGACGAGCAAATAGAGCTTTGAGTAATTAGGTGTCACTTCTATTTGTATTTATTCAATGCTGTAACTCTTCGTTTAAGCTCGGCTCACAAATGCTCCATAAGGCTTAAGTCTTAGCTTAGCACCAGCCAGTCCATCGTGGCAATGTCAACTTCCCTAAGGAATCCGACTATTCCCCGTGCAGTGTTGCATCGTGCGTTATCATGCATTAGTACGAAATCTTTGGCAATACATCCAGCATAAGCAACGACGTGGTGCAGCAAAATATCGTAGATATACCGATCCGAAGTTAAACCTGCCCTCGTTCTTCCTCGTACCTGTTTGAGCTGTTGTTGGACGTTTAGGGTAAGTCAAATGACAATTTTGGAGAGAATCATTGTGATGAATCTTTCATATTTCAAGTGGTACAACGGCGGCGACGCACGTCCAGATTTTGGAATTCGCACAAAATATCAAGTTTCCCTGAACGTTTTGTAGATCTTTGATACACAACATTTGCTTATAGATGCAGCTGACGGACCACAGCACGTTGGGTCATTCCTTTTCGCAGTACAGTAACTGTAACAATTTGAGCAAGATCTGTAGGTGTGGAATCCATTTATTTCCACGATTAGAAGGCCTGTTAAATCGAGATTATGTAACAGTTCACTTTTATAACAGCACAACGATAAACAAAAACCAATAATGGGCGCGTATGTTGCGTATCAATGCTTCCTACTGTGCTTTCTTTTTTTTTGTATAATTTATTAATTTCGTTATTTTGGCGAGTAACGCAAAAATTATCTAATGGATTTTTATAATTTTACTTCCAATTCAAAATTGAAAGTTCAAGCTTTAAAATGTGACCGTTAACATTTAAACATAGTTATTGTATCCATAGAGATAGTTTTGCTTTTAAAAAGCGAAACGAAGTAATTCCATTTTTTTGCTCGCAAGTGTATTTCTCATATGATTGATTTTTGCGCTAAAATATATACAACTGCAATTTTCTCCGCTCTATTTTAAGTTTGCAATTTCATCACCCCCAAAAATTTTAGGCTTCTTAACGAAACTCTAACAAAGATAAAAATCAGTAATCTCAAAAAATCCAAATAACGCTTACCTGCCCCTAACGGCTTCGTATGCATATAAATTTTGATTTCGGTACATCTGTGGGACAAACCCTTTCTAACGATATATCACTCATGCATTTCCGTTGAGTATTATCGGAGAAAAGTGTAGCGTAAGTTTTTCCTAAGCTTATTAATATATAGATTTACCAAGTCGTTTTCCAAGTATTGAGTTTTCAATAAATCAATTTTGATTTTTTTGGTCAAAATGTAATTTTTTGAAAATTATTCCGCTTGCTTCCATGACTTGATATTTGGCGTCTTTTATTGTGCTTGATACTTGGTTCTTTTTATCGTTCTTCTTTTTTAGCTTAATCTTAGTTTATACAATTTAAAGTTCATTTATCAATTCTTTTGGGCTGTAATCGAACAGAATTGCCAGACCTTTTTTTTGTCTCCTTTATCATCGCTACTATATGTACCTATATCAATTTTGATCAAAATCTCATGTTTTTTTGTAAAAAGTAGAAAGTGCTAAGTCCTTCGAGATTCTGAGGTTCAGATAGATTTACATTCATTAAATTCCTTATTCAAATTTTAATACACAAACATCATGTGTAGGTACCTATAACTACACACATAGTTGAATAAAACTAAGTTTTTCCTTGGGAATAGAACTTTTTTGAATGTTTTAAACATTTCTGCACCTCAGACATCGATTCAATTAACATTTAGATTACGTTTTCTTTTTTGTAAACGGTTTAAGTTTTTTTTTCTTTTCGGTAAATCGAAAACAAAAAATCCTTTTCGTAATATTGTGATTGTGTCCCCAGTTCGTCACATATTCACAAAAAAATAAACACAAAAATCAAGTTCCGCCTCTTTGATGTTTTGCTAGTTTGATTTTCCATGCTTTAGAGATGATTTCATTTCACAGGAACTCAACTTGGTACATCTGCTGCTCCAGCTCCAATACCTACTTCTGGTTATAGATATAGTGTAAAATTTTGCGAAAGGGTAAACACACATTCTGCCCATAATACCCTTGAGTTCCGCGCCCATTCCTTCTCCCAATATCATTCCTTTGCCGTTTCTCTCACTCGGAGGACTTTAATTTATTAAAATTGTATTCACTTGGTGATGCACTTAGGAAATTGACAGAGATGCATTTCGTTTGCTATATCAAATCGAATCATGAATAATATTGAACTGCTCTCAGATTCGAAAGAATAAATCAGGGTCCCTGGCCCCGAGGGTGTTCTTTCATGTTCACCCGCTCTTCCTTGCTTGCGTTGTCGATTGTCATTTTCGATTGAAGTGTCGGAGTTGTCTTCTATCGATATATTTTTTTTTTTTTTTTTTGCTTTTTATTTCCACTTTCTTCAGCTTAAGTTGTGTTTTGTGTTTGCTCCTCCATGAGTGAGCGATTTGCCTCAGGTGTCGTTCATAGAGTGCTGGTATAGTTCTAAACGTTCAGTTTGAGTCTGAAGGAAACGATTTTCTCCTCCCTCAATTTCAATCTTTGTCATTCAAAATAATTTATCGTTAAAATTTTTTATTTTTTATTTTTGTAATTAATTTTCGAGCAAAAATAAACTTAAAACAAATTGAATTAATTTCATTCACTTAATAATTTTAATCGCTCTAAAGGAAGACGAGAAAATATTTAACAAAAAAAAATGCTTTTAAAGTTTTTCTTAGTAGATACCCTATCCCATACACCAAAAAGGAAAGAAAATATTTTTCATCATTTAGGAAACCTAGAATGTCCTTAGAGAGAATTGTTTGTACAAATACATTTTTTGCGAACTTATAGTTAAAAAGGGTTGGTATAATTTTTTCTGTTTTTTTTTTGGAAAATGTAAAATAAAGACTTGAGCTTGCAATTCCTTTAAAGTTTAGAAAAGGAATCCATAGATTAAATATTGAAATGAAAAGCAAAAAAAATATTTTACGTGGGAAATAAGCAACCAGAACTTCATCCTGTCTCAGTTTGTTTATGCACACAAAAAAGAATTTTTTGAGTAAACTTTTCTGTACGGTGACAGATTTATGTTTTTGACAATTTTTTTTTTTATCTTGAATATTTTTGAGATAAAAAGAGAATTTTTATAAGATACTGGTATATTTATTATGTGGAGAGAACTTTTCTATGTGGTTCACTGAAATGTAGGAATGGCTTTAAAATGACGTTGCAATCTTCTTGGCTGGACAAAATCATAAGCGAAACACATTTGACAGCAGGAACTCGAACTGCATAGTGGAAAAAGTATTTGATGAATATTGGATTGATCTGGGAGATGTATGTTGAATTAAACAAGCAAGATGTATGTTGTATAAGGTCTGAGTTAATAAACACGTAACAGAGATTTGTGGTTTTTATTGTTGCAGTTATGTTGGCTCCCTTACAGCATCTTATAATAATTCCGATGCAAAAATGAAGCGAAAGATCAATTCTAATAGAGAGGCTGGAAAGATTGTACGAATCTAATCAAAAACGTGACAGTTCTATGCACTTTGTAATGTCTTCCAGAGTCGATTCGTCACAGGTCCAGGTCATTTAATTGATTTTATAGTGTACTAGCTGATCCCGGCAAACGTTGTATCGCCCTACTTCATGTATGTAGTTATATGTGATTACAGCAGGCAATGAATTCGTATAAATCGCCAATATAAAAAGACCGTTCGAACAAAAAAACATTTCAGAAAGTATGCAATTTATTGTTATCACGACTTTTCCGACCTAATTTTCCAATTTTTATCTACGTAGATAATCTTATCTTTGGAGGACGACGCGACGCATCCAGGTCATCCTCGATCACAGCTCAGTCTCCTACTAACGGCCCCAACCCAATTGACATGGAGACTGATGACTCCGTTCTGAATGAGGATGAGTTTCTTGGCTCTTACCCTGAAGACGGCAACGATACCGTCGTGGAGGTTGATCTGCCCAATTGTAGCCAAAATGCTGCAGTTAGTCCAGATTAATCTTCAACACTCCATCAAGGCTTCGGCCTCACTCCTACTCTGTCTATCCAGGAACGGGGAGGATATCGTCCTGATCCAAGAACTGTGGATCGTAAAATCCATGGTAAGGGGACTCAGGTGTCCTGGTTACTACACGCTATATGTCACAGATAAATGTGAACCTAGATCATGCATTCTAGCGAAGAGTAGTACTAATGTATTTTTACTACCTAATTTCAGTGACAGAGATACCACAACTATAAAAATAGAGACACCAAATGGTAGGTACATACTGGCTGGTATCGGCGTATCTAGGCCATGACCACCTTGGTCCTCTCCCAGGTTATACACTGGAGAGAATAGTCGCTGAAGAAGAACGGCAAAAGTCGGCCTCATCATCGGGAGCGATGCTAACTCCCATCACACAGTATGGGGAAGTACTGATATTTTCGATAGAGGTGGGTCTCTTTTTGATTATATCTTAAGTACTAACCTTATAGTAAGTACCGTAGTGAATGAACCCACGTTTATTACTAGGAATCGACAAGAAGTCCTCGATATAACTCTTGTCTCTAATAGTATTCATCAAAAGATTGTAGATTGGAAATTATCAAAGGAACACTCGTTCTCTGATCATAGATATATCCAACTTAGTCTAAATGATGAACCTCCTTCCCAGGCAGCCATTCGTAGTTATAGGAAAACTGACTGGTCGAAATATAGGGAAGCACTCAAGAGGTCTATAGAACATATACCTCTTAGCCTCCCTTCAACACAGGGGAACTTGACAATAGAGTCACCTCAGCACTGAACAAGCTCTAGCGAAGAATCGATCAACCTGCTACTAGACACTCATTTACCAGCGAGCTCCCAATTATTAAATAACACCGACCTTATAAGGTCCACACAAAAGTTTAACTATCCACAAGATCTTATTACAGGGGACAAATTTAAATGGACAATCAACAGCTTCGAACCCTACAAATCCGCTGGACCAGACGGCATAATACCAGCCGAACGGCAAATGACTATCGAAATAATTCTCCCATCAGTGTGGACTGGGGTTCAATCCTCATAAGACCGATCTAGTTCTCTTTTTTAGGAAATACAAAATCCCAAAATCCCTCATATAGACCCACCTATACCACTAACTTTTTCAGACAAAGCGAAATATCTGGGTCTTATTTCCGATAAGAAGTTAAGTTGGAAACCTAACTTAAATGAAAGGGTCAAAAAGGCCACAGTAGCACCCATGTAAAAAGGCCATCAGAAACAAATGGGGTCTAAAACCCCGCATTACTCATTGGATATACACTTCGGTAATCAGACCGATCCTAACATATAGTGTGTCGGTATGGTGGACCGCCTTAGATAAAACTACTAACTTGATATTCTGTTCCATCTCACACCACTCGATATCTTTGTTAAACAAACAGCTACAAGCACATGCCATCCGCCTTAAAGCTTCATCCCAGTGGACCAATAATGGCATTGGCCACTCCACTATTCTTAATTCCTTCATATCTATACCAAGCAACACAGACTACACCATTCCTCATTTACAGTTCAATAAAAACTTCGAATGATCCTAGCGATTTGGCAAACATAGACATTAGTCGTCTCGCACGTCTTGTAAGAACCTCTAAATGGTTCAATGTGTAGGAAGAAATTCCACTTGATTCATGTGGTATCACAATGGACCAACTCATGGTCTAAGTGTGTCAAGCACTTGTGCTTGTAGTTTATCTGGTTCAATACAAATCCAGTAAAAAGAATCCTCATCCAATTTGGATGTTGTTCAGACGAGTTACGACTATTCAGAGAGCTTGAAATTTCAAAATGTTTTTACGATTTTCTGACTTTTTCGGTCGAATTTTTCATTTTTCGGCTCCATTGTGTAAAATACTAAAATAATTGCTTTGAGCATCAGATCCAGTGAATTAATAAAGAGAATTAACGAACTATCTTGAACTCGGTAAAAGGTAGTTTAAGGTCAGTAGTTTATGAAAGAACTAAAGAAAGGAGTTGATGAATCTTATAGGGGTAAGGTTAAGGAATATATAGGGGCTCCCCTTAAACATTTTGACAAACACGAGATGTCACCCAACTCGTCATGTGGGTTCCCACCAGTCTTGGAGCCATCTGTGAAGACCGAACCATGATCATCATTTATAACCCGGTTTTCAGACCAACGGCAACGCAACGTTAGATCTAATGGGTCGAAATAAATTTTTGAACGTTTTTTTTTTTCGTAAAATTAATAATAAAATTGTTCAATGCCCGAATTGGCCCCGTTTCCAGTTAGTGCACTGTCTAAGTCAAATACCCAATATTTGCTACTATTTTTCTTTGTATATTAACCGAGTAGGGTTAAAGGAACGTTTGCAGGGCTGCGGTTAATGTAGTTTTCAAGGCACTAGTTGTACCCCTTCCAATACACGGATTTCTTTCAATATTAGTCATGGTTTTAAGATTGGTTGACTTAATGGTGGGAAATTATTTTACAAGATGTCAGGTGCAATATATTCTGTATCGCAGTCATACTTTCCTACTTTGAAAAATTATGACGAATTCTCGCTAAAATTGAAATAAATTCCCATTTGGTTCAGATTCCCATAAAATTAACCACCTGCACCTTTAGGCTTATTTTTTATTTTTTTTTTTTTCAAAATTATCAACATTATCAAAAATGAAGCCCAATTCTTCATATCTACCATATAGGTACTTTATTTTTTTTTTAATGTGGTAATTTTTAAGGTAACCATTCAGCAAGCTTATTATAATTATAAATAATGATGACAAAATAAATATAAATATCTCTATGAAATTCATTTGCAACCAATTATTCTCTTCATAACCAGTAAAAAGTACAGATATTTTATTTACATTATGAATATCATTTGTA
This sequence comes from Epistrophella euchroma, assembly GCA_947049315.1. NCBI lineage: Eukaryota > Metazoa > Arthropoda > Insecta > Diptera > Syrphidae > Epistrophella > Epistrophella euchroma. Next base: position 26,527,982 of record OX346246.1, read on the forward strand.
TACGAATTGGTCTGTGAATTATCTGGAATATGTGAAAAAGCGATTCAAGCATTTTATTAGTACACATAGCTTGCAGGGTTTTCTTGTAATTAATGATTTATTTGATTCTGCTGATCAAACATTATTTTTCACAGTCTTTAACAGGCATTCAAATGTAGGTATCTCTTTAAAAATGAGGGTACAGTGTACTCTCTCCTAACGGACACTTTTTGTATGAGTTCTCAAGATCTCCTATAACTGGACAGATAGGTAAATGATTTTTTATTTTTTATATTTTATTTTTTGATGTTAGACTATGTGAATATTTTTATCGCGGTTCTGTTCTGAGACATTGTAAGGTACAAACTATTTTACGGACTAACACAATTTTTTTAAATAACATTTACTGACCTATGAAGTTACGATAGGGCTACACATGCCGTGATCAGAATTAGATTTTTCATAATTTTATTAATAACTCGCTCTAACAAGTAAACTCTTTTAAACCCTATATTCAATTTTAATATCTGCAACAGAGTTAGAGTTTAGATCAGTCTTATACCGACAAAGTGTAAGTGGATTAATATTTTTCAAGTTTATTCATATAAGGTCATCTGTGGTACTTTTTGGATAATAACACACAACTTGAGGTACAAAAAGCTCTCAAAACTCAAACACAAATGAAAAAACAAAATTTTGGGACAAAAATTCAAAGACAAGTAAAATTTTGTCTCACAATCTGTATTCTGTTAAAAATATAAAGTTTCTGAATATTTTTTAGAAAACTCTGTCGAACCATTTTGGAGAAAAAAAAAGAATTTTCCAAAAATGCTAAAAAAATGTATAGCAGGTACCGCTATTTTTGGTTCTAAAAAGAAAATGAAAAAAACGTGTCGGGGGAATGTCCCAAAAACACTTTATAACAAGTTTAATTAAAATCGGCACATGGGTTTAGGCTGGACAGACGGACAGACGGACAGACGGACAGACGGACAGACGGACAGACGGACAGACGGACAGACGGACAGACGGACAGACGGACAGACGGACAGACGGACAGACGGACAGACGGACAGACGGACAGACGGACAGACGGACAGACGGACAGACGGACAGACGGACAGACGGACAGACGGACAGACGGACAGACGGACAGACGGACAGACGGACAGACGGACAGACGGACAGACGGACAGACGGACAGACGGACAGACGGACAGACGGACAGACGGACAGACGGACAGACGGACAGACGGACAGACGGACAGACGGACAGACGGACGGACAGACGGACAGACGGACAGACGGACAGACGGACAGACGGACAGACGGACAGACGGACAGACGGACAGACGGACAGACGGACAGACGGACAGACGGACAGACGGACAGACGGACAGACGGACAGACGGACAGACGGACAGACGGACAGACGGACAGACGGACAGACGGACAGACGGACAGACGGACAGACGGACAGACGGACAGACGGACAGACGGACAGACGGACAGACGGACAGACGGACAGACGGACAGACGGACAGACGGACAGACGGACGGACAGACGGACAGACGGACAGACGGACAGACGGACAGACGGACAGACGGACAGACGGACAGACGGACAGACGGACAGACGGACAGACGGACAGACGGACAGACGGACAGACGGACAGACGGACAGACGGACAGACGGACAGACGGACAGACGGACAGACGGACAGACGGACAGACGGACAGACGGACAGACGGACAGACGGACAGACGGACAGACGGACAGACGGACAGACGGACAGACGGACAGACGGACAGACGGACAGACGGACAGACGGACAGACGGACAGACGGACAGACGGACAGACGGACAGACGGACAGACGGACAGACGGACAGACGGACAGATGGACAGACAGAAAGACGAATGAATAAAATGAGATAGTTTTAATATAAAGATCAGAAATTTTTTTATTTTATCTAAAAAACGGAAATCCTTTTTTGTTCTTCACGAACGGATATCTGAGCAGTATTCCGTTAAGGGAATGCCCATTTTACTATGGAGCATTGGCCAAGAGTGTACACGAACGAGTTTAGTGTCAAATGAAAGGTGACATTGAGCTTGTGAGTGAAACATTTTTAAAATCGTCCTTTGGGAAAGTTGAGGTATTTGAGCTTGAAGTTGCCGATTGCAAAATAAAGATTTTTGTTTCTTTCCAAATAATTGTTTCTAACGTGAGAAATAAATGACTTAGAAAAATTATTTTGGTATCAAATGAAAGGTATTTTTTTTGTCTCTAAAAAATTACTAAAAATATTTTCCTATTTAAAATACATTTTGAAATGTTAAGCCTTTACTTCATGAGAAGCAACTATTTTTACGCGGTATTTGGCATTTGGCACACCGATGTGTCAAAAAATTCAGTGAGGACATACACTTTTTTTTTAGCATCAGTACAAAGAGTAATTGGTCATCTTTAATTCTATAAAATATAAAGTGTTCTTAATCAAAATAATACCTTAAAATAAACAAAATATTCGTCGAAATGCACTTAATTATGCTTGAGGTAGTACGAATGTTGAGATACGCGATAAATAAAATATCTTCCCTCATATTTTAATAAGTTGTTGAAAAATTATAAAAACTAACTTAATACACAGCAAAAAACATGTAACAACATCAATCAATTAATAACGTTGCTGCTTAATAACTTTAGAACTTAAACCTGGACCCAAACCTTAAGATGCTTATTTTTATATCTACAAAAAACTGTACAAACAATTTCAAGGCGGAGTTTCTGAAACGGCATTTAGCTGATAGATTTAGGCTAAACATCCTGAGCTATGCATAGGGTTTGAAGTCCAAAGTTCTTTGAGTATTTTATACATCAGCCAAGCAGGGCTTATGAATGATCTCCCAGATAAGTAAGGACTTACGGAATGTTAGCCCGGCAAAAATCCTCATTCAAACCCTCCAAGTGGGTGCCGGGCGGGCAATGATCACCACAGTAGTCCTGTGCGTTTTTGGCAGGATGGAGATCAGCTAAGGTTAGATTGGGTCACCGAATTGTTGTAACTCCTTAATAGTACAACGTTCGGAAACCCAATTTAATCATAGTTTAGAGGTTCCTAATTTCAGTGGTGGTGTGAGCAACCGTGCCGAAGAATGGAAGGCTGGGGGATAAACCAGTCTCTAACGAGCTCTTTCGGATGCTGTGGCAAGGTCCGTCATATTTCTGCCTTACCCCGGCAAGCGGCTCTGCCGGGGCTGACTGTTTTTCCGCATTACTCGTGGGAACAAAAATGAAGAAGAATAAAACAACAAACAAAACAATCATAAGAAAAATAAATCGCGCCAGGGCTGACAATGCGGTCACATCTCCTGGAAAGGCTGTCGAGTCAACTCAGGGGTGTGAACGGATTGTCAACCCTGTGGTTGCCACTAGTAGCGGGAATCCAATTCCCTCTACTAGCCGCAACCTCTACATGAAGGAACTACCCGTCAGTGGTTCAGCTGTGACGCTCGGCTGTTCCAAGGGCGGAAGTTCCGCACCCATCCCCATCCCCATTCCCGCACCTACTAGGACATCGCAAGCGATGCCAAGAAAGGACGCTCCACCCGGAGAGGCAAAATCCGCGACATGTGGTAATGACTCGACGGGTGAGGGTGCTCCTCGATTGGCATCGGTAGCGAGCATCTCAAGAGGTGGATCCACAACTGTGTCACATGGACACAGCTCTGGGTCGGCCAAAAAGAGGTCCGGGAAGGCAAGGGCCGATCGAGATCTGCGTAATGCTACGCGGATTCTGGCCGCAGTTGGTAAAATACCGGCGGCGGAAAGAAACCCGGAGCAGATGCGAAAACTCGAGTGGGCCAGTGGCTTCCTCAGTAGAGCAAACAAACCGACCTGCAGCGACTCAACGTCAAAGCGCAATAGGTCCCTTGAGGGTGATAAGCCTGAAGCAAAAAGGCAGAAGGTGCATCCCAGCAGCACAGCAGCCTTCAACAAAGATCTTTCTTTCAGCGACGCGCTGAAAGGTAAGATCATAGCCGCGGTCATTGACAGAAGTCATGTGGATGGTAACATCTCTCATGATCAATGGGCAGACGTCAGGGCTCATCTCGGTTTCAGATTTTTATCTGTCATCGAGGAGAATCCAGGGCCTCTCCCAGACACAGCCGATGCAGGATGGTACCAAAATCGTATCAAACTCATCGCCTGTGGAGATCAGAGATCTTTCGATCTATACAGGGCTGCTGTCAATGGCTTGCCAGAAGTCTGGCCGGGTGCCAAGCTCGAGGTCGTTACAAGGGAGAATATTCCTTGCCGACCAAGAGCACGCATAATGGTTCCGGCACTACACAACTGCCCAGACATGATTATGAAATTAATCAAAATGAGCAATCCCAACCTGCCTACTCACGACTGGAAAGTTCCAATGGTTGAGAAGGAGACAGTGGGTCGCTATAGATCAGCTCTCTTGGTGATCAATAGGGAATCACTGGCTCTACTGACCGCAACCGAAGGCGTGATTAAGTACGGTTTCGATGAAATCACTGTCCGAGTCTATAAAAAAGATGAAGACACGCAGAGTGCAACCCCCTCAGAAGCCCCTTCAGCGAAAGGAAACGCTTCAAACAGTAACATTATGGAGGTCGACGCAACACCACACGTGGAACCATCGACCTCCACAGCCTCTAACAAGCCATCCGACGCGGAAGCTAACCTCACTGTCGACAGTAATTCCGACATGGAAACTGAAGACTATACTTTAGGCATCACTCTGAGCGAGGAAGACCTACTTCATTCCTCCTCAGACGATGAAAACGCCGATAAGACAGTGGTGGAGGTTGATCTGGCTAAAAGTAGCAATGCTGCGATTAGTTCAGATTAATCTTCACCACGCCATCATGGCCTCTACAAACCTAATACTCCGACTGCATAAAACCAGAGAGGACATCGTCCTTATACAGGAGCCGTGGATCACAAAATCCACGATCAACGGGCTCAGGACTCCTGGCTATAACTTATTATATGCGTCGGAAAAAGGTGAACCAAGGTCATGTATATTAGTAAAAAAAGACTTAAATGTATTTTTACTCCCCAATTACAGCGACAAAGATACAACGACTGCTGTCATCACCACCGACAAAGCCACCTACTGGCTTATCTCGGCATATCTCGGCCACGACAGCCCAATTCCCGGAGAGACACTGAAGAGAGCAATTGCGGACGCGCATTCTAAGAAAGTGGATCTCCTCATCGGAGCGGACGCTAACGCCCATCATACAGTATGGGGTAGCTCTGACATTAATGAAAGAGGTGAGTCCTTATTTGATTATCTACTAGGCACTAACCTCCTTATATGTAATATTGGTAATGAACCTACATTTAGTAACAAGAATAGGAAAGAGGTATTAGATATAACGCTTACCTCTGACTCGATCCATAATTTAATTTCGAACTGGCTAGTCTCAAAGGAGAACTCCTTCTCTGATCATAGATATATTCAGTTCGATCTTAATGATGTGGCAAACGTATCTACGGGTTTTCGTAATCACCGTAATACAAACTGGGAACGATATAGAGAAGTACTAGCACAGCTGCTTGATCACAATCTTCTCAAACGCTCCTCCACCATAGATGAACTAGATCTCTCCGTGAATCATCTCACTGAAGCCTTCAATGAATCAATGAGAACTTCATGCCCCTTAACCGTGGTAAAGGGTAAAAAGAAACCTCACTGGTGGCACAAAGAACTAGAACCATTCAGGAAGAGTTGTCGCAAACTCTTCAATAGATCTAAATACACAAGATCTCCCTCTGACTGGGACTTATATAAACAAGCTCTAAAGCGATATAAGAAAGAATTAAGAAAGAGCAAGAGGTCCTCTTGGAGAAACTTCTGTGGAAACATAGAAAATACTTCAGAAGCCTCAAGGCTCAGGAAAATTCTATCAAAAAGTCCCACAACACCCAGTGCTTTAATGACTGAAGCGGGCTCGTGGACTACCACAGATGAAGAATCCCTAAATCTGTTATTAGACACCCACTTTCCAGGTAGCTCTAACATTTTAAACGACTTAACTTCTGAGTCTCAACCCGTTACTAACAATATAGTTGATCTAATAACGCGGGAAAAACTGCAATGGGCTGTAAACAGTTTTGAACCATATAAATCTCCAGGACCAGACGGAATCATTCCTGCCGAATTACAAAAATGCTCAGACATGATCATTCCACCATTGGAGATCATTCTGTCTAGCTGTGTAAGGTTGAGATATATTCCCAAAGCCTGGAGAATGGCAAAAGTAGTCTTTATTCCAAAAGCAGGAAAACCTTCCCACGTTAACCCTAAAGATCTACGACCAATTAGCCTATCATCCTTCTTTCTTAAGACCCTGGAAAGATTGATAGAAATTCACATCAGACATAACTTAAAACCATGTCTCATTTCCACAGCTCAACATGCGTACTCTAAGGGAAAATCAGTAGAAACAGCACTTCATTCACTGGTGCGTAGCATTGAATATTCCCTCAAATACAAAGAATACAACCTAGTGGCTTTCCTTGATATCGAAGGAGCATTCAATAACGTCAGCTACCAGGCGATTACAACAGCAATGGACAAACTAAAAATAGAGAAATCACTCATTGATCTAATAAGTCTCATGCTTAACAGCAGGACAATAACTTCCAACATGAGGAGCTTTACCACCACCAGATTGGTGAATCGAGGAACCCCCCAAGGTGGGGTCCTTTCGCCTCTCTTATGGAACATGGTGGTAAACGACCTCTTAACATCATTGGAAGCAGAGGGTTTCAAAGTGATTGCCTATGCTGACGACGTTGCAATATCAGTATCTGGGAAACACCCACAAGTTCTTTCGGAACTCTTACAAAATGCCTTAAACAGGCTCACAAATTGGGCAAAGCATTGTGGCTTGGACGTCAACCCACATAAAACGGAACTAGTACTCTTTACGCGAAGGTACAAAATTCCTCAAATTAGCCCACCTACAATTAAAGGAATACCCCTAAACTTCTCCGACCAAGCCAAATATTTAGGCCTTACTTTAGACAAAAAACTAAATTGGAAGGCAAATATTGATGAAAGAGTAAAGAAGGCTACTGTAGCACTCTTTACATGTAAAAAGGCCATAGGTTCAAAGTGGGGTTTTTCCCCAAAAATAACCCACTGGCTATATACCTCGGTAATCAGACCGATACTCACTTATGGAGTTGTCGTATGGTGGACCGCACTGGACAAAATGGTAAATTTGAATAAACTCATTAAAGTCCAGCGGTCAGCAGGTATGTGCATCACAGGAGCACTTCGCTCAACACCAACAACAGCTTTAGAAGTACTTCTAAACCTAACACCTCTTGACATCTTCTCCAAAATGGTGGCAGCCAACTCATGCGTGAGGCTTAGAGCCACCTCTCAATGGATCAGTAACAACACTGGTCATACTACTATCTTAGACAATTTCAGATCTATCCCAGATCGCTTAGACTATACCACCCCAAAAATGGTATTCGACAATAACTTCCATATTTCTATCCCCTCAAGATCCTTTTGGGAAGAAGGAGGACCTCAAGAAGAAAACACGATACACTTCTATACAGACGGTTCAAAGACCGACGACGGCGTTGGAAGTGGCATCTATTCGAAACAACTGAATCTCAGTCTATCATATAGACTTCCCAATCAATGTAGTGTGTTCCAAGCAGAAGTAATGGCGATAAAAGAGGCATTATCCTGGCTCAAAGAAAACGTTATATCTAGTAAGGATATACGTATCTTCTCAGACAGCCAAGCCGCTCTCAAATCTCTCGCGTCTGTCTCCACAAACTCTATCACAGTCCACGACTGTCGATCATCTCTGAATGAGATGACAGAACAGTTTAACATTCACCTCATCTGGGTGCCGGGCCACAGGGACATTCCGGGAAATTGTAAAGCTGATGAGCTCGCCAAAAACGGAACACTTCTGCCCACTGTTAGACAAAGACACAACATAGGAACACCACTTGCTACATGCAAACACCTCTTCAAACAATATGCTCTAGAATCAACAAGTGCTAGATGGTCACAGGGTACCACCTGCCTAGCAACTAAACAAATATGGCCATACATAGACCCGAAGCGGTCAAAAGGCTTGATTTCCCTGAGCAGACAAAGTTTAAGCTCCACAATTGGAGTCATAACAGGACACTGCCTCATAGGTAGACATGCTAAGAGGCTAGGGGTCTACACTAATGACTTCTGCAGAAGCTGCATGGACGAGGAAGAAGAGGAGTCAATCCAACATCTTCTATGTACATGTCCGGCACTCTCCAATAGAAGGAACACCTACCTAGGTAGCCCCTTCTTTGATAATACCAGTGAACTGGCAACGATCGACACAAAATGTCTCTCAAACTTCATTAAAAGTACAAAATGGTTTGATTAATTTCATACTCTCCCATGAGTAACCTTCCTTAGTGGTACCACAATGGACCCTTAGGGTCTAAGTGAGTCAACAACATCTAGACGGCCACTCTAACCTAACCTAACCTACGGAATGTTAACCAGACCGTTTACCGATTTCAACAAGTTTGAAATGGGAACATTAGATAAACATAAGGCAGACGAGAAATTGAACAAACGATGTATCGCCAAATAAAAGGAAGTTTACTGCATGTTTAAACATTTAACTAGGACTTCATCGAGGAAGAATAACAATTATTACCTGCAACTGCAGCGCTCAGGCAATTGCCAGCAATATGGTTATACAAGGACGAACCAAACATTTAGGTAGAAACCAATTGGTCAAAGGATGGATCAGTTGCATTTGGAAAAATAAATAAATATTGATTCAGAAGAACATGACAGCAAATGCTTTAACTAAACCTTTAGCTTCAAGAGTTTAGGAAGGCCTTTTCAGAATGAAGTCATAACATCAGATTGTGAATTTAGGGCAGGGAAAAAAAGCAAAAATCTTTACTTTTCAATCGGCAACTTTAAGTTCAAATACCTCAACTTTCCCATGGACGATTTTAAAAATATTTCACGCATATAACAAGCTCAATATCACCTTTCATTTGACACCAAATTAGTTCGTGTACACTCTTGAACAGAAATGGGCAATTCCCTTTATATTTTTAAATATTTTCGAAAACATTTGAAGAAATCATGCGCGTTTATGTTGGAGCTCCGATAAACAATTCGAGGAGTGATACACGAGCAACTATGATATCGAAGAGCTTCGAAAATAGAAGCGATGTTTTTTTTTAACTATAATGTGATCTTAGTTTAAAAAGTATATCGAAGCTGTCACATAAGCACTTAGAGAACGTTTCGTTTTCTCAGCTGTAGGCATGTTGCTCTTTATAGCGCCTGAATTTAAATAAATTTTTTTTTTTTGTTAACTTCAGTTCATCTAACAGGATTAAATCTTGTTGATGATTTTATTTAAAATTCACGAATTTTCTGTAATTATAATAAAATTATTAAAAAACTCTTCAACGAATTTTTCAAAATTTCTATGATAATTTTTTTTAAATCTTTCAAAATGAAAAATAAGGGTACTTCACTCTAAAGAGATCCCACTCAAAGAAAATATTAGTTTGCATTCGATTTAGTTTGCTTAACCAGACCGATACAATAATATTTTGAAGGATCTTTACGTAAAGCTAAAATTAATGTATCAAGAAAAATGATTTTAGAAAAATTGATTTTCCATTTAATTTCCTATACTTTTCAACTATATGAGAAATACCTTTGTTCGGAATGGTTTAGTATAAGTTTTTTTTTCTCTTTATTAAGTGTGGGTTGATAGGTATTTGCTTTATAAAAATAACCGTAATTTTTCTTGCCTGGGCTGGGACTTGGTCCTTTTCGAAAGAAGCACTCTTAAAATGAATAAAATCCTTTTTGCGGTAAAACTTAAGAAAAAAAAAATAAATAAATCCTTTCTGCTTTGGTTGTCCTAGACTTATCTTTTTTTTTATTATTAAGATTCGTACGTACCTACGTATAGGCATAGAAATCTATTTTCATTTAATCAATGGCTCTTACCTTTTTCAAAGCTCCATTTTATATTTTTTTTTTCTGAATTCATAAAGATATATTACACATGTATTGTACACCTATACATATACCTATAGAAGAATAAATATACATGACCCACATAATGTTGGATAATATTTTCAAAGGATGACAAAACAGAAATCTAATATTTATTTATTTTATCTGCTACCAGACGTCTTATAAGTAGACTACCTTTGGGCGCTGATTCGTTATGTAAACAAGTGTATCCTTTTTCATAGCCCTCAACTCTTCAAATCATACTCTCAAGGACTTATCCTTTCTTTTCTCATAATATCAACAGAAGAATGAAATAGAGGCTTTAGCTTTAACGTTAACACATTTAGAGAAATACAGTTTCCTTTATTATGTAATGTATGTGCATGTGTATATCGATGAATAAAAATAAAGTTACGTTCTAAGTGCGTAAACAACCTAAAGGTGATTTATTATTTAATGGAACTAAGGGATTTATATGATTTCCTCGAGCAAACATCGTTAATGGTGAACAAAAACAATACAAAAAAAAAGGAAGAGGTTTTGAATTTATTTTCTTTACCCATTAAAAGTATATTTTCAAGATCAGAAAAGAAGTAGTGAAAGAAAAGAAATAATATAAAAAGAAATTTGATAAAGAGATAGATAAGTTGTGTTTGAAAGACTTGTCGGGAAAATATAGTGAATATTTAAGAATTAAATTATAAAATCAGTTTGCTTCGAAGTTGTTGTTTGTGAATGAAAAATTAATGAACATAAAAATCCATAATAAGAATTTCTGGTTTATAAAGAGTCTTAATTTGTTTAACCCATTAGATACTATGCTGATACTTTAAAATACAATCAAACAATCACGCTAATTTAATAATTCACATACCGCCTTTTACAAATGATGAACACAGCTATGTTTTCTATGGATGTATATTGAAAAATAACTTTTCGTATATGTAACTACAATTTAGGTACTTTTTGTCGTAAAGATAAATTTCTACGTCGCATTTTTCAAAAATTTTTGAAAGAGTTTTTGAGTTAGTGTGAACATTGACTTGAAGTGCTATACACACTTGTCAAAACAATTAAGGGAACAAAAAGAAATCACTTTTTTTTAGTGTTTAACAAGAGCTGTATCTCTATGAAAAGTGGTCGTATTGAGATGAAACAAAAAGCATTCTGAAGCTTAATCTTTTTGTATTGAGAAATTTTCGCAAATGATTTTTTTAAGGTACCTTTATTGCGCAATCATAAGAAGCAGCACGACCCAAAAATTTAAATTTTTTTTCTTTTTTTTTGAACATTGTCATTTTCTTTGAAATTTTTTTTTTGAGTCAATTTAATGTTTTGTTTCAATAAGCTGTTTATTCAGCTTTAGGGTCATTCTTTTTCGTCATTGTACAAATTTTTGTCAAAAGAATATCTGGCTTTGAATAAAAAAACAGACTATTGACTTTGACTACCAATATTATCGCAAGGAATGAGGACACCGAAAATTTATGGGTAGTTTTAAAAACTGAAATTAATATTCTACAAGATTTTTTCAAAACTTTATAACGATTATTTTTTTTTGCTCCTCATCGTTACATTCAGAAAAGGTCTAGAAAACGACTTTTTAAAGACTTTTTGTAAATCTTTTACTGATTTAAAAATATTTTCTGTAGGACTTAATTTGGTAAAACATTTTAAAGAACTATAGACCACCAATATTTCTGTAAAATTTCAAATAAATCCATTGAAATGTTTTCATGTACCGAATGATCAAAGTCGTAAAAACCAATTAAGGGAACAATGGGAAATTGTCATCAAAATGGAAACGAAAACAACAATTTCTGCCCACTTTTTCCACAGTTTTGCGTTAGTTACAATACAATAATAAAAAATCGTTTGTGAAAATTCCTCAATACAGAAAGTATAAAGCTTCAGAATGCTTTTTGTTTCATCTCAATACGACCACTTTTCACAGAGATACATTTCTTCAAAAAAACACTAAATAAAAGTGATTTTTTTTTTGTTCCCTTAATTGTTTTGACAAGTGTATATCAACTATTTGCAACGGTGACGTTTCAAAATTCAAGTTTCTTCGTAATGAAAATTTTGATACGTATTCAAGAAATAAATGATAAGCCTTTTATGAATCAATCGATATTACAAAAAATATGAGCGACTGAAAATAATTTGCTCTTTTGAATCATGGTTGTAATGGGAGTTGGAATTGAGGATTTAATATACATTAACAATATGAAAACAATTTACAAAAATTATTAAAACAATTTTTTTTTATGTTTTGGATTACCACAAACAAAACTTAGTTGTAATATTTTGGAATGAAATGTTAGAGGTATTCAGTGTCCAGTGAAAGTGTAGTATTTTCCTACATTCTAGCAAAAAAATGTAGGTACTTATCTCGCAATTTTGTACCTATTATATTTCAAGCAAATCAACTCACTCATTTAGGCGGTAATATAATATAACTTTTTTGTAATAAATCGTATGAGGAAATAAAAATTTAATAGGTGTTTATTTTTCCAATCCCGGAGGGATTAACTGCTTAGTCTTAACTGCTTAGTCTTTTTAGTCAGTAAAAAGTCTTTGTACTGCAATGATTTAACTTTTAGTCAGCAAGTCTTTTAACTACAGTCAATTAACTGTAAGTCTTTTAACGTTTTCTATAGTCTTTTAACTAAAAGAAACAGGATGGAATAAAAAGAAAAGAAATTTGAAAGAAAAAAAAGTTAAAAAACTTACAGTTAATTGACTGTAGTTAAAAGACTTGGTGACTAAAAGTTAAATCATCGCAGTACAAAGACTTTTTACTGACTAAAAAGACTAAAAGCAGTTAAAAAGTACTGCAGTTAATTAACTAATGGAACTCAATGGAAGTGTTATAGTTTGACTTCGACCTAGCTTTTTTGAAAAGCGCAGAAATTTTGCAACGCAAGGCAGAATTATGATAAGCCGAATTTCAAATGCAGAATTGTGGACCCGCTCCCTACCTAAACTTTAATGAAGGTAACCTTTCAGATGGTATATATTATTTGAAAATATCCCATAAATGAGGTGCTAAGATCCCAGAGCCAAACACTGCATTTTAGTATTTTAAATGTATTTTTTTTTTTATTGAAAACTTAAAAAAAAATCACATTGCATGTTCGTGCGACCATGTACGTATCATCGACTGTCAGTCAAAAATAATAAAAAAAAACATACACTCTTCAATAATTATTATTATATTCGAAAATATAATTCAAAAACAATTTAAATAAACTGCGAAAATTGTATTATTAATGAGAAGAGGATTATTTAAAATTAAGTGAAATAAATTAACATTATAAAATGTTTTAAATAGCAATCCAAAAAGTATTAAGTAGCCAAAATTTAATCTCGAAAATATACAGCTTTAGGTGAAAAATCACATAAATGTATATCGAGGTTAATATACCTAAATAATAAAGTATGAACATACATAAAGCACAAACTACAGAACAATATATAATATATTATATAACCATAACCAATGCGTTTTTTTTAATGTTAATTTTTTTCTGTTCATTCTTTGATTATTTTTTTTTTCTCATTTGCATAATTTACCCTTTATTCATTGTTGATTTTTTTTTTAAGCTGAGTTGAATAATAATATAATCAACTCAGTCTCTGAAATGAAATGAACCCATGTCAACTGATGATAATAATTAGATTACGAATTAAATTTACAAAGAGGCTCAACCGCAAGCTTCTGGCTTTCAAAGGCCTTTTTATTATTATAAAATCGATTATTGGATTAAAACTGCATTAAATTCCTGTTTTTGTGTATTTTTTTTTTTTTTAATTTGGGAAAGGTGCATATTTTAAAGGGCTCTTCCATGGGAGTGATTTTTGTAATTCTGAAAAAAAGTTTTTTTTTTAATGTAGGAAGGGTACTGATGGTATTCAGAATTTCGGTGTAATGGAAAATGCCAAAGGAGAAAATTTATATGTTTCGAAAAAATTTTTGAGCACATTTATCTTTTCCGATTTAATTAAACCACGCACAGCCTTTTTTTAAATAAAGATAAAAAAATATCTCGTTACGGTACAATCTAACTTATGTTTGGTCAGTTCCGGTTCAACGTGATGACGTAATGATCAAAACAAAAATCTAATACTATGTTTCCACCGACCACAAAACCGAGATTTAGGTAGATTTACCGTAAATCTTCTTCAAATCCCAAAGATTTACCATACAAATTTATTTCCTCTAAATCTCAAAGGTTTAAAATAAATCTTGTTAAATCTTCATGGGTCCAATAGTTTAAAAACTCGAACTGGCCTATATTTTCTCACACCGAATACATGAATTGGAAAGTTGCCATACATGAAATTTTCTGCCTCACTTCAACGTCATAAGAAAGAACGAAACAACATATGCAAACTGTCAAAATAAATCTACTTTTTAATCTTTTTGTGCGGTGGTAACACCAAATAGCTTTTTTTTTTAAATCTAAACTGAGATAAACCTTCGGTGGAAACATGGTATAAAGAATAACCCATCCTAAGGTAGTAACTGACTAACTGACCGACTAGAACATGGAATATGGAATGCAATGTAAGTCTATCTCCTCGTGATGTATTCTGGGCATCGCTAAATGAATTGCTAAACTTTATACTTACAAAGATGAACCTTTCATCAACATTATTCCTCAAAGTTAGATCACCACAAAAATCTCATATAAAAGTAGTTTTAGTAATTTTCAATTTTCTCAAAAAATAGAAGACATAAAACCATTCGGTTTTTGTGTTCGATTTGGAATAGATAAACGCATTCACAAAAATCCAATTTAGCACTGCATTTCACAATTTTGAAAAAAATTGTTCTAAACTTTTTTTTAATTTTTTTATTAAAATTTTGAATTTGCATGCGAATTTTTAAAAACTATTAAATTAAATAATTTAATTTAAATATTCGATTAAAGAACAGATTTCTGACTTTCAAACCCGGTACATTACTTCATTGTAAGCGTAGCCGTTGCCACTACCTCCTAAACGGGGCGAGATAAATTCCCCTCCCATCATAGTAAAAACTGCTCTACAAAAACCCGTTACCAATTTTTGGCGTCAAAATTATGGTACTCTCCCCCTTGTTTTTTGATCGGCCAACCCCTAAATTGAAAGTTTATGCGCTACGAAAAATGTATTGACAAAAAAAATTATTTTGATTTTTTAAATTATTAAATATTTTAATTTATTACCCTATTTTAGGTTTAATATTTTTCTTCTTCAACTACGGCTTTTATTTTGATTTTTGTTATTGATTTATGTTATAAGTAGTTCATTAAAAAAAAAAAACATTAAAAAATATATGCTAAAATGTTTAGTTTTGTATTTATTTCGAATTTGTTTAAAAATACATATTTTATAGATAAAAAACTTATTGGTAATACTAACAGATTTGTTTTTAATAAAACAATTCAAGTCCAAATTCCCTCAGTAAACAACAGCCAAACCAATTAAGTGTAAATAAATAAGACAGCACAAAAGATGTTTTGTGGTTGCTTACCGAATTTAATGTTTGTATGCTTGCTTTACACGAGGGCATTAAAATTTTTTCAATAAAACAAACCTCATATTTCTTTTCATATATAATATAAGAATCAGAATGGTCAGACTTGGAAAATTTTTAATCCAATATTGAAGTTTTTCAAGGTCACCCGCGATTTTCGGCACCTCATTTAGGGGATATTCGAAAAAAAGTATACCACATGAAGGACCACTGGATAGTGATAAAAGGTCAGATAATTTCAGTAATTGGTCGGGCATAGGTTTTTTTAAATTAATTTTAAAGTTTTTTTTCAAGGTCACAGTATAAGACTTTTAGCACCTCATTGGCTGAATTTAAAAAAAAAACTGTATGTAATCTGAAAGTCTACTTAATCCTCGTAAAAGGTCAGCTATTTTCAGAAATTGATCAAGCATATTTTTTTAAAATTATTTTTAAAGGTTTTTCAAGGTCAATACAAGGTCACATGAACTTTTAGCACCTCATTTATGGGATATTCGAAAAAAAATTATACCATCCGAAAGGTATCTCAATCCTAATAAAAGGTCAGCTAGTTTGAGAAATTGGTCAGCCTTAGGATTTTGTTTATAATCAATTGAAGTTTTTCGAAGGTCATGCAAGGTCGTATAGACTGTTAGCACCTAAATTATGGGATATTCGGAAAAAATGTATACCATCCCAAAGGTATCGCAATCCTGATAAAATGTCAGCTAGTTTCAGAAATTGGTCAGCCATAGTTTTTTTTCTATGAATTTTTAAAGTTTTGTTCAAGGTCATTTCAAGGTCGTATAGACTGTGAGCACCTCATTTATGGGATATTCGACAAAAATGTATACCATCCGAAAGGTAGCTCAATCCTGATAAAAGGTCAGCTAGTTTCAGAAATTGGTCCAGGCTTAGATTTTTTTTAACCAATTTTTGAAATTGTTTTCAAGGTCACAGTATAAGGCTTTCAGCACTTCATTAGTTGAATTTTCAAAAAAACTGTATGCCATCTGAAAGTTCACTTAATCCTCATAAAAAGTCAGGCTGTTTCAAAAGTCGGTCAGCTATGGCTTTTTTTAAATGAATTTTTAAAGTTTTTTTTTCCGGTCCTAGTATGACTTTTTGCTAGCACCTCATTTAACGAATTTTCCAAAAAAATGCAGAAGTCATGGTATCTTTAGTCAGCGAGTGTAGTATACAGTTTTTGTTAGCACCTCATTTTGAGAATTTTCCAAAAAAAATGCATACAATATTAAAGGTTATTTTATTTAGACTTATAAAAGAGTTACTAATTTCAGTAATTGGTCAAAATAAAAATGCATAAAATATGCACAATTCGTTGAATTCAAAAAATTGAAAATAAGGCACAAGCACGTAGGTATATACGTATATGTATGTGAAGTCACGGCATCTATTAGTCAGCGAGTGTAGCTTATCTACTAGCTGAACACAATAGACAAGTGATGTGTTGTGGAGAGTGTGTTGTATCGGAATCTATTTTTTTGGTCTTATGTCGCTTTTGTAAAGTGACATAAGGCCAAACATCCAAATTTGGCCTTATGTCACTTGGCCTGATGTCACGGCACCGTTTAAAGAATTTATTTTAATACATATATCTATACTTTTATTCAATTACACAAAATAAAATCTCTTTCCCCTAGAGATAGATTCTTAACTCAATTTAGCCACTGTTATGTTGAAGCTGAAGTGTTCGTTAACGCAACGAGCTGCTGGCTGATGTGATTCAAACGATTACCTTAAAACTTTAAAACAAACAAACAAATTCGTAAACAAAAAATACAGCAATAAAAATTAGGTATGTAGGTAGGTACGACTTTAATTTCATTAAAAAAAAAAAAAAAAAAAAAAAACCTGGCATACAAAAATTATCTTATCGTTCCTAACCTAAATCTTAATTTATAATAAATTAACCAAAGATCAAAAAAGGTATACCTAGCCACCTATATCTACCTTCTTAACAAACAAAGTTTTTGAAAATAACGAAATTTCCACTCAATCAACAACCAAGGCCAGATCCAGAAGAAATGTTTGTTTTCAAAACTAAGAAATAAATTATGGTCAATTCCCAAAACCCATCATATCATCGCAGGCAATTCATCATTTTTCAACAAAAACTTTTGTTCCGATACGCCTCACATTTTTGGTTTTGCAAACAACAGAAATATAAAAGAACGAACTTTGAGCAATGATGGGTATTCTCTGAAGGGATAGATATACGCACCAGGAGCAGGGAGCTTTAACTATCAAAATTGATTAGAAATAACAATATGAGTAGAACGCCCCCTATCAGGAAATTGTATAAAGAGATTGGGCTCGTTTCCATTTATTTTGGACAAAACCAATGATTTCTTAAGTTTGGAAATCGAAAGGGTGCGGGTGAAAATCTTTCAATATGAATTGATTCGGGAGGCCAAATGAGTTGAATACTCATGGAAATTCATTCAAATGCATAATACGGAAATCTATACAAACTTTTACCACAAATTAAATCAATACTTTAATCTATTGTATCGGTTCGGTTTACCATTCACTGACAACATTTTGTAGGGCATTTTTTTGCAAAACAGTAACTAGTTAGTTAGTCATCAAATTAGTATACTGATAGTATCACTGCTCCCAGTGTTTATTTTAATTGGCTATTTTTGTATTTCTATCCCATTCAATATCTCTCTAATTAATGACCATTGGCGTTGTTAGTTTTAAGTGCTTTAAGGGTTGTCAGGAATTAGTTTTTGTGGATAGTATGTTATGGTGTATCATATATGGCTTGGTGCCACTAATTAAGTGGTTAGACAATGATAGGTTAACTACATTTAAATGGGGGATATTTTAAATGAATTTATTTTATATGAAATTGAGTACTTTTTTAGATTACGAGTATGTTGGACTTTTGATTGAATAAAAGTTTAGTATATTCGCTTTTGACTGTTTTTCTTTGGAAATACATATGTTTTTTCATACAAGCCATACAGCCATACACCAGTCTCGAAACGAAGGCTACGAAAGCATTTGAGACGAGGCCAAGATACGACCGTATTTTTCGGACTGAAAATAACGGAGAATTGAGGCTCTCGGGTCAACAGCAATCAATCAATCAACTGCAATGGTGCGGCAGCGTTCGTTCAGGTTAACGTTGCCGAACGTCCTCGTTTTGCACTTCAGCGCTAAGCTTCCGACCACTGGATTTTTAAAGAAGATAGTCTTACTTTTGATTTGATACCTCATTCATAGAATTCCCTTCAGGGATAGGTATAGGTATAGGTATATTAAACAAAAAATGTAAATTTAAAGGCCATTTTTTCTAACCGAAACAACCATGAATATGAAAACCTTGGCCCAACTATAGCGGTATTGTTAATATTTGGAATAGAGCTATCGGTTTGTATCTTTTATTTCAAAAGTTGCTATGAGATTGGTAATCATACGATCACCTCCCGTCCTATACAGCTATCATTACATTGCATACCACGTCACACGTCGTAAAACACTAGGTAAATTTATCTTTTGGATAAGTTTATCTTTTGGTAAATGAACTGTCAAATTTTGTATGGGAAATGGTTTAAGCAAATTTGATAAAATTATCTAAGGTTTTTGCTGCAGAAACTTATACAAGTTTATTTGGATAAACTTATACAAACGTCATTGTGACTTTTAGAATTAGACGTGTTCAGATATTAGATATATGATACATATGATGTCTCAGAAAACTTAAAAAAAAACTCTGACTATTGAATCGCGACACAAGTTGTGAACTAAAACGTACTTTATAGACAAAAAGTTATAAATTAAAGCGTACATAGTTTATAAAAAAAAATTGTGAATTAAACGTAGTTTTTACAAAAAAAATAAATTAGGACGTCTATATTTACTCAACAATTAGGAAAGCTGGTTGATAAATTATTAAGGTAGAACTGCATATAAAGGCTCTCCCAAACCAAAGCGAATCATTCATTGACGACGTCGAAAGCAACAATCAAAGCAAATAATACCTACGAATATATCGCATAGGAATATTTCGCATTGGTTTGGGAGAGCCTTCATAGTCAGAAGTTATCAGAAGTAGATGTCATGAACCAATGAAAAGTAGAATGCTAGCTAAACAGTAAAAATCAGAATTGAGCCATAATTCACTCTTTCTGTTTTTTTCGTCCTTGTCTCAACAAATTTCTGTTTCAATTCCGTGAGGTGCATTTGGGGCGCTCTTCACTTCCGAAATCAAAAGTTAGCGAAAATCAAGAAACTGATATTATGGGTGCGCCATATGATTTTTTGTATTCTGTGCGGCCCTATCGAGGTAACCGTGCGTCGGAGCGGAATTCTCTCCGATTACCTATGAATCGGAGACATTTTGTTCTCCGAACAGCAAAATATATCCGATTTGTAGGAAATCGGAGAATATTGCGCTCCGACGGTTACCTCGATAGGGCCGATTTTCATTCGACCACTGCATTTGACTATTACTGCCATATTCTTCAGTTAAATCCAGATTAAAACTTTACTCGAGATGTATTCACTTATTTAAACCAAAAATAATTCCATTTAGTTTGATCTAATGCCACATTTATCCATTTGGATTAAAAGCTCATTTGAATCCAAGACTGAATAATATGGCGGTAAAAGTTTATTTTAATCCAAGACTTAATAATATGGCGGTTATAGTTCTACCTTAAAACGCGACTCGTGTATCTATCTAACATTTTTGTATCGTTCTGAAAAAATTGTCTACGATTTCGCGTTGTTTTGGGAGAGGTTCTCCATTTAAAAATAACTTCGAAATCTGAACAAGTCTAATGTGTCACATATTTGACGTTTAATATTTGACGTTTAAAGAACAGCTGATTGGATTCAATTACGCATCATTTATCCAATTGAAAAAAAAAAACGTTCAGGAAAACTTTTGCGTAAACTTATCTTTCTACACAATTGGTAAACTTATCTCGTTGCATGAATACCCTTATTATTGAATCATTATTAGATATTTGACTTTATTATAGTTTTTAACGACAAGAGCAACAACCTACCCTGAGACTCTCGGTAAATTTTACTCCTATTGGATAACGTTTTCGTCTCTGTCCCGTCTCCGATGTTTTGGGGGTAGAGTTGCTGTTTTATGATGCCCGTTTAGCAGCTGCTTAAATACGCAGCATCCTATACTGCCGTTTTAAATGAAAATGACGGGTCTACATTAAAAAGGGGATGTTTCGATTGGTTAACTGCTCCAAAAGCGATATACAGGGTGTTCCGTATAAGGTGCACCAAAGAGCTAGGGCGAGTAGGTTTGGTTAAGACAAGAAAAAAATCGTATGGGAGGGGGTCTATTTCCCCTCGTTTAGGCGGGAGGCGCAATTTTCTAAAAAAAAATTACTTAAAACAGAAAAATAATTATTTAAATGCAACGGTTAAACTTACAATGCCATATTCTTTACCTTTTTGTAAAGCCAGTGATCTTAAATTAAGTTGTATTAGGGAAGAGTTTTTCAAAAATTAATTTTCAAACTTAAATTTTTGAAAAAAAAAAAATTGTGTTCAAACTAATTTTGTTCAAAATTTTACGTAATTAAGTAGCATTTTTGATTTAAATATTGAATGCTTCCATCTATTTTTAAGCAAACACTAAAAACCATATGTCAAAATTTATTCTAGTTTTTGAGAAATTTGAAAATAACAAAAGTAGGTTTTCTTTAAATTCGTCTTCCATCCGTTATTTTGTTGTTCTAAAGATCCTATTTCTACAAATTATTAAATAGTAAAGTGGATTTCGTTATTTTCAATTTTCTCAAAAACTAAAAGACATTTGAGCATTCGGTTTTCTGTTTTTGACTAAAAACTAATAAGAGCATTGAATTTTGATAACAAAAATTATACCTAATCACGTAAAATTCTGAAATAAATTAGTTTAATTTTTTTTTTTTTAATTTTTTGTTTTCAAAATTTCGAGTTTGAAAATTAATTTTTAAAAAACTATTCACTAACGCAGTTTAATTAAAAAAGAAAATTAAAGAAGAGATTTCTGGCTTTCCAAAAAGGTATAGAATATGGCATTGTAAGCGTAACAGTTGATTTTAAATAATTTTTTTTCTGTTCTAAGTAACTTTTTTAAGAAAATTGCCACTTCCACCTAAACGGGGGGAAATAGACCCCCCCCCCCCCTTCAGTGCGACTTTTTTCTTGTCTTAACCCAACCTACTCGCCCTAGCTCTTTGGTGCACCTTATACGGAACACCCTGTATAGCTTCAGTTGTCAATAAAAACCATTCCAAGGATTTTAAACTTGACCAGAACTAAAAAAATCGACATATGTCAGATACGTCAATTTCAGTTAACACGGCAGTATATACTAAATGATTTCGCCTGATGTCTTAAACTAACCCTGTGCTTAAAGAAAAATTAAATTTAATAAAATACATATACAATATCCTGGATATAGATTATGTACCTACTTACTCATTCTTAACAAACAAAAAATTGCGTATTGGCAGAAAGCTTCACATGTTTCCAAGTCAGAAACGCATTTGGCTAAAAATCAATTTTTCTTAGGATTTAAAATTGTGAAAATTTAAATTGAATCCATACTTATTTATATTCACAACAGGTTTTTATAGAATTGTGTTTTTTCTATACGAAATAAATAGATATCTGAAGGTTTTTTGTATTGCCTCAAAAATAAATATAATGTAAACCCATTGTTGTCTAGAAGCTATATTTAAGAGCCAGTTAACATTATTTCTCAATTCGTTACCAACCAACATCTCTGCAGTCTTTTCAAAAGAAAAAAAAATAATAATAAATTATTTATTTTTATAAACCCGCAGTTGACAATTCAGATTTTAATGGTTTTTATACCACAAAGCTGCAACGCATCCGTTTTTTTTTTCGACAGGACTACAACGACGACGACGACGACGACGACGGGGTAAAAATAACAAAAGCAGTGTTTCTTGTGATTGTGGATCTCGCAATTTAATACCAAAAGTCCACATACCTATGTATATGTATATGTATAATTGTATGTCACCCTAGAGAGTGATTCTTTTGTTTGCACCTTCATAAATCTAAACAAAAGGTGTAGGTATACTGAATCGCAAGAATAATATGTTTTGAAAAATGTCAAAATAATAGAGATACAATGGAAGTTAACATACATAGTTAATAGGTTTTTGTATTTACAATTGCTATACATATGCAGACACATCTACACATTTGAAAAAAAAAAAAAAAATGTAATGGTCAAAATCAAGGACCTTTTCCTTAAAATAACTTTAGGCTTTTCGAGTTTTTATTTATGTTTTGTAATAAAATTAAAATAACATAGGTCTGTACGTATATAATACAAAAGAAAGTTTGGTGTATACTTATGGGTTTTATTTCAAATTCTAAGAGGGGAACATTTTAATTTTCTGAGAAGTAATTTATTGGGGTCAACATTAATAAAAAGATTTTTAATTTGAATATTTGTGGATTTTTTCTTTGGAAATGCTGAAAATTAATGAAGCTGTAGATCGCTGCATTGAAAACAAAAAATTCCTTTGGATGAGGATCTGTGGAGTGGATATATTGTAATGATTTTTCAAAAATTTTAAAACCGTTATGTAGGGCGGGAATTTATCTAGACGTGATGTTTTTTAGTTTTTTTTTTTTATTTCGTTTTTTAATATTTTTTTTAATGAAAAATGGTTCAATTTCATTAACTTTTTTTTGGCAGAAGATCCCCGCCACAAAAACTATTTTTTGAACAAAATATTTTTTGAACAAACCAGTGACGTGATGCTTTTTTATTTTTTATTTATTTGTACCGTTATTTATGGTTTTGTACTATGATATTTTTGAAGCTTGGAACAAAATTTTTGATCCCCAAAACTCGAAGATGTGAAATGGTAGGCTAAAAATAAAAACATCGAGATTTTAGAACACTCAACGTGATTGATATTATTTTTTGTAATGTACGTTCTTAACTTAAAAAAAAAAAAAAACAAAAAAAAAAAAAAAAAAAAAAAAAATCACAAAAAATTCATATACACTTGTCAAAACAATTAAGGGAACAAAAAAAAATCACTTTTTTAGTGTTTTTTGACGAGCTGTATCTCTGCGAAAGTGGTCGTATTGAGATGAAACAAAAACCATTCTAAAGCTTTATATTTTTTTGTATTGAGAAATTTAAGCAAATGATTTTTTCAAGGTACCGTTATAGCACAATCATAAGAAGCAGCACGACCCAAAAATTTTAATTCTAATTTTTTTTTTTGAACATTGTCATTTTCTTTGAATTTTTTTCTGAGCCAATTTAATATTTTTTTCTTTTATAACATATTTATTTAGCTTTAAGGTCGTCTTTTTTCGTCATTCTACAATTTTTTTTTCAGAAGAATATCTGGCTTTGAATGAAAAAAACAGACTTTTGACTTTGATTACCAATATCTTCGCAATGAATCATGACACGGAAAATTTAAGGGTAGTTTTAAAAACTGGAATTAATTTTCTATAAGATTTTTTCAGAACTTTATAACGATTATTTTTTTTTTTTGGCTCCTTACCGTTTACATTCAAAAAAGGTAAAAAAACTGGATTTTTAAAGACTTTTTGTAAATCTTGTACTGCTTTATAAATATTGTCTGCATGACTTAATTTGGTAAGACATTTTAAAGAACTGTAGACGACCAACATTTCTGTAAAATTTCAAATTAATCCATTGAAGCGTTTTCACGTACCGAATGATCAAATTCGTAAAAAAAACAATTAAAGGAACAAATTGTGAAATTGTCATCAAAATGGAAACGAAAAGAATAATTTGTGCCCACTTTTTTCACTGTTTTGGGTTAGTTACAATACTGATAAGCGTTGAAAAGAAAAAAAAAGCATTTTTTCAAAGAAAAACAAATTGGAGCAAAAATTGAATAATTTTTTCAAAACTTAAACATTAAAATATAACGGGAATTGGCCCCCTGGACCGTTTATCTTAATTTTTGAGAAAGTTGACCTGCTAAGTTGACGTCAACTTAGCAGGACACTCCATTTTCTCGCAAACCAACAAAGCAATTATTTTTGTTTTGCGTAAGTAATTTAGCAATTAAGCAGGAACTAATTACTGTATACCTACTTTTTAATCTGCAACGGAAAAAGTGACCTGCTAAGTTGATACCCATGTCCCCTATACGCTGGAGTTCATTTTCATATTCTAAATTCATGTGTTAATTTCTTTTAGTAGGTAACATCAACCAAAAATTTCGTAGTTATCCCCCTATACGCTGGAGTTAATTTCTGCTTTATAGAATACATTTCATTTAATCATTTTGGTAACACCATAACTTTCTCAAAACGATCCTATAAACATTTTCAATGTTAAAATATTTTAGATCGATTTTTTAGAATTGTTCCTCCTGCGAGGGAGGGAAATAGATCACTCCATCCCTCAAATTGTATGGGAGGGGGCGTGGGTGGTCTATTTCCCCTGCAGGAGGGACTCGATTCTAGACTCAACCTACATACGCACTCTAGCTTTTTTTCACAAGGTATATGTTAATCCCCCTGTACCTATATAAAATTCTTCTATAATGTACTGATGTTTTTAACTAAAAATTAAATTTAAAAATAAATACATTTTGATGGCACACGCACAACAGCTCATGAAGGACTAGCGCCTAGGGACTCAACCATTCCTGTGTGCGTGTCTGCAGGAATGCAGCTATGCATGTATTTAAGTACTTGAATATTTTCTCAAAAAAATAATAAACTACTTCCGCACTGCGATTTTTTTTTTGGCGGAAACCTAAAATGCATTTTTCTTACAAATTTTGGTCATTACAGTTTAATCAAAACCGTAATAGCTGTTTTTGAGAAAAGTTGAAAAAAATAATATTTTTATGATAGCTTAGCTACCTATCAATTTACACGGTGGGGCATGAGACCGCAGGTCACCCAGTGGATGTACACGGCGATCGTTTGTCCCATACTTACCTATAGATCGATTAGATGGTGGAAGGCCGTTGAAAAAGATAGCTACCTCAAGAACCTGAACAAGGTACAGAGATTAGCCTGTGTGTATAGGTATGACAGGAGCACTAAGGTTTACACCACCAGCAGGACTGGATATCATTCTCAATCTTCCAGTCTAGGACGAGTACGATGCACAGCAGCCAAAAGTGCGTTTCGTCTTAAGGAAATGGTCTTTTGGAAGCACAGCACCTTCGGTCATGGGTCTATCTTGCAAAGGTTTACCGATCTTGATGTGACTACGGACTGCGCACCACCTGTAATAGATTTCAACAGAAACTTCTCCATCTTAATAACCGAAAGGCAAGGATGGGAACCCAACTCGATAATTGGTGAACAGGGTGTCCCATTCTACTCAGATGGGTCAAAAATGGAAGAAGGAACAGGAGCTGGGGTGTTCTGTGAACGTCTTAATATAAGAGAATCATTGTGCCATTGGCACAATGGCCAATAGATTGGGTGTGTTCGCACCCGACTTCTGTAGGAGCTGTCAGGATGTCGAAGAAATTGAAACCATTAAACACATGCCATGTGACTGTCCAAACCTCCAATCAAACCACCTCCGCTATTTTGGAAATATGTTTGTTGGAGAGAACTGGACGCATCTAGCACGAGTCTCAATGGCAAACATGAAAAAATATATTTATAGCATAGGCTGGTTTGCTAATGAACAAATCTATGTTAATTACTGTTAAGTTAGCATCTCTGTTTATGGGGATCACAATGGACCATTAGGCCCCCGTGTATGCAGAAGCTGGGCACGCCCCTCCTAACCTAACCTACCTATCAATTTCCTTTCTAGGGAATCACATGAAAATGTTTTATACCAAATTTAAAGCAAATCGTCTCAACCAATTTAAGCTCTAGCTTAAATTACAGTGGACGCAATGATGAACAAACGCACGGATGAACAGACGCGCATACGTGGAAAAGCCAACGGATGGTATGGCGGACTTCTTCATAATCGTAGTGATGTCAATTTTGAGTACAACCCTAAAATTTTATTTTCTACACGAAACCAATACTTGCCCTATAAACCAAAAAAAATGTATTGTAAACATTACACTCATAAACTGTATCTAACACCCTTTATGTTGTTCTAATGAAAATCATTTCACTGGAAGCAAAGGGTCATAAATTTATAAAATAAACATAAATTTACCTTTCAAATAAAAAAAAAAAAAACTGCACTTCTCAATATGGTGTATTAGGTAAGTACGTGTCAAAATTGAAATTTTTCAAATCGTATGTTTCTGTTAAAACTTTCCTTAAACAAGTTTCCTTAAGACATGTGATACTTTGAATGGCACGTTAACCAAACAAGAATAAAAAAAATAAAAATGTTTAATATTTTAAATTACCTTTCAAAAGCATATCTAAATAGTTCTGGGTGACATCAGTCTCGTCAACGTGGAATGTGACGGTAGAATTTTAAAAAACTCACTCACGGTGTGACATACGGGGTGATTTGCATAAAGTGTGACAAAAAGCTAGAGCATTTAGATTGGGTCAAGACAAGAAAAAAAATCTCTAAAAGCCTTAAGAAATATCAATTTATCTTAGCCAACACTCCGGATTTTAATCAATAATACACAACAAGACACACTGACAGAATAAGTCAGGTCAGAAGGACATTTTATGTGTGGTTTTGGTTGTCCCTTTTAATAGCGCTTTTTAATACAAATTAGCGTTGTCCGTTTTAAACAAAATAATAGAAGATTTTCATTTTAATATTATCTGTGCCGACTGTGACTCTTGTTTTTTTTTTTTTTTTTTGGGTCGATACCATTATTTCCAGAGTGAAAAATATACTAAATTAATGATGTAGGTCGAATATACTGTATGTCCCAGAGGCCAAATATTCTTGTACCAATTTAAAAGTCGCATGAAGATGTAGATTGGGGTATATGGTATGTTGTTGCTGTGAAATCCTTTCTCTACAAATCCAATGTCGTTATACAACCAATAAAAGAAGTCATATTTGTATAACTTAGACCATGAACTACATAAATTGTCCAGCAGAGGTCAGCTGTTGTTAACATTTGAATACCCCATGCTTACTGATGATGGAAAATAGAGAAGAAGGATATTTCTTTAGGGAGTAACAAAATTTCAAAGAAAAACGAGATTCTGTTGCGATTCAATGGAAAAATTAAATTGGCAAAAGCCTTGAAGCATATACACATACACAACCATCATAAAAGAGAAATCCAGTATATATATTTTTATATTTATATTTATTTTTCTTTTTTTAACTAAATAATGACACATTAATTAGGCACAAATTGGAAGCCTAGCTAGGATGTGATTTTTGATTTTATTGCGGTTGACAAGCAAATTGAAATTGATTTTGATGTCCAAAGAAATAAGAATAAAATGATTGATTGGTGGAAAGGATAACCAAGGTTATTATTAAAAGGTTTTCTGTGTTGATTCAGACTATTGGGTATCTTACTTATTCATAGTTAGATCTTAATTTTATTTTGTTAACCACGAGTCCTTTCAATAACTTTGATATTTTTCATCGCTATAGCGATTGCTGACGAATTGTGGCTCATGAAGAGGTAAAGTGTATTCGTAAGTATAAGGAAGTAGTTTTGCTCTTAGTACAACATTTATATTTCAATTGAAAATTCAGTTAATTTTTATATAGCAATTTTTTTTACCAAATAATTCAAAGTTTTCAAACTGGTCAGATGTTAGCAAAGATGAAAGTATTAAATTCAAAAACCATTTCACAAATTTTAAACTTGTATGGGGTGAAGCAATTAAAACTTCTACAATAAGGGTCGAGCAAGTGGTGGACATCTGTTTGGCATAAAAACATCAGTATTAGATACGTACGATTTTGAGCAAGTTCAAGGATCAACAGTATAGTAAAACTCTTACACCAAACAAATATGTACACTCTGCCATACTACATACAATTGGGATCAGGACTTTGAGAAGCTAAATAGTATCATGCAATTCTTTGCGAATAAAAGCGTGTTATTAGTTGGAGATTGGAATTAGAATGCAAGGATCAGCAAATCTTAAATCACTACATTTCAAAACCTAAATGGAGATAATGAGGGCCACTATACTTTAATAGGAGGCCAAAATAAGGTGAATAATGGAGGGACGGAGCGGATAAAAAAATTTGAAGTTCAGTACAAAACGTTCTCCGATCATATGCCTATTGAAGTGGAATTTTCAAGTGAAGCACCATCCCAAACCCCAAGCTATTACCGCGATTCAAATGAAAAAATGAAGAATCTGCCTCTTACCAACGTAATCTGAACAACCTAGCCGAAACCAATCCTTTGTCAACTCAGTCTGCCGATGTTATATGTAACCAATTAACTGGATTTATACGAAGCTCAACATCAAACCAAATATTACACACCTCCCCATCTTTTAAACAAAAATGGTATGATAAAGACTGTTTGAAAGCCCGCCAAAAATCGTTTGCATTTTTTTGAGAATCTTACGTAGTTCACATAACCCCGATTTAAGGAAATGGTACATTGAAGCAAATACCCACTACAAAAATGTATATCTTCAAAAGGAAGTAGATTTTGAAACCAAACAAGCACTAATACTTTCTTGGAAACACTAAAAATTCAAAAGAATTTTGGAAGATAGCCAGCGCTGGATCTACGACTTTTCCGAACAGGTGAATTGGCGCCCCCTCAGCATTTGAGGTAAATGATTAAAAGCATCAAAACTGAATAATAAGTACATAGACTTGTTGTTTGGATTTCTTGAAGCTGGGAGAAAATTTTTTATTTTTCAACTTTTATGTACGTGTGACATAAATAATAATATAAATAAAAGACCATACAATTAGTATACAGGGTGTTTCGGATAAGATGCGTCAAAATTGGCTTGTAATTTGGGTGGAGAAATAAAATAAATTGTATTTAAGTTTCGTTTCAACAAATGGCCCTAAATGATTTTCAAAAATCTTTAGTTTTTGTGTCAAATAATGGTGTGAAATAAAAAAAAAATTAAAAAAAATTTAAAAATAATCAAGAGAATAAGAAAAGTGCGTATACGCCCCCGTGTACCATATTCTTTATAATTGATTTTAGAGAAAAATACAAAATATTTACGGCATTATTTGAAGCTATTAGAAATACAAAGACAAATTTAGTTCTACTTTACACCAAGTAAAGCGGTCAAAGAGTGTCGAAGTTAATTATCCATCGAGATATACATATAAAAGTGATAACAGTGTCAGTGTCAACCATGTTTTTTCAAAATACCTTAGTACTATCGTGCTTATTTAAAGTAGAGTTTAAGTTTTCAAAACATGGACGTATCTATTAGATTTTTGACTGTTTAAACTATGTTTAAGTATTTTGAAACAGTGCGAAGTACTTTGTATTTGATTTGTTAGTTGGTCTAATAGACTATTTGAAATTGACTAGGCAAAGGTTCTTGACACGAGTGTACCCCACGACGTCAGGCTGAGAACTTTTATATCTTAAAAGAAATAAAAAAAAATAAAATGTAGTTTTTAAATTTATCAATGCGGTTTTATTTAATAAAAAAATATACCATTTGTCAAATAATAAATTAGATCACTTTAGTAACAGTTAGAAACTTGGACGGCTGTCTAAAGTTTGGCAATGTTTATTAATACGACCGATAGGGTCCAAAAAACCGCTGATATAATTTTTAATTCTTTTTCTTATAAAATAAGTTTTAGTAAAAAAAAATCAATATTTCATAAGTTGATTAATCAATTTGTTTCTAATTATATTATGTTCACACTTAAAATCCACAGTGTGATCGATCGTAGATAAGACCAAGTTCGTGGAACCAAGATGTCTATTTTATTTTATTTTATTTTATTTTTCCATATCGAAGCTCAACATTTTTTCTACGTTTACGCTTCTGAAATTTAGAAATAAAACCACATTGATAAATTTAAAAACTACATTTTATTTTTTCTTATTTCTTTTAATTTTTAAATAACCATATTATAACACTGGATCAGATAGTAAACCTTAAAATCCACCTTTAATTCAATATGCGTTTTCCACACTTCTCCAGGCAACCCATATGCATATTATTATTCTTTACTTAGAGGTAGAAACTGTGTGAGAAACAGTATAGTTACATTTCGTTAGGAAATCGATGAGGGAAGGTTGTTGTACGGATGATGGATATTCTACTATTCTAATAGGGAGAGAGTAGTATAGCCCGTGGCCTAATAGTTAGTGCGTTGGACTGTCATGCCAGAGGTTTGGGGTTCAATACCAGCCGCTTCCACCTTAAGTTTTTTTCGGAGCTACTACCTCTTGCGAGGAAGTGACAAATCCTCCAAGAGTATCTCTTGTCATATAGAAAAGTGCCGCTCACCTTAGCTGTTCGGATTCAGAAATAAACTGTATAGGTGCCTTCCATTCCTGCAGGCACGCACACAGGAATGGTTGAGAGTTGTAAGTCACTAGGCCCTGGTTCTTCATGAGCCGTTTGTGCCACCAAATTTACTTATTTATTTTTAGTGGGGAAAGAATATTTGTTAGGTATTTTAATTTAATTTTATTTTTCGAACTTTCAAAATTTCCTGCACAATTAACATTTTATTACTCCAAGACCACAAGATGTTGACTAACTAAAAAAAAAATCTTGAGAAATGTGATTTTACTATTTTACTTTAATTAATGTGTAATTTAATTCATCCGACAGCAAACAGCACATTGTCCAGTGGATCTTTTGTTTAAGTTTCCTACTAACGAGGAGAGTGCTAACTTTCACATCCTTTAAAACAATGCACAAATTGTAAGTATAGCTGTGTATTGTGGGCAACGTGCATCGTATGCCACATAGTTCTTTCTTTTACAGTGAAAACAAAACAAAACAAAACAAAAGTTATACTACTAATGAAATGCCCTACATTAAGAGAGCGGGAGCATCAGTAAAAGACTGCAAAAACAAAAATGAACTTGACTTGTTGGCTTGGCTTGGCTGTTGGCTCATCTCATTCTCAGCGTCAACGTTAACACAGAGATTATGCGGATGGGACCCGAATACAAAAGGAGGAAAATCTCTTTAAAAGAGATTCCTTCAAGGTCCTACAGGTTTTTTGTGTTGGCCTTATGATTTATATTCCTGGACAGTGATTAATTTTCATTTCCACGCTGCGCTGGCTGGTGCTGTGAGTTTCAAGTTTATCTAAGTACTGTTTTTTCTCATTGTCATTGCAAGGGACAATATTTCTTAGAAATAAGTAACAAGGATTTCTAATGTGATGAGTTAAGTTTCTAGAATAATAAAAGCATACTGCCAGAGTTGTAAAGAGGAAGAAATATATATATAAAGAACAGTTTGAAGATTTATTTCAAATTTATTTATTGGAAACGACGTAATTATACAAATTAAAAAGGAGATAGAAGTAGCACGTGTAGTTTCGAATAAAAACGTTATAATATTATGAACTGAAAATGAAATTGAAGAGCCCCGAAAAAGCTCCAAATACATACATACATACATATGTACTTCGAATAATAGCTGCATTTTATTTTCCCCCAGATCTGATCCGGATTGGATTTGGAAACAACAACACAAGATCCAAGGTCTGTGTTATAAATAATGATCATGTAACAGTTGCTTTAAGAATCATAATGTTAGCTCTTAGCCTTAAGCTTCACAAAAGACAACTAACACAAGTGTAAATGAATTCCTATATACGCATAAGTAATAAAATATGAAAGTTGAGTTTCTTCTCAAATAAAAAGCCAAACGAAGCGGTTCGTCTTTTTTTTAACTGGAAACTTCCGAAAGGTTTGGACACAACAACTGGCGACGAGGTAAAAAAAGTATAAAAAAAAAAAAAAAAAAAAAACAGTTATTATACCGTGCAAATTAAAGTAAAAGTAAAAAGAAATAATAAGCACATATACATAACTAAGTAAAGTCTAAGACATGCCAAAGGACACTGGCGGACAAAACAACGTGGTGGCGGCTTCAATGGTGCCAAATTTTACCTTCGAAGCATTTGATAGAAGGAAATGCAAATGGAGCAGGTACATAGAACGTTTAGAGACTGCATTCTCTATGTACAAAGTACCTGTCGACATGCATAATATATATCTTTTGCATCACATGGGTGCTGAAACATACGACACGTTGTGTGACAAAATCACACCGGACAAAGCAACGTCGAAGTCATTCGAGCAGGTGGTGGAAATATTGGAAAAGCACTTTAATCCTGTCCCACTCGAAATTGTGGAAAATTATAAATTTCACATAAGGAAACAAGAAGAGGGTGAGTCAGTGGATGATTTTGTGGTGGCGCTGAAAAGGTTGTCGGCAAGTTGTGGGTTCGGAGACTATCTGAAGACGGCACTCAGAAACCAATTAGTTTTTGGACTGCACAACAAGAATATCCAGAACAGGTGTCTGGAAAAGAGAAATCTGACGCTAGATGCAGCTTTAGATTTGGCTCGTGGCATGGAGGCTTCAGAAAGAGGTGGTGCGGTAATGGGCGGCAAGCAGCAAGAGGTGCTGGTTAACAAAATGGTGGCAAGTAGCGGTGAAATGAACTTACATAAAGGTAAAAATAGAAAACCAAATAGTAGCATACAAAATAAACCCTGTACACTAGTACTAGCACGTTCAGTTGTTTTAGATGCGGAAATAAAAACCATTTAGCAAATGATTGCTTCCACAAGAATTCAGTTTGCTCACTCTGTAAAAAGGTTGGACATATCCGACGCGCATGTAAAAAAAACTATCAAGCGAACTTCGTCGAAGACGAAACAGATGTTGAGGAAACTGAAACGGTGGAAAGTATTTGCAATGTCACATTAGAAAATATTAAAACTAATAAGATTGAATCGTCGGGAACGGATAAATTTATCATCGCACTGAACGTTCTGGATACTGACGTAAAATTTGAATTAGACACTGGTTCTTTAGTTACAATTATGAGTAAAGACAATTTCATTAAATATTTTGGTAAATAAAACTTGATACTAAAAAAATCAGACATAAAATTAAAAAGTTATTGTGGAAATAATATAAATATTTTAGGTAATCGTATGGTTAAAGTCAATTATGATAATAATACTGTATTTTTGAAAATGTATATTGCCGAATCTCAAAGACATAGTCTTTTAGGAAGGGATTGGATAAAAAAACTAAAAATTAATTTGAACCAATATTTGTTAAATATTAACACAACTTGTAATGAAAATATAACTGAAGATTTAAAGAAAAAGTATCCCAAGGTGTTTGATGGTTCAGCAGGTAAAATTTTAAATTTTCAAGCAAAATTGAATATTCGCGAAAAAGCTAGGCCTGTGTTTAGGAAGTTCCGACCCATACCTTTCGCGATTCGAGAAGTCGTCGAAAAAAAAATAGCAGAGTTGGTTGAAAACGGAATTTTGGTCAAGGTTAACTATAGCGAATGGGCTACACCTCTTGTCCCGGTAATGAAGTCAAACAATAAGGTACGTTTGTGTGGGGATTATAAGGTCACGGTTAATCCAGAGCTCTGGGTAGATGAGCATCCACTTCCAACAACAGAAGAGTTGTTTG
Source organism: Epistrophella euchroma (assembly GCA_947049315.1). Taxonomy (NCBI): domain Eukaryota; kingdom Metazoa; phylum Arthropoda; class Insecta; order Diptera; family Syrphidae; genus Epistrophella; species Epistrophella euchroma. The sequence goes on from OX346246.1 coordinate 26,562,077, forward strand.
AGTCTATGAGTGGGGGAAACAAATTTTCTAAATTAGACCTGTCTGGGGCATATCTGCAAATGGAAGTTAATCCGGAAGCACAAGCTGTCTTAACGTTGAACACTCACCTGGGTCTAATGCGGCCAACGAGGCTTATGTATGGGGTAGCATCTGCACCTGCAATTTGGCAAAAGTACATGGAACAGCTATTGCAGGGAATCCGCGGGGTAAAAATTTTCATAGATGACATAAAAGTAACTGGTAGAACGGACGAGGAACACTTAAAAAGTTTGCATGAAGTTTTCAAACGTTTGGACGAACGCAACATGAAAGTGAATCTTGCAAAATGTGCTTTCTTTGAAGACAAAATAGAATATTGCGGTTTTGTCATTGATAAATTTGGCATACACAAATCACAATCAAAGATAAACGCTATCCAAAACATGAGGCGCCCGTGTAACAAAGACGAAGTTAGAGCATTTGTGGGACTAGTCAACTATTACGGTAGACTCTTCAAAAACCTCAGCACAATATTGTACCCTATTAACAATTTATTGAAAAACGATGTCAAGTTCAAGTGGGACGAAAAATGTGAAGATTCTTTTAAGAAAGTAAAAGAAGGAATGCAGTCATCCGATTTTATAGTACATTTCGATCCCTCATTAGAGCTTTCGCTTGCAACAGATGCTTCGCCTTATGGAGTGGGGGCGGTGTTGAGCCACATATATCATGACGGAACTGAGAGACCAGTAATGTATGCATCGCAAACCTTAAACAAAACGCAACAAAAGTACTCACAAGTCGACAAAGAAGCATATGCTATAATATTTGGAATAAAAAAATTTTACCAATATCTTTTCGGTCGGAAATTCACCTTGATCACTGATAATAAACCAATAGCACAAATTTTTTCACCACAAAAGGGCCTTCCTGCGTTATCAACATCGAGGATGCAACACTATGCAGTCTATTTGCAGTCATTCCACTATGATGTAGTATTTCGTAAGACCGGTGACCATGGCAACGCGGACGCAATGTCTCGTTTACCAGTGTCGGACGAATCTAACTATGGTATGGATGAGGCAGACATCATGTGCATTGAACAAATAAATACGCTACCATTGACCGTGGAAGACTTAGGTAGGGCAACAATGAACTCGAAGGAAACTACTATTTTACTACAAGGACTACGGACAGGCAGGACTGTGGACAGTATTTACCGTTTTGGAATTGATCAATCAGAGTTTGGACTTAAGGATAATTGCATCATGCGAGGTATGCGAGTGTTTATTCCGAAGTCTTTGAGAAACAAAGTTTTGGAAGAGCTGCATTCTACTCATTTTGGGGCTACACGCATGAAAGCGTTAGCAAGGAGCTATTGCTGGTGGGAAGGAATAGACCGAGACATAGAAATGATGTCATTGAATTGCCGATCATGTTCAGAGGTTAGACCAAATCCAAAAAGGGAACAAGGACACTGCTGGCTAACACCGAGTGGGCCATTTGAAAGAGTCCACATTGACTATGCAGGCCCATTCATGGGAAGGATCTTTTTCATTTTGGTTGATGCATATTCAAAGTGGCCTGAAGTATTCGTGGTTCGCAACATGACAACAGAAACAACAATAAAAAAGTGTCGAGAAGTATTCAGCCGCTTCGGAATTCCAACAACCATTGTAAGTGACCATGGCGTTCAGTTCACAAGTCATGAGTTCAAAAACTTCCTGAAACACAATGGAGTGGTACATAAAATGGGAGCACCATACCACCCAGCAACAAATGGACAAGCGGAGAGGTACGTTCAAATCATAAAACAAAAACTTAAGTCCATGGAATGTGCACCTGATGAAATCGAAAAAGTACTATGCAATATCCTACTGGATTATCGTAAAATGACACACCCGGCAACAGGAAAATCCCCATCAATGATTGTCTTTAACAGACAAATTCGATCAAGACTCGACTTGATGATCCCTAATGATTGCATGGACAAGACAAATTACTCAAGAAATGGAATTCGCTATTTTGAGGTCGGTGATCACGTTCAAGCTAGAGAATATTTGGATTCAAAAACCAAATGGTTATTCGGAACTGTTCTATCAAAAAGTGGCCTCCTACATTATGATGTGGAACTAGAAGATGGCCGAATCTGGAGGCGACATGTGGACCAAATTAAAAAAGCTGGACATAATAATGAATACAAAAACAACTCGCCATTGAACACAGAACTCCAGTTACCTGATTATTTACCTGGAAATGAACCGGAGCAAAAAATCAATAACAATCCAACTGAAACTCCAATTGCGGGAGATACACAGTCGGGACATCCACAAACACAGGCCAGCACTACAACAGTAGTAAACGACAAAAATCCTAATGCTTATAATGAGGAATCTGTCAAACACCCTGGTACCATAGATATATCCAAAAAGAAGACTACTATTGTAAGTAACAAAGAACCAGATAATTTAAGACGCTCTAAAAGAACTATAAAACCCCCAGTAAAACTTAACTTGTAAATTAATTTAGAGGGGAAGAAATGTTATAAATAATGATCATGTAACAGTTGCTTTAAGAATCATAATGTTAGCTCTTAGCCTTAAGCTTCACAAAAGACAACTAACACAAGTGTAAATGAATTCCTATATACGCATAAGTAATAAAATATGAAAGTTGAGTTTCTTCTCAAATAAAAAGCCAAACGAAGCGGTTCGTCTTTTTTTTAACTGGAAACTTCCGAAAGGTTTGGACACAACAGTCTGCCTTTGGATTTGGATTTCAAAATTTTCTGAACACTTTTCTAGCAATATTTTAATTTTATAGGTTGGTACCACTGCTGAGATTTACAAAAAAAACCTCAATAAAATTAAAAATTCTCGAAATAAAACACATGCCGCCATCATTCCAATTTTTTTTTTATCAGTTTTTTCTTCATTTAATAGAGCCGACGCGTCGCGATGCACGGAAAAAATACATAAAAACTATTAACTTAATGGAAATTAAACTAAAAAAATAAAACTGTTCCATTTTTAGGCATTCGCTCTTCCTTAGATACCAAATATTATTTCAAACAAGATTTGTGAAAATTTTCCTTCTGTCAATTTTATTTTGCAAAACCAACTGTGAGAAATAAATACATTTTTGATCCAGTTTGTTTTATTATCATGATTTGATCCGGATCTGGGGGAAAATAAATTTTTTTTTTTTTTTTAATCAACACAAACATATATATGCCAGTAAGACCTAGGGTCTTATAAATTAAGCAATGTTAGAAGGAATAGAAGGATAGGATAGATTTTTGTTGGCAATGTGGACTGAGAAATAAGGTTTTGATTATCTCATTAAATCCCAGGGGTGGCGTTCAGTTGAGGAGGGAATATAGAAAAGAATGCTGCCTAGACTGGGGCTCGAACCCACACATCCAGGTTAGCAGTCAAGCACTACTTCCACTGCGCCGGGCCACCCCCAAAAAATGCAGCTAATATACTAGTTAAGAATTACAAAAAAAAATCAAAAATTAGTTCGAAAGCACAAGAATTGAAACCAAGTACCTATTCAGCATTTTCATAAAAGTGTTTGCATTAAAGCTTTAATTCTTTGAGCAAGGGGATAAAATGGCATAATTGACACCGTCGATGAAGCCCACAGAATGCTTAACTAATAGTCGGATTGCTACATACTTCTGGCATAATATTTTTCATACTTTAGAATAAAAAATAAATAAATTTGTTGGCACAACGGCTCATGAAGAACCAAGGCCTAGTGACTTACAAATCTCAATCATTCCTGTGTGCGTGTCTGCAGGAATGGAGGGGACCTACAGTTTATTGCCGAATCCGAACGGCTAAGGTGAGCGGCACTTTTCTATATGACAAGAGATACTCTTGGAGGATTTGACACTTCCTCGCAAGAGATAGTAGCTCCGAAAAAAGTTTAAAGTGGAAGCGGCTGGTATTGAACCCCAGACCTCTGGCATGACAGTCCATCGCACTTACCATTACGCTACGGGATACTACTTCATACTTTATAGAATGCATAAACTAAATTAAAGAAAACTTTCTGCCTTATAAAAGTAGTTTAACGTTGACCATTTTTGCATTGTGAAAATATCAGATGGCAAGCTTTCGACCGCTGCAACCCTGCCAGACTGTTGTTTTTGTACTTAACTATAATCCCAAATCAAGCATACACAAAGTTGTAGGCTTGTATCTATTAGGTTAGTCAAAGTGGCTGGTAGCTCTTAGACTATAAGTATGAGTTGGTGCAGTTATTTCGCTGCTTGTTAGAGCTCTGCGAGAATGGCAACCGTTCTTAAATAATTCACTTTTTCACACCAGCACAAAAATTCACAATCAAGTAAAAGAGGACATAAAATGCTGTGGTCTCCTTAAAAACAGCTCGACTGGATACGGGTATCATAAACTAACAACATAAATTTTAAATAAATTGAATACAAAGTTTTAGAAATTGTTCGGAAATCAACGCTACTGTGCTATACATGTAGGCTATTCAACGAAGGAAAAATAAATGCAAAAATCATATTCTTGTTTATTGTTTCAAGTGGCTGTAGCAGAGGTTAATTCTAGTTAATACCATTAATTAAGTTTATTTACAAATAATTTTTAAAGAAAGTAGGTACAAGTTGTTTTCGAATTTTCTTAAAAACCTAAAAGACAGCTGTTTAGTTTTTAGTAGTTGAAACGAAAAAAATACCAATAATAAATATTGAACAAAAATTTAGTAAGTAAATTTTAATAAAAACAAATTGAAAAAAAAATCATTATAAATTTTGTTTTAGTTTTTTTTTCTCAAAATTTTAAATTCAAAATCAATATTTTCAAAACTTGTTAACTACGTAAATAACTTTTTTTTTAACAGATAATATAAGATAAAAAATTCTATGATAGGTACTCAATGATGGCTAAATGTAAACTGTAAAATTTATTCCTGTATGTAAATACCTTGTCAAAACAATTAAGTGTATTTTGAAGAGCTGTATCTCTGTGAAAAGTGGTCATATTGAAATAAAACAAAAAGCCTTTTGAAGCTTTATATTTTTGTATTGAGAAATTTTAGAAAATGATTTTTTTTTAGGTAGGCGCGTCATAAGAAGCAGCACGACCCAAAAATTTTAATTTTTTTTTTTTTTTATTTTTTGAACCTTGTCATTTTCTTTGAAAAATTTTTTTTGAGCCAATTAAATTTTTCGTTTCGATAACTTGTTTATAAAATTAAAATTTTTGGGTCGTGCTGCTTCTTATGATTGCGCAATAACGGTACCTAAAAAAAATCATTTTCTAAAATTTCTCAATACAAAAATTATAAAGCTTTCCTGGGAAATGTTTTCTAACTATTAGACGAAATTAGGTTGTAAATATATAAATTAGCTTTGATACTTTTTAACGTTATAAAGACAGGATTATATGTTGACAGCTGGCTGTCTTTAAGTTCTTCTGTTTTATATCTGCCAAAATACAGAAATATCATAAAGTAAAGTTTTGATAAAATGTCTTCATTTTGCCACATTTGTATGCACCATAAGCACTACTTCTTGTTCAAAGTTCATAATGTCCATTCGTTTTTACCTACATCATCAATCACTATGGTGTAGTATACAAGTAGTAGAAGTGAATTTCATTTAATCGTCAATATTTTGTTCTTGTCATCATGGTGAGCATTCACATTCACAGACAAAATGTTGGCTTTGATAAAATAAAATATGTCTGGCAGCAAACTGGGAGCTCACTCTAGTAGAATCACATATATACGTAATGTATCACAATTGGTGTTCAAAAATAACTCGTTTTATTTTAAACTTTTGAAAATGTTGATGTTTTTCAAAACGTCAAGTTTTTTTTTAGTAGACACAGAAGAAAAATTTAAAATATCCTTATTATGACACTTTTGGAAAATTTCAACACTTCCAACCAATTATCACCACATTTTGAAAAACACGAAAACTTTGTCATCGATTTGAAATCGGTAAGTTTTTATTGCAATTTTCAAACAAAATTTAAAAGACCTGAAAAATTCCTTATAGCCTGGTTGTGCTGTTGTTCAAACTCTAAACTTTGGAGATCGTTGCAGGTTCGTAGAAACCACTCATGAATGTCACGAAGAAGTCCAACTTGTTGACTATACCCATTTCTTCTATTGCACAATTGATGCAAAACATTGGACCGAAGAAGCCTTTGGGGTCTTGATATTGTTTCTTGTTTGTCTTTATATGTTTGCTTTTGTCGGAACTACAACTGATACATTGTAAGATATCAAATCAAACCTGACAAGACTTCATGTATTGTTTTGTTTTATATGAAGTTTCTGCCCGCCACTTAAAATGATAACGAAGAAGTTCGGAATCAGTGAAAATTTTGCCGGAGTAACACTTCTGGCATTTGGAAATAGTGTTCCTGATATAGCTACGAGTTTAGTCGGAGTGACGGGAGATGTTGGAACAATGTACTCGGACTTGATGGGATCAGCAATGTTCATTACGGCTTTCATAGCTGGAATGATAGTTTATTTGAAGCCAATGCAAGTCGAGAATGCAACTTTTACACGTGATATTTCATTTCATATTCTGGCTGTTGCTTACATTGATTATGCTATCAAAAGTGATAAATTTGTCACCACAACTGAGAGTATTGGTCAGTTTTGAAAATTTAATAATATTTTCAAGAAGTTACAGGTTTTTTTTTTTTAGTTATTCTTAGCATATATGGTTGCTATTTTACGGTTGTTATCATGGATCAGGTGATATTAGTTAGAACTTTAAAAAGTAATAAACATAAAATTTGTGATAAATCAGAAATGTTGAAGAACTCTTTTTACTTACAGGCCTTCAAAAGAAGTTGAAGCAGCAAGACAATATAACTGGTAAATTGAAATTCCGAAATCAACACAAAAGTTTGCTAATTTTTTGACTTCAGATGCTCAGGTTCAGAGACTGAAAAAGCTTCAAGAAGAAGCTGGTATTGAAATTGTTTTCAAGCCCCGACCTGGTATTAAGATTTACATCGGCCAAACAACTGAATCTAATGCTAATAAATCAAATGAGAAAATGTTATTACAATTCTTTCATTCCTTGAATCCTGTCGATGTTGATGATTGGCGACAAAGTGGAATATTTTCAAGAATCTTCATTATATTAAAAGTTCCTATCAATCTATTTCTTTTTATTCTGGTACCGGCAGTGGACTATAATCTTGAACAAGATGGATGGTCGAAGTTGTTGAATTGTTTTCAAATTGTTTTAATGCCTGCAGCAATTTGCGCAATAACAGGTAAGAAAGTATCATTGATTTCTTCTGTTATTTTAGAATTATTTTAAATATATCTTTTTTAGCGAATGAGTATACAATATTTGGGTTCTCGTTGCCAATTTGTACAATATTTTTGACAATACCGATTTGCATTGGGGTATTTTATATTACCAGAACTGATAAACGTCCGTCATTTCATATCGTAAGTTTCCACTGTCATTTTTATAGAGCAGTATCTTTTATTCATATTGTATTGTCTAAGGTAAATGGAATCATTCGATTCTAATATTTCTGAAACATTAATCCAGTCACGTTTCTGACATCTCAGAGATCTTGATCCGTTAGTATCTATGACGGAACAGGAGGAAAATGTTAAAATGATTTCCAAGCTAGAATTCAAGGGAATCCAAAAAAATATATAGCCAGTTCAGTTTTCTCAAGCTCTCTGAGATTTCAGAGACCTCAGCAATCTCAGAAATCTGAACGTAATTTCTCAGTGAGATTCCTCACTTTTGCTGTCAAAAAGCTGATACTGATATTTTTTGGATTCGCTTGCTCAATTGTTAATTAATAAAAAAGAGATGGAAATTGTTTTTTACTTTTAGCGGAGAAATTTTGTTCAGGTTTCTCCTCCTGCTCAATGGAGCTGACAGAGCGTGCTCAGTGAGATCTCAGAAACGTGAACGAACTAATAGCCTCAGTTTTTTGACAGAAAAACCAGTGAGGAATTGTCCTGAGACATTGCGTAGAGATTTACAAAAGTCACTTCTACAAACGTAGTTCAATATTTTAATCAGTTATAACTTCAAGTCACCAAAAATTTGGAGGACTAACTAAGGTTCAACGGTGGCTCGGTTCAAGTATTTGATATCAGCCAACTACCTCAGTTCATTCGCTAAAATCGGTGATTTAGGTTATTTAAAATTCCTAAACATGGATAAAATATTAAAGTACGTTTGTACAGCTGACACTGAAATTAGCTGAGAGCTCTAAGATCTTATACACCTGAAATCGATTATTGTTTTCAAAAAATTTTCATTCTGGATATTTTCTCAATAAAATCAATTAATTTTCAGTGTTTTGCAATATTTTCAATGGTTGGTTCGATTTTTCTCGTAAGAATTTTCACAAAAGAAATCATTAATGTTCTCGATGTCTTGGGAATTATAACCTTTAATAGTCAGTCGTTTTTGGGTTGTACATTTTTGGCATGGGGTGATCAAGTTGGAGATTTAATTGCATCAATAGCTATTACTCAACAAGGCTATCAGAAAATGGGATTTGCTGCTTGTATTGCTGGTCCATTGTTTTGTAAAATAAAATTAAAAAATCAATTCAAATAATTTATATTATAATTAATAAATTGATTTAAATTTTAGATCTGACTGTAGCATTGGGTGGAACTTTTTTATACAAAACTCTACAAAATGAAAGTCATGTTTTTTTGGTAAGATAATTATTTTTCTTTTTTAATATAAGCAAATCTTTTTTGTCACTGTATACATAACATATGTACATAAGTAAGTAACTACATACATTGTATATGACGAATAATGACAAATTTTAATCAAACTTAACATTACGATGATAGGGTGGACGGACAAAATGGGTCTCAAAAATCCACCCGTCTAAGAGCCTAAAATCCAAAAGGATCCATTTTTTTTCAAACCTCCAAGCGTTTTTTGTAATTCCCGCGGCAGTTTTTGAGACCAACAATAACTATAAAATCGTATATATTATGTTAAAAAATGGCGCCAGATTTTTTTCTAAAAAATCGGTTCATTTAAATGACCACATATTATTTTGGGAGGAGTATGATAACATACCTCAACAGGGCAATCCGAAATTCACTTCCTATTTGGCAAAATATGACATGGCATTTATAAAGATGAATTGGCAATTTTATGCACAAACGAACGGCCCAGAAAATTTCCGTCCAACCACAAGTTTTGTAGATGTTTTCTTTTAACTAATAGGAGGTGAATTTTGGATTGCCTCGATGAGGTACATACAGGTAATCTTACGGTCAACTCTCATACTAATATCTATAGGCTATACCTTATGGTGAATTTTTTTTTTCCGAAAGTAATTAATAATGGCACATTGGCACCTCCCATAAAACCTTTCCTTTAAATTTTCGCTTTTCCCTTTTCTTTTTTACTTGCTTTATTATAGGGCAAGAAGGCATTGTTTAATCATTAAGGCATTATTGTAATCAAAATTGACAATAATATTATGAATTTGGGAGACAGGCAGAATCCCGAAAAGCGAAATACCGAAAACCCAAAATCCCGAAGACCCAGAATCCCAAAAACCCGGAATCCTGAAAACCCAAAATCCCGAAAGGCCAAAACAAACAGAAATGTTTTTTATAATAATTGGTAACCATTTTACGAAAGTGGGTGTATTCCACCCCCCTTAATTGGAAAATCTCGAATTTAAAATTTTTCCTTGCATGAATTGTAACACCTATCTCTATACCAAATTTCAGCGTTCTAAAACAATCAGAAGTTCTTGATATAATTAATAACAACTTAGAGAAAGTGGGCGGATACCACGCCTTTTATATGGAAAACTTCAAATTTACAATTATTTTCTTTATACACGTTGAGAGCCGTATCGCTCTATACCAAATTTCATCATTCTACAACAATCAGAAGTGCTCCAAATAATTGATTGCAATTATGGGAAAGTGGGTGGATACCACGCCCCCTATATAGAAAACGCAAAATTTTCGATTTTTTTTCCTTGTATACACCACAAGGCCTACCGTTACGTGAAATTACAAGATTCTACAGTATCGGGAAGTGCTCCACAATTTTGATGATCTCATTCATTGAATCAATGAGTCAGTCCGTTACGGTTTTTTGCAATTTTTGACGTCGTACATCTCAGAAACAACTAATGGCAAAGAGTTGAAATTTTGTGAGGCGCCTGTGCTTGCCTAGCTTAGCAAATATGTTGAGTTTAAAGTTTCTGACATTATTGGTTCCGTAGATAGAGGGGGGGGGGGGGGGGGGTCGTACCGAATACTTGGCTTGGCAATACCGTGCCCTTTGATTTCAAAATGTGTAGATAATTTTTTTTTGCAATTTAATTTTAACTCTACATTAATAAATACGAAAAACTGCCTTACCTAACATTTTTTCTTAAAAATGTTTATTAAATATTTAGAAAAATGTTTACAACACAGCACTTTTATTAATATTGTTGAAAAATTCCAAGTTTTACTATGAATTTCTGAATTGAATTGAATTATTAATTCTTAATTTTTGTATATTTATCTTCAGGTATCACAAGGATCAATGGGTGAAAATTGTACCGTTTTTTTAATGATCAATTTAGTTGGACTATTATTTGCAGCTTCTTCAACAAATTTTTATGTTCGTCGTTCAATTGGAATTAATTTGATAATAGTTTATGTAATATTTTTACTTTATTGTTTGTTGGGTGAATATCAAATTATTCATCCATTTGGAACAGATCATTCAGAAGATTATGGATTAGCTTATTTATAATTGATTTAAATTGTAATTATATTTTATTTAAATAAACAAAATTCTAAAAAAGGACTTTCTTTTCAATATATGTATGTAGATATTGCTCGAAGGCTTAGAAATTGAAAATTATTTGTTTGCATAGACAAATAGTTCTTAAGAGTTGAATATTTTCTAGCAAGCAAGACAATTGACCAGCAAAAAAAAAATTATTCAGACAAAATTTGTGTGACATTTAATGTCTTTGAATATGGGTGCTTTGCACGTGCAAGCACACTCTAAGTACAGAGAACATAAAGCACGAAAAATCTAAACTATGGGCTATAAACTAAAGGTTATAGACACACATCGCATAAAAAGAGAACATTTACAAACCTCAGCCCTATAAACATCCAGGGATCTTCAGAAGAGTCGACTATACCTAAGGAGGACGAGAAAGAGGTATATTCATTCAAGGTATCATTTGAGAATTATCCTTGGGTATTTTGAAACGCGCAAATAGATTTACTTTCAAGACTACATTTTATCTTGAGAAAAGTTTATATGGAAGCTCATAAAAATGACTTTGATATTCTTATGAGCATTTGCTTATATTTTCTTACAAAGTTATAACCTATTACTTTCAATCAACGTTAACCTAGAATTTAGAAAAAAGGTTTTGACAAGTTACACATTATGGCATTTAATATGACTTCGTGTGAAATACTGTTCACCGTAAAAGTCTTCATTGAACTGTTTTAGATGTGCATCATGTGGATGTAGGTACAGAAGCTACCTACTTTAATCTAAATTCCCTCGCCAAAAAGCTTCTTTTATCTTTAAGTTAAATAATTCAATAAACATAATATATTTGTGTCTACTTAATTAAATTCTAACAAAACAACACATATAAAACCCAATAAAATTTATTCACATATCGAATGAAAACAATTTAATTAACCAAATAGCTTGAAGATCTATCTCAAGGGGTATTATCTATATCTGTATATCTGATTTATCTCCGAGAGTCCTTGAATTTTATATTCTTTTTTTTTTTTTTCTATTTTTTTCTTTTGTCTGTGGGTTCCTTGTTTTTCCTTTTTTTTTTTTTTTTCTTATACGACCATCACATTTCCAGACATTCATAATAATATGTTACGAGTTACGTATAGAAGACGTACTTAAACTTAACCGAAAACAGCACAGTTCTAATGAATAAACATGTAAGAAAATATGTTATCTCTCGCAACGCCTCAACCACCCCCAATACCCCGCATGTCATTGCCATCACCATAATTCCAATGCAAATATGTGTCCCTTCAAGGAGTCACATTTTAACATACGTGTTTGTTTTTCACAACCTCAACCTCCGCTCGACAAGCCTTGTAGAAGAGCTTCAAAGCTAAAAACAAAACAAAGAAAAAAAAAAAAACAAAAAAAAAGTAAAATAAAATAAAAGAAAAGACTAAAATCATCAACGTAAATGTGTGTGCGAAAGTCAAAGTGAAGCTAAATCCTTAAACTTTTCGCTGTCGTAAAATTTTATTGTGAACGTGACTTGTCATTGTGTTTTTAGGCTTTACTGTTTCTAAGACGATGTGAGTTTCGCACGTTGCAGGACCTTTTTGTCAAAACTTAGGTTTTATAGACGTAGGTATGCATATAGGTGGGTTAGGTTAGGTATTTGTTAAGGTTGGGAGGACAAGGTAATATTTGTGTGATGTAAAATTTTACGCACTCATGTGTAATTTGTGTGCAGAGTTTTCGTTTCGAGTGTGTGTGGAACGTGCGTTTTTAGGTAGAGTTAAGCTACTTTGTCAAACCTGTAGCTAAGTGGAATTTAATTGATAAAGAAATGAAAATTTCCTGTTGTTTTGAAATAATATTCAAAACCGTAGGTACCATGTGATCTTAAAATTAAACTAAAAGCTCATCGAGGTGTCATTTTATTAAAATGCTAAAATGAACAAAATTCTTTATGATTAAGATCCTAATTGGCATTATTACCTGTCTACATACATGCTACATAAGAAAGTTGTATATCGTATGAGAAGGTAAACTTGACTAATAAAATGTGTGTATCACTCTTTCATCCGGTTTTACGGTGGATGGACATAATGTGCCTTCATAAAGAGAGTTCGATAGACTTTTGAAGACTCCATTGCAGTTAAATGATAAAATTGGACACGGAGAGACCATTTTGGTACCTACTTAACCCTTATGTTTGTGAATAAAAAAAACATCTTAATCCGTGTGATTAGGCACCCGGGTACCTTCATGTAGGCAAGGCCGTAGCCAGGGAGGGGGTTCACCGGGGTTTGAAACCCCCTCCGAAATTTTTTTAGAAATTATTTTTTTTTATTAATAGCTCTTTATTAAAATTTTTTTCCCACATTTCTGCACTAACAGCCCGATTCTCCCCGCCATCACTGATACCTCACAAGTCATAAGAGGTTTTGAAATTAATTTTGTGACTTTTTCGTATTCTCCCCCAAAGTCACAACTTGTGAGAGTCACAAAAACAATCGAAATTGTGATCTGCTTCAGAGCAGGTCACAACTCACAAATTACATGTGTTGTGTGCTGATTGGGACTACGAAACGTCATCAAAGGCGAACTGCTTTTTAAGATCTGTTACAGCTAGTGATATTTTGATAAGTTTGTGCAGCTTGGTCAAAATTACCGTCCACCCGACCCAAATGAAGTGCGGTTATCGATAGCCAAGCTTAAAACGTACAAGGCTGCTGGTGCGGATGGCCTGCCAGCCGAGCTATTCAAAGCAGGGGGAGATGACTTGGTAGGGAGTATACACCAGCTTATCTCCAAAATTTGGTCGGAGGAAAGTATGCCCGATGAATGGAACCTCGGTATAGTGTGCCCCATCCACAAGAAAGGAGATGCTCTGACCTGTTCCAACTACAGAGGTATAAGTCTCCTCAACGTCGCATATAAAATCCTGTCATCTGTACTGTGTGATCGCTTAAAACCGTTTGTCAACGATCTGATCGGCCCCTATCAGTGTGGTTTTAGGCCCGGCAAATCAACCGTCGATCAAATGTTCACACTCCGACAGATTTTGGAAAAAACATAGGAGTTTCAAATCGATACACACCACCTCTTTATCGATTTTAAAGTCGCATATGATAGCGTAGACAGAGACGAGCTATACAGAGCCATGGCGCATCTTGGCATCCCTGCCAAACTCGTCCGCTTGTGCAGGATGACGATGGAGAAATCTCGCTGCTCCGTCAAAGTCGGCAAGAACACCACCGAACCCTTTGATGTCGAGAAAGGTTTGAGGCAAGGCGACGCGTTATCATGCAACCTGTTTAACATCGTTCTTGAAGCAATTGTACGCAACTCGCAAGTCAACAACAGAGGTACAATTTTTTAAAAGTCTGTTCAACTACTTGCTTATGCAGATGATATTGACATCATTGGGAGTACGAAGCGAGCTGTTACCGGCGCGTTTGCAAGTATTGAATCGGAGGCGGCGAAAATGGGTTTGGCTGTTAATGAGGACAAGACGAAGTATATGCTATCATCGAGAAAGGAATCTCAACATCGTCGGCTCGGGCAAAACGTCACGATGGATAGATACAACTTCGAAGTCGTCAAGGACTTTGTCTACTTGGGCTCCACTGTAACATCGCAAAATGACGATCAAACGAAGAATTACTCTTGCCAATCGCTGTTTCTTCGGGCTAAGAAGGCATCTAAGTAATAAAGCCCTCTCTCAGAGAACCAAGGAGACCTTATATAAGACCCTAATCATCCCGGTCCTGCTATATGGGGCAGAGGCATGGACCCTGTCAAAAACGGATGAGAATCTGCTTGGGTGCTTTGAAAGGAAGATTCTTCGGGTGATTTTCGGTCCAGTCTGTATCGATGGAGTATGGAGGAGAAGATTTAATGACGAGCTTTACGGGCTTTACAGCGACGTCGACCTGGTCAAGAAGCTGAAAATTCAGCGGCTGAGATGGCTGGGACACGTGGAGCGTATGGACACCAACGCACCAGCCCGACGAGTCTTCGAATCTACCCCTGACGGTCTGCGCAGCAGAGGAAGACCCCACCTTAGGTGGCGCACACAAGTGGAGAACGACCTCAACCAACTTGGAGTGCGTAACTGGAGGCAGCTAGCTAGGGACCGAGCTGGCTGGAGGGGCTTGTTGGTTGAGGCCGTAGTCCATCCTGGGCTGTGAGTGCCATCTAAAGTAAGTAAATAAGTTATGCAGCTTGAGTGTTTTATTTACATACACACTGCCGCTTTGCAAGATCTTACCGTCCCCTTCATTCGACTTGGTATCTGCTCTGGAACATATTGAATTGATATCAAACAGATACCAAAAAATTCAAGAGGATGTTATTTTGGAATTCAATATAATTTTCTAGACAGCAGAAGAATTATCAAGTATTGCAGAAGAAAAAATAAAAATTCCTCGAGTTGTGGGAAGACAACAGAATAGGTCCAACATACGTACGACAGATCCAGAGACCTATTTTAGGATAACAATTTTGATTCCTCTCTTAGATGACTTTATTAGTCAACTTAAAATGAGATTCGAGAATCATAAGTCGACACTTTCTTCTTTGTATATTTTAATACCATCGACTATCGGTAAAAATGAAATTAATTTTAATAAAAAAAATTTTAAATTGTATAAGAAATTTTTGGATTGGGATACTATGGAGGCTGAAGTCTTACTATGGAAGACAAAGCGCCACCAACAATTACCAGAAGACCGTGCGATAAATGCAATAGAAGCTCTTCAAAGATGCAACCAACAACTTTTTCCAAACGTCCACAAACTTTTAAAAATTTTGCCTTCCAGTTTCCATATGCATGCACACCGGAACGAACATTTTCAACGATGAAGAGATTAAAAACATATCTGAGAAACTCTACTGGCGATGAAAGACTGACAGGATTAGCTTTGATGTCAATTCATAGAGAAATTGATATCAATACTGAAGAGATTATAGATGTGTTTGCTGCACAGAAGACCAGACGGCTTAATTTGCTGTTGTAAAAAATACTTTTAATACCTACTACGTATAGATATTTATGTGATGTTATTTTTTGTGATAAATACTCGTTTTGTGATGATGAGTAATAGATATAAAAATATTAAATAAAAATCCAATTCTATGTTTATTTTATTGTACCATGGACTACATCACTGAATGTTTTACATATATTTTCAAAATTTGCAAGTTTGATTTTGATTTTCTTACAAAAATTAATTGGTTGTTTTCTTTAGAAGAGGGAAGCCTTTTCTAAAACAAGTTGACTGTGAAGTTCAACAGTTTGTTGAATTACTGTAAGAGGTCCTCATATCCTCATATCATATAAAAGAGAGGTCTCTGTAGATTACATACTAAAAAGCGAAAAATAATTTTTCAAAAAGTCATAACTAGTACGTCCAGCCCTCGAATTTCGAGTGCCAATTATACATAATATTCTAATTGCTTTGCTTCGACTGAAGATAAAAATCTACAAAGTACTCTGTATGAATTAACATACATCATTTTTCGTAAATTTACGCCTATTAAGACTTAAAAGACCTTGACCGAACCAAAAGTACTTAACTACATTAATGTATTTTTTTTTGTTATACACGACGATTTTACCAATGCTACGCTGCCAACAGCCAACTCAACTCCAGTGAATTTGTATTCTGTCTCGCTCCCACTTTTACCTATTCAAACACATGCATACTAATATTGAATTGTTTTGTGGTTGTAGTTTTTTTTTCTTCATCCGTGGACAATGAACAACCACCCCATTTTCTTTTACAAATATTCTCTCTCTTTCACTTTCTTTCAATGGGGGAGTTCACATGGATTAACATGTTTGACAGCATGGCTTGATCATTGAAACGCAAAATCAACCATATTTCAAAATAATTTGAAAGTTTCTATGTTCTTGCTCCTCGCGAAAATTGTGCCTACAGGAGTTCTTTACTTTAAGTGCCTGTTTACATTGGATTTTTAATGAAGCGCGTTTTCATTCATTACTATGTTACCCGTGTTTACATTATAAAGAAAAAATCCTTTCATAACAATCTTCCCTTCCATATACGCTACCAACTGATATTCCAATAATCTTTCCAGTAGTGCTGGAAAACTGGTTGGTTTGTTGGTTTTTATGTGGAAAAAACCGAAACGTCACATCTTGAATTTTAAAGTATTATTTTGTCGGTCGTGTGTCGTGTCGCTCCGTCTCGCTCTGGCTCTCGCTTGCACTTATTATGCAATTTTATTTGTTTGTTTTTTGTCTTTGTGGTGCAATTATTTAATAAATTTTTGCAGTGTGCACTTCTGGGCAAAAAAACCTTTTCAACGATATATAATTTATATACCTTCGGCTTTTGTAGACGGCGTAAATTGTACCACAAAAAACACGTTTGCCGTTTTATAATATGATGATGATGATACTAGATCAGTTTCACCGAACCGTGTATACCCAAAGTGCTTTTTTCGAATTTCAATCTATAAAAAAAATTTCATAGGAACTGCGTAAATTGGAAACAAAACCGTAAGTTTACTTGAGTGATATTCTGTTTTAGTGTTCATAATTTAGTTATCGATTTTTTATAATAAAAAACTGAGGATCAAAATCGAATACCCGAAGTTCAAGAAGATGGATTTGAGGCTTCAGATGCTGAAGAAAATTTTACCCCAACATCTGAAGAGGATGAAGTTTCGGACATTGATCAAGAAGCTCGTATTGAGTTTGAAGCAAGCTCCTTAGATTCTGATGGGAGCAGAGAAGAATCTTTTGTTGATTTCACTGGAAAAGATAGAACACGTTGGCAGGCAGATCCATTTCTAGACACACAAATATTTCGTCGCAACATTGTTCGTCACTGTTCGTTCGCAGATAGTGGGAATAAGTTTTAGAATGAGCTATGACTTCAACTCTGTCAAGAAAATCTTGTAGGCAACTAAAACAAATTAAAAAATAAATACAAAAAAATAAATAATTAGCCTTATTGTGAAATTCGCCCGAACAACATTCCACCCGGAAAATTATTTCGCCTATTGTAAGTTTCACCCGAAAAATTTTTCACATTCCAAAAATTGTAAATTTCATTCAGGCGAAATTCCAACAGTCTTTAAAATTGTTCGGGCGAAACTAACAATAAGTTTGAATTGTAGTTTTTTTTAATTTTCAATCGAAAGGTATTGGCTAAAAACGTTCCTTATGTACATATGAAGGTATCCAGGTACATTGTCACACGGTTTAAGGTGTCTAAAAATTTTTGGTTAACAGGGATCTTCCCATTGGGCTTACAAGCTTCCAATTGTTGATAATATTTGCAAAACATAAGGGTTAAGGTTTTTATCACATTGATTGTTTCATTTTCTTATCTGAAAGAAAATTGCACAACAATACAATCCTTTTTTGTTTGACCATAACTCGAAAACGAATATAAAAATTTAATTATTAATTTTTTCAAAGTCAAAATTTTGAAGAAAAAATATTGAAAAAGTTGCATTAAAACATTTTTTGTTCAAAATTTTACGTTATTAGGTAGTATTTTTGTTTTTAATATGTATTCGATGCTCCTATTAATTCTTAAGCTGGCCATACACGATTGAGCCAAATGATGGCTCGGTCAATCCAAATTGCATCATGTAAATGGGTTCTGCCGAGCCATTTGGACTTTTAGCAGGTTATAAATCCACGAGTCCAATTGGTACCAAGCCAAATGGGTCGATCGTGTATGGGCAGCTTTAGTCAAACACTGAAAACTACATGCTTTAATGTCTTTAAGTTTTTAAGAAAATTTCAAATATAATCACATAGAGAATGCCGAATCCGAATGGCGGCGTAGGCGAGTGGCACATTTCTATGACAAGAGATTCGGCAGTAACCCCGAAACAAAAAACACTTTTTTTTTTAGACGGAATGCGTTTTTTGTCTGATTTTTTTTTTTTTTAATATTTTAAAATCCAAAAACATTTTTGTTTTTTTTTGAAAATCGAAGCTTGAATTTGAATAAAAATCATTTTGAAGTTTCTAAAAAGACTGATCAAGTTTTTGCATCTTCTGAGTTATATCTAAGTGTGTGCGTAGAGTGGTGGACTATTATACTGGAGTTCCAAGAGTTCGATCCCTAGAAATGTATACAAATCTTTGTGTTTTAAAATTATTTCCAATACATTAATTCATAAATAATCGTATATGTGATACACTGTTTCATAATAAAAATCACTTCACAAAAATTGAAAATAAGAAATCACTTTTTTTTCATTTTTTTTTCAACCTCTATAAGGGTTGCATGATCGGCTTCCTATAGACCGTACAAATATTTTTATAGAGACCTCTATAACGTTCTCCTTTTTATGCTTACAGAAATTTTACAAATGTCTTAACGAAATCAGAACGCCTATTCAGTTAGGCCAACTCGAAGGTAAATTGTTAGTTAGGATAGGTTGAATGTTCAAAAACGGTGGGTCAGAAATGGCGGTCCCGAGAAAAAAAAAATCCTAGTTCTGAGACCCAATTAGCGCTGAAGTGCTATATCATAACTCGCGTGGCCTATGAAGAAAACGGTTTTTTAAGAGTAGCTCGCCAGACAAAATGCCAGGATAGGCACTTTGTAGGCTTCAGTAGTCTATGCCAATTGCTCGTGATATCAGATGAGTGACTAAGGAAATTAAGAAAACCGTACAGATGCAACCGAGTTTGGCTTAGAGCCATTTCATTGCGCTGAGAAAGAAGATCCGCCTTTTTCCGCAAGTGAGCTTTGAAAGGCTGATCCTTGCCTGGCCAGTTCGCCTGCCTGCTCGTTTTCCTCAATGCAACAGTGACCTGAAACCAAGATTAGATTGACCTTGAGGTTTAGATTAAGTTTCGAAAGCTCATCCCGGCATTTCCGAACCAATTTAGAAGATGATAAAGATGAGACAATTGCTTTAACGGCTGCCAGACTGTCTGTCAGGATGGCATATTATTACGGTTTTTGTTTGGATCTACCTATAGTTTGAGTATTTTGCATGCTTCCCTAACTGCCAGTCATTCCGCCTGAAAAACATTAACAAAGATCTAGATCTAGATCTAGCCAACAAGATCTAGAGATATTCAGAGATTCAGAAACGATACCTGAACCGGCACCGTCGAAGTTTCTCAAAACGACGTTATCCTTCCAATCCTACCTGGATGGAGAAACAACATTTAAATCACCATTGAGGTCCAGCGAGTAGTCGGTAGGTGCTGAAAACATAGATATCGGAAGGGATCAAATTTGTGATATAACCATGACCGTGTGGCTAGGAAAACCAACAATTCAATTCTTTTAGTCTTATCGCACTGCAAGATACTAGATGTGGTAGAAGTGGTAAAAGGTGCAGAAAAACGATAAAGGCATCCGCCTGGGCATGATCGCAAAGCCTCTGTGGTACCAACGCTAGCGTTCATTTGAACCAAAGAAGAGGAATAACAAAAACAAAAGAAAATTATTTTTGTTGTTGTGTTAGTGGACTGTATTGAAGAATTAAATTCAAATGGAAGATTTTTTGTGACCCCTAGTGCAATTGTGTTTCGCCCAGGCACGGCACGACAGTTGAGCTCATCGGTTAGATTTTAGATATGCTGTCGTACCTTTCTAAGACTACCGACACAAAACGTATATTGGACTAAAGGTCGTACAAAATTTTCCTCAGAAATTATAAATCCTATAAAAAATGTTCTATAAAAAAAGAAATATAATTAAATTTCCTATAAAAAAGGTACTTACTTTAGCATGAGCCGTTCTCAAAATATTGGTTACAAGACAACGCGTTTTCCAAAATGGCGGCCAACGCACAAAAACTACAGCCACATCATTTTATTTTTATACTCAAAAACCACACTCCTTCTAATTTCAATCATAAAATTTGATCAGTTTATTTTTGCAAAAAAAAAAAAAAAAAACTGCCGACTGGCCTACCATCTCTTCAGTTCAGTTAAGAAACGCTTGAAGTAGTTAAACATCATTATCTCCACCCAGAGCTTATGTATCTATAGTTCAGGACTGTGAACCTACTACAACAACTACAAAAAAATGTATAAAAGAACTTTCTGTAAAAATAAAACAGAAACAAAAAATAAAAACATTACTCTTTCTCACAAAAAAAAAAAAATTAATTGTTCGTCCTTTTGCATAATAAGGATTATGTGTCCTTTTCTAGATTGAAATTCTTTATTTCCCCACGAGCAAAAAAATTCTTTCAGCAAACAAGGTCCGAAGATGAATATTGTGTTTGTTTTTGGACTAGATAGAGTTGTATACACATATACCCCTAGACTCCTAGAGGACAGACAAACGCAAAACAAAAAAACATATTCGAGTTTGATGGAAAGTGACAGTTTGAGTCATTGTGGGTTACACAAAAACAAAGTTTTTGGGAGCTAAAAGAGTAATTGGGGTAATTTAATAAAAATAATAATTTAATATGAGTGCGTATCCACAACGATTATTCTTTTACTTTTTGCTTAATATTATGCTTACATGTGTTATATGATTTATTAAGAGGCTGTTAAGCTACCTGCGTGTCGCAGGATATAGCATGTGATGTTTAGATGATAAATTACTGATTCAAACCTTCTCGCATTAATTCTACAGGGCCTCCTAGACTGACAGGATAATAAATCTTTGACCGTAATTTCTGAATTATAAAGTTTTCTTTCTTGATATATTATATTTTCTATATGGCTATCTACAAAGGTAAGATATGCTAAGAAATTAGTTAGGTTAAATTAGATAAAAGAAATACAAAACTTTAACTTGTAATTTTTAAGATTAACTTGCCAAATGTATGATATGTAGGCCTCGTACATTTTTTATATCTCGTTAAAAGGTCGCCACGGACGGGGAACTCTAAGTGAAGAAGCAATGAAGGGTTGGCCTTTAAACATAGATCCAACTGCTGCCCTACACACGCCAAAAAATCAAGGTTAAATCTAAGATATCCTGAACATTGAACAAGAAAAAAACAAAAGTTCAAACAATATTTTGTCCTATTTAATGGAATTTGTTTTTTTTTCAACCTCTATAAGGGTTGCATGATCGGCTTCCTATAGACCGTACAAATATTTTTATAGAGACCTCTATAACGTTCTCCTTTTTATGCTTACAGAAATTTTACAAATGTCTTAACGAAATCAGAACGCCTATTCAGTTAGGCCAACTCGAAGGTAAATTGTTAGTTAGGATAGGTTGAATGTTCAAAAACGGTGGGTCAGAAATGGCGGTCCCGAGAAAAAAAAAATCCTAGTTCTGAGACCCAATTAGCGCTGAAGTGCTATATCATAACTCGCGTGGCCTATGAAGAAAACGGTTTTTTAAGAGTAGCTCGCCAGACAAAATGCCAGGATAGGCACTTTGTAGGCTTCAGTAGTCTATGCCAATTGCTCGTGATATCAGATGAGTGACTAAGGAAATTAAGAAAACCGTACAGATGCAACCGAGTTTGGCTTAGAGCCATTTCATTGCGCTGAGAAAGAAGATCCGCCTTTTTCCGCAAGTGAGCTTTGAAAGGCTGATCCTTGCCTGGCCAGTTCGCCTGCCTGCTCGTTTTCCTCAATGCAACAGTGACCTGAAACCAAGATTAGATTGACCTTGAGGTTTAGATTAAGTTTCGAAAGCTCATCCCGGCATTTCCGAACCAATTTAGAAGATGATAAAGATGAGACAATTGCTTTAACGGCTGCCAGACTGTCTGTCAGGATGGCATATTATTACGGTTTTTGTTTGGATCTACCTATAGTTTGAGTATTTTGCATGCTTCCCTAACTGCCAGTCATTCCGCCTGAAAAACATTAACAAAGATCTAGATCTAGATCTAGCCAACAAGATCTAGAGATATTCAGAGATTCAGAAACGATACCTGAACCGGCACCGTCGAAGTTTCTCAAAACGACGTTATCCTTCCAATCCTACCTGGATGGAGAAACAACATTTAAATCACCATTGAGGTCCAGCGAGTAGTCGGTAGGTGCTGAAAACATAGATATCGGAAGGGATCAAATTTGTGATATAACCATGACCGTGTGGCTAGGAAAACCAACAATTCAATTCTTTTAGTCTTATCGCACTGCAAGATACTAGATGTGGTAGAAGTGGTAAAAGGTGCAGAAAAACGATAAAGGCATCCGCCTGGGCATGATCGCAAAGCCTCTGTGGTACCAACGCTAGCGTTCATTTGAACCAAAGAAGAGGAATAACAAAAACAAAAGAAAATTATTTTTGTTGTTGTGTTAGTGGACTGTATTGAAGAATTAAATTCAAATGGAAGATTTTTTGTGACCCCTAGTGCAATTGTGTTTCGCCCAGGCACGGCACGACAGTTGAGCTCATCGGTTAGATTTTAGATATGCTGTCGTACCTTTCTAAGACTACCGACACAAAACGTATATTGGACTAAAGGTCGTACAAAATTTTCCTCAGAAATTATAAATCCTATAAAAAATGTTCTATAAAAAAAGAAATATAATTAAATTTCCTATAAAAAAGGTACTTACTTTAGCATGAGCCGTTCTCAAAATATTGGTTACAAGACAACGCGTTTTCCAAAATGGCGGCCAACGCACAAAAACTACAGCCACATCATTTTATTTTTATACTCAAAAACCACACTCCTTCTAATTTCAATCATAAAATTTGATCAGTTTATTTTTGCAAAAAAAAAAAAAAAAAACTGCCGACTGGCCTACCATCTCTTCAGTTCAGTTAAGAAACGCTTGAAGTAGTTAAACATCATTATCTCCACCCAGAGCTTATGTATCTATAGTTCAGGACTGTGAACCTACTACAACAACTACAAAAAAATGTATAAAAGAACTTTCTGTAAAAATAAAACAGAAACAAAAAATAAAAACATTACTCTTTCTCACAAAAAAAAAAAAATTAATTGTTCGTCCTTTTGCATAATAAGGATTATGTGTCCTTTTCTAGATTGAAATTCTTTATTTCCCCACGAGCAAAAAAATTCTTTCAGCAAACAAGGTCCGAAGATGAATATTGTGTTTGTTTTTGGACTAGATAGAGTTGTATACACATATACCCCTAGACTCCTAGAGGACAGACAAACGCAAAACAAAAAAACATATTCGAGTTTGATGGAAAGTGACAGTTTGAGTCATTGTGGGTTACACAAAAACAAAGTTTTTGGGAGCTAAAAGAGTAATTGGGGTAATTTAATAAAAATAATAATTTAATATGAGTGCGTATCCACAACGATTATTCTTTTACTTTTTGCTTAATATTATGCTTACATGTGTTATATGATTTATTAAGAGGCTGTTAAGCTACCTGCGTGTCGCAGGATATAGCATGTGATGTTTAGATGATAAATTACTGATTCAAACCTTCTCGCATTAATTCTACAGGGCCTCCTAGACTGACAGGATAATAAATCTTTGACCGTAATTTCTGAATTATAAAGTTTTCTTTCTTGATATATTATATTTTCTATATGGCTATCTACAAAGGTAAGATATGCTAAGAAATTAGTTAGGTTAAATTAGATAAAAGAAATACAAAACTTTAACTTGTAATTTTTAAGATTAACTTGCCAAATGTATGATATGTAGGCCTCGTACATTTTTTATATCTCGTTAAAAGGTCGCCACGGACGGGGAACTCTAAGTGAAGAAGCAATGAAGGGTTGGCCTTTAAACATAGATCCAACTGCTGCCCTACACACGCCAAAAAATCAAGGTTAAATCTAAGATATCCTGAACATTGAACAAGAAAAAAACAAAAGTTCAAACAATATTTTGTCCTATTTAATGGAATTTGTTTGCCCGGAGCACCTTAAGGCTAATAACCAGAAATGACCCCCCCCCCCCCCCCCCCTATTGAGTGGAATATACATTTTCAACTTCTATATGTCAATTGTTGTTTGAAAAGTAATAAAACGGTTTCTTTTTTTTACCATAGGCAAGAGAAAGCTACCACAACTTACCCCAAACCATAATAAATCTGCCCTACGGGACTTAACAGACCGACAATTCTGCGATTTCTTTTTGTTTTGCTCCTTATCAAGTTTTGTAATAATTTTTGTTTCTCTCTGTTTTTTTTTTTTTTAAGGCAATAAAAAAAAAGCCGAAATTAAGACACTGACAAAGTTTTCCCTCGCCATTTTTTCCATTTATCGTACTTAGAAAGCCGTAAAGGCCTTACAGTCTACACTACACCCCCAAGGCCGCTATCTACCGCCCGCCACCGCACCGCTCTGTGACCACTGACAACAATTGACGCCGGCCGCGCCGCATCGGCTGGGCTTTTGCAAATTTCTCAATTATTATATTTTTATTTTATCTTTCTCATCATTTTATTTACTTTTGTTGTTTATTGTTTTGAAAGCAAAAGTTTTATTGCTTTGTGCGGAGTGCGGTTCTCCCGCAATGCCCGGTTACATTTCGTTTCAATTTTTATGGAAATAAAAAATAAAAGACAAAAATCGAATTCGTATTATATCTTATTGTATAAGGACGATGAGAGGACGAAGTATCGAACTTTCAGTTATAGCGAAGTATAAATATATTTTTGTTTTGGTTGAATTTTAAGCGAGAAAAAGATTTAAGGACTTGTAAATTGTTAAAAATTGGTTTTTAATTTTATTGACCGCGAAACATTTTATTGTTGTTTAAGAGGATTATAGCTGATTAATTGGATTCGTTATAAAAAAAAAAAAAAAAAAAAAAACGAAATTCTTGTTGGACCAAGAGCTGGAGATTTTGCAGAATTTAAACATATTTGCCATTGAAGGTAGGTACATAGTTGTCAGAAAATAACAAGTTGGAGGGTTTTGGAAGTTCAGTTGAGACTTAGACTGGAGTTTTTGAAACTCAATTGAAGTTATGGTAACCCAACTAACAATTCAGCTTCGGTTAGGCCTTACTGAATAGGCCTTCTGATTTTGATAGGACATTTGTAACAGGCATTTTACAGCATAAAAAAGAACGTTATAGAGGCTTCTATAAAAATCTTTGAACGGTTTCTTAGAAGCCGATTATACAACCTTTATAGAGGTTGAAAAAAAAGTTATATCTTATTTTTAATTCCTTTGAATTGATTTTAATTGTATCTATTCCATTTTAATCTGAAACCATGTATCACATTATGATTATTTAATTAATTAATGTATTGCAAATAATTTTAAAACACAAAGATTTGTATACATTTCTAGGGATCGAACCCAGAACTCTTGGGTAATAATCCACCACTCTACGCACTCAGCCATCTTAAAATTAGATATAATTGGTAAGATGAAATAACTTTATTAGTCTTTTTAGGCCGATTTTATTCACTCAAAGTTGAATATAACTTGAGGATTTTTATTCTCAACTTGTGAATTTGTTTTTATTCACACAAAGTTTACGTTTTTAACTTTCGATTTTCAACTCTAGAGTTGATCAACTTTAGATTTTGAAAAAGTAGAAGTTGACCGAGCAAACTTGAGAGTTTACATAAAAATGTTGTTTTGTCATTTAAATTTAGTTAAAAAAACAGGTAACATACAACAAAAGGTAAAAAATGCATCAGGTAGTGGTCCGAAGCAATTCTTTTTGGTCAATTGGCCAACAATTTCTTTGGGCAGTAAATGCATTTGCGATTTTCTCCGACGTTTTTTCCTTGTATAGCGTTTCGTGGTATGATGTCGCAATACACAATTTAACACAAAATAACACGCACAAATATTGAAAAACTTCAAATTAAATAACACAATAAATGAAAATTAAAATTGAAAATGACAGTTCTGTTTTATTTTCGCAAATATCCCAGGGATATTGTTCAACTGGGGAGTTGAGAAAAAATGAGTGAATAAAAAGAAATTCCAATTTGCGTTTTAACTCTCGAGTTTTAGTAAACTCTCGAGTTGATCAACTTGAGAGTTTGCCTCAAGTTTAACAATAGTGAAAAAAATGGCCCTTAGAAACTTCAAAATTATTTTTATACAAACCCAAGCTTCGATAAAAATTTTTTTTCCATTGATGCGAGGAAACGAACTGTAGAAGATTTGATGACGATTTATTTGTAAATTAATTCAGTTTAAGATAAATTTTAGATTTTAATTGTAGTGTCGGAAATACCATACAAAGCAACACACAAAATTACAAAAAAACGTCAATCTGGTTTTAAATTCTATTTACCACGGTTGATCTGTGGGTTCCCCCACATCTTAAATGGTTAAATGGAAAATCACACAAAATCTGATCTGTCTCAGTGAAGTATTCGTTAAAGCTTCAAGAAAATTTTAACAGAAGCCTTATAAATACTGAATGACGGTAACTTAAAACGCCGCCTCTTTTACCTTCTGTAACTTCATTTATAGAGGTATATTCGAAAACAGGTACTAGCCTCGATTAAATTTCTTCATCTAGCAATTTTAAAGAAGCAGTTATTGATATCATGACTTCTATAAGAAGTCAACAAAACTTTATAGAAGCCTAATGCATATAATGACTTGCAGCATATCAATATTTCCAAGCTAATAGAAACTGAAATTAAGTTGGGAATATTGATAACAAAATCCTGTATAGGCACTGATACGGATCTAAACGTGCAATGTAAGGTGTCTTTAAAGCCCATGTGCTTGTGCAAACGAGGCAAGTATTGGAATTTTAGTTTCGTAAAATAAATCGAAATTACGATAGAAGGGGAGACGAAAATAATGTGGGTCTCGCAACTCTGTCCGTTTTACTATACAGATTGGTCGATTTTCTATAAACTTAGTACCCAAGCATTTTTTTGGAATTTTCCAGACAATTTTTTTTAATACCTCAAATAACTGTACATCTCATACAAAGACGTCTCTTACTTTGGCGGGTTCAAAAAATTTTGTAACATGAATTTGTAGCTAATTATGTCAATTCTAATTTGTTGTGCAATCCAAAAATTTGTAGCTTGTATAGTCTAGGTACATGGTATTTTTTTTTATTAGATTCGTATGGAACCAGGTAATAAATATTGTATAAGGGACCAACATACAAGAAAAATAGAAAAGTCGTGAAAATATGAAATTGTATACCTTTTGGAGTGAATATATATAAAAATTCCATTTTGTATGGGAAGGAAAAAGTATTGAATATTAATGATGAATGACAAAAAATACATACGAAATTGACAATCGCGTATAATTTTGTCCCTGGTGTAAATGGTATAGCCATTACCGTTACGCTCTTAGACTTACGTTTGATATCTGAGGATTGGTCTCGCAAATTATTGCCAGATGTCGGAAAGGGTTCCGTTAAATAACTCCCCAATGAAATAATCGCCCCAATCCAAAAATGAAATAACGCCCCAAAATGTTTTTTTCTAAGTCCCCCAAATTCAAAGCTGAAATAAATCCCCAAAAGCCCATGAAATAAGTCCCCAAACAAAAAATTATATAAGTCCCCAAAGATATAACAAAACTACAGTGTAGCAAATCCTATAGTGTAGCAAGCAGGGGGGTTGCAGGGGGGCAGCATACAAACATACTTCACTGCTTATACGCCGTTATTTTGTTTTTTCTTTAAAGAAATAAGTACCCAAATTTGGGGACTTATTTCATAGTTGAATTTGGGTATTTTTTTCATGATTAAATAACCCCCCAATTTAAAAATGAAATAAGTCCCCGAAAATCTATGAAATAAATCCCAAATTTGGGGACTTATTTCATAGTTGAATTTGGGTATTTTTTTCATGATTAAATAACCCCCCAATTTAAAAATGAAATAAGTCCCCGAAAATCTATGAAATAAATCCCAAATTTAGGGAGTTTTTTCATAGGAAAAAACTTCCGATTTTCATATAAATTTTGGGTATTTATTTCATTTTTTTTTGTTGGGAGTTATTTCACGCAGCCGTTGGAAAGCTTTGAAATTCTTCGAACTACATTTATGTTTTTATTTCTGATCAGCGTATCATTACCGGAAAAATATCGTGGTCCTATTTTCTCTAATCTAAAAGAACGATAAAGCGTTGCGGTATACTTGGTCTAAGTTAAATCGCTGCTCAAAGAAGCTGCACCCACACAGTTATGCACGCATTTGTGTGATTTTTGTACAGTAGAAAGGAACCATTATAAATGACACTATCTTCTCTATGTCTGCAGCATTTTTGATAGCATGTTAACAATTCTTCGGAGAGTCTTCTAGTATATCCTACGTACATACATATATATAATACTATCCTTTTTGCTTACTATAGTATTTAAGTTTTTTTTTATATATTTTACTATTTTTTTTTTACTGAAGATAAGAGAAGTTGAAGCAAGCATCCCTTAGATACTTGTTACTTCAATATTTTAAGGATAAATATCCTGAATCGTTTAAGTGGCTGTCTTTTAAGTGTCCTTTAATTTAAACCGAAAATCGTCTCCTATCTTTTCTAATGTCACATTGACGATGGTTAGAAACTGCAAGAGACCATCTTAGCTTCTTCGGAACTAGAATCTATTCAAAATAATAATAAAAAAAAAATATCTTCATAAGAGTACTACACCAAAGGTTCTATACAAAGCATTTGTCTATCATATTTTAAGTTAAACTGTGCGCAAAATAGCTAAACAAACCCAAGGCAATGAAAAGACAAGGCAACCAACTGCCATTTAATTTTAACAAAACTTCTACCGCTCCTTTGCTCTTCTGCCCAACCAGCGCGCCGGCTGCTTTGCTTCGCACTCAAGTCTTGGCCCATTACCATTATAATCATCTTCCTGTTTACTCCGCACAAAACTTGAAATTTGTTCGGATGGCGACCAATAACCGACCTAACCAGACCACATAGTGGCTCCTTCTTACCATTTTATGTGTCCTTCCTTGAACTGTAGAATTATCTACTCCTTGGGGCTTATAGTATCTTTGTTGTTTAGAATACTGTTTGGGTTCCTACCATCACAAGCTGGTTTCTTAAGAAAAAAAAAAAAAGAAAATGTCCTGCCACGCCATCCAGGAAGAAAGTATAGTGCAATAATCCTCTCGCTGTCTTTCGGCCAAAACTTCACCAGCTGCTTCTATACTTTTATCATTCCCGTGTTTTTCTCCATTTTTGTTTTATTCATGGTGTTTTTTTGAAAACATGTAAGATGTCCTCTTTGTCCACTTGATTTAAACAATAAGTAAAATGATGGCTTTGCGTTACAGGGTAGAGGACTATGTGTACTATATATTTTCAAGATGCTACTTTCAAGCCAGCTGAGATGGGTCTAGGTAAATACATAGTAATAACACTTTTTTTTCATTTTAAAATTTCATATGAAAGGTAAAAATGCTGGCAAAAAGTCGTTACTATACATTGAGAAATAATTGTTGCTGAAACGCATTGGACTATAGAAGTCACTAAAAATCTCTAAAATTGAATTTCATTCAATACAGTCCACAAAAACATAAACAAAAATAATTGTTTTATTTGTGTATTCCTTCTTCTTGATCGCTATACTACTAGATAGCAACTAAATAAAATAAATAAATTTGATGGCACAACAGCTCATGAAGAACTAGGGCCTAGTGACTTACAACTCTCAACCATTGCTGTGTGCGTGTCTGCAGGAATGGAGGGGACCTACAGTTTAATGCCGAATATCTGAGCGGCTAATGTGAGCGGCACTTTTCTATGACAAGAGATAGGGTAAAATCGGGTGATATGGCACCACGGGTGATATGGCACCCTTTCAATATCTCCCACTTAGGGCCAGTTGTACAAATATTTGATCCGTGGTTCAGGAATTTTAACTCACCAATTTCGGCGGATTAACTGTAGTTCAACGATGGTTCAGGCAAGTAATTGGCTTTTAGTGCATATTAGAACCTTAAACCATCGTTGAACCTCAGTTAACCCGCCGAAATCGGCGAGTTACAATTCCTGAACCACGGATCAAAATTTAAACCACGATTGTACAACTGGCACTTAATGACTTCTTTTTGAAACAAGGAGATTTTGTTCTCATTCAGAATTTCGTAAGCTCTTATTGTATTCTTTCAGAATCGCGGTAGCTCTTAGAAATATTTATTTAAACCCGAATGAAAAAAAAATAGTATATTTGAAGCAAAAAGTTTTTTTGTGCGTCACTGAAATACGTGTAGCTACGAAAGTGTTTGACGCCAGGTGTCCATATGAACAAAAAAAAGAACCGTTAATCGTGAATTCTTTTATATGTTTATTGAAATAACTATAAGCAAACGTGTTAATTCGTGTTATTTGGAAAAGCAAAAGTAATGTCAAAAGAGGGATATGGCACCTTGCAATATCGGGATATATGGCACCGGTGCCATTTACCCCGCTCCTACTTTTGTACCAAATTTTCATTGGAAGGGTGCTTAGAAAACCAATATATCTCAAAAAGAGTACCAACGATGGCGTTGACGTCTGTATCATAGGACTAACTGGCTGAACAGAATAGAATGGCGGAACTGAAGCCGCAGACGGAACTGGAAGAGCTGTCAAAAAGCGTCGTACGTTATTTTTTTTACATGTCCACAATGGAGCTGTACAGCTTTGAAAGTATTTTGAAGAAAAACAAAAGAATATTATTGTGTACAAGCTCAGAATTCACATTTTTTGTTTCCAATAATTTTCCTTTTAATAAATAATTTTTTCGCGATACAAATAACCACAATATTTTTTTCCAACCCAAAAAGTTGTTTTTTTTTCTTCATATAAATTGAAACGTCAAAAGTGCCGTACGTGAAAAGTTAAAAGTTGGTGAACTCTTCCGTCTGCGTCTGCAGCTCCGTATGCGTCTACGTTCCGTTGTGTTCGCAAGATAGAATTTGCGTGTATTCAATATTTTGACAGCTATTCCAGCTCCGCCTCCGGTTCCGTCTGCGTCACCATTCTGTTCAGCCAGTAAAACATCTCATTCTATGACGAATCAGATCTCAGATGGACCTGAAAATTTCAGGGAGGAAATTTGTGTAGGCTATTGCGTGGATAATGCTATGACAACAAAGCCGGATGAGTGGTTTATGAGCATAATAGCCACTTTTGGTGTCACGATTCATGCACATCTCATTCAGCAATACCTACTTACATACAACAAATATGGCCAGAAAAACTATAAAAAAACAAGAGTGTCATATCACCCCGCAGCAGGTGATATGATGATGATGATACCCTACTCTTGTAGGTTTTGTCAATTCCTCGCAAGAGGCAAGTAGCCGTTTTATTTAAAAAAATTATTAGGTGACGAGCTAAATTATTTAACTGTTTTTTGCTACCGAAACTAAGTTATAATACAAGTATATATGTACCTCTAGTTATAATATGTATTTCCATGGCTCTACCAATCCAACGTGAAACATTCGGAGAGGGGACGAAACTTTCGCCTGTCTAAAGTAATGTACGTACATTTGGGGGATTAATGAGAGTGCCCACACTGCACTGGAGTGATGCAAATTTTTGAACATTCTTCGGTCGTCGTACACATTCGCTCCGAACGTTTACTGCTGGTTTGGTTTGGAATTGCCCTAAAGCTCAGACTTTATTATGATTATGAACATTATGTTATTAAAATTATAACAACTAGAGTTTTCACATATTTTTATATCAGAATTTTAGAGCAATTGCACCATAGTCCATACACCAAGATAATTGACCATCTGATACCACTATTCGCCGTATTATTGATGGCAAGTTTTGCATATTTTCGTTGCTAGCACAGAAATTTCGGCATTTTGGATTCTTTAAGATTGTTGTTTTGGTTGATCTTGGGGTTTTCTTTATTCTGGAGTTTTTGTATTTTGAGACTTCTAGAACCTAGATTATAAGTTTTTGAAATGTCGGGTTTTCTGGATTTTGGATTTCGGCCGAATCCCATCCAAAAATGCATAAAGACTAAAAATGCCGAAAACATAGAGTCCAGAAAATTGAGAACACAGAAATTTTAAAACGCTGAAAAAACAATTTCTCAAAGTGGAATTGCCGAAAAAAGTAATTTGCATTCATTTTTAATTTTTTTTTGAATTATTATTAAAAATATGTAACTTCAAACCTACCTTAACGCTAGTTGTGTTTTGATATTGTTGTTGCTGTGCTTCTTTATTCAGTGATGTTAATTTATTATTTGAAAGAAATTTACATAAATAAAATCAAAAATATTTTATTTTAGTTTATGATTATGATTACATAGTATAATTTAATAACTTATTAGCACTAACTTGTATTTTTTTTATTTGAAATTTTTCTTTTGTTATATTTTATTTGTTAAATAATAATATAATTGTTTTCGCTCAATAAATGTTTTACAACAAAGACTATTTTGAAAACTTATTTATTATATAACTTAATTTTTTTTAAATTTTAATCACGTTTCACTCTCCCAAAAATATCCTTGTGATAAGCGATATGTTTTTCATAATGTTTAACTTAACAAGAAATCATTCACGACCAATATTTATTAATAGGCAATAAGGTTTGACTATTTCAGTGAAGAACTTTTAGCTTTTCTTCTATATAAGGGTTTTTCACAGCTTTCAACGAAAATAAAAGTTTTTGTAAGGAATAGTAAAAAAAAGATAGCTAAAATTTTAATTACTCTTGTTGGAAGGTCATAAACTGTTTGTTACGAACAATATTGTAGATTATGCCAAATAAAAGTATAAATTTGGTGGCACAACGGCTCATGAAGAACCAGGGCCAAGTGACTTACAACTCTCTGCCATTCCTGTGTGCGTGTGCAAGAAAGGAGGGGACCTACAGTTTATTGCCGAATCCGAACAGCTAAGGTGAGCGGCACTTTTCTATGACAAGAGATACTCTCGGAGGATTTGTCACTTCCTCGTGGTAGTAGCTCCGAAAAAAACTTAAGATGGAAGCGGCTGGTAATGAACCAGCATGACAGTTCAACGCACTAACCACCAATTACGCCATTATTTTTTGGGTAGAAAATAAATATTGTTTATTATAACAAGCACTTTTTAGTTGCAGTTCGAAGGTTTTTAACTGATATAGGGCACTCACGTACCCAGAAACAATCAACTTACTGAAGGAAACATCGATGAATAGGAATCTGATACAAATCTGAAAACCCAAAATCAATAAACCCACAACCCAAAAACCCAAAATCTCGAAAACCCAAAGTCCAAAAAATCATCGAAAATCCTTAATAACCAACTCGAAAATCCTAATGCCATCAGAAATCCTGAAATTCTGATTTCGGCTTTTCGGGATTCTGACCCAACCCCTGATAAACGCATAGTTTTCATGAAATGCATGGACTCGTAATATTGTCCTCCAAGATTATGTAATTTTTCTTTTGGAAAAATAAAATTCGCCAGCCTACGCTGAAAGACGTCAAATCTAGAAAAGAAAAATCCAAGCGTCACTTTGGTAGTAGCCGTGGCGTGATGGTTAGTGCGATGGACTGTCATGCCGGAGGTCTAAGGTTCGATCCCCAGCCTCGCCACCTATTTATTTAAAAAAGAAAAAACGGCTACTGCCTCTTGCGAGGAATTGACAAATCCTCCAAGAGTATCTCCTGTCACAGAAAAGTGCCGCTCGTTAGCCGTTCGGATTCGGCAATAAACTGTAGGTCCCCTCCATTCCTGCAGACACGCACACAGGAATGGTTGAGAGTTGTAAGTCACTAGGCCCTAGTTCTTCATGAGCTGTTGTGCCATCAAATTTATTTTATTTATTTATTAAGCGTCACTTTGGCAGCTAAAATTGCAAAAATGAGTTGAACTGTCACTGTTTTAGGCGTGTTCAGATAGAAGAATAGGATTACTGTGATATTAGTTAGAAAACGTTTAAAACTAAGAATATTTTAGTAAAGAGTTTTAAAGTTAGAAATTTGTTAAGTAGTATATCATGCTAATACCTTAGCATCAGGCTGTTTAAAATTTTGAGCCAATGAGTTTTATTTGAGTTTAAACCCTTAAAAAGTTAAAAAAAATCTAGAATAATTTTTTTTCGAGATATTGTCTTTCGAGTTTTTTGTTGGTTCAAGATTTTTGTGCATTCAAGATTTTTGCATTCTAGATTAAAAAAAACTTTCGAGATTTTTGTCATTCTAGATTCTTGTCGTTCGAGATTATGTCATCGTCCCTTAGAAAAGTTATCTCTTAGATGACTTTTATCAGATTCAGTCAGCCCTGGCGAGCATAATATGCCCAAAGTTGTGTTTAAAAAAAAAAAAATTGTAGAATATACATATAAATGAATTTTTTTCAGAATGAAATTAAGTACAGCTTTAAAAAAAAAAAAAACAAAAAAACAACAAAAGCAAATCGAATACGAATCGGTCAGATATTGAACAAATTTCCTTTAAAAATATTATCTTAAAATTTCCTACCTTTACTTTCCTTTACCTATTTTAAATTACATGCACATTTACATCTTGTAAAATCTTAAAATTCAGAAACTTAATAACAGTCCATAAAAAAATAAAAAAAATTAAGAAACCAATTAAATCAAAAAGAATTTTTCCACAAAATTACAAATTCTCATAGCAACTAGTTCAGGTATAAAATTCAGCTTTATTATATTTTTAAACTATTTTTATAAGAAAAGGTAAGTGAAAAGAAAATTCTTTTTTTCGCTAAAATGAAAGCAAAGCATATCCAGAGCCAGAGCTGATACGGCGCGCGATACCTATACCTTACCTACCATCCTACATGTTAAGAAAATTTCGAAATGCTGTAAATCAACTTGAATCCGCAGCAACGAAAGTCCCATGGATTTTCATTGAATAAATTAACAAGGACACGTGCATGAAAGGATGTTGTCGGGAGCTGTTTCATCCATGTGTTTGGTATTATACTGACGACCAAGAACTTTGTTTTTTTTTCGTAGCAGTATACTGATTTTCATATTAAAAACTTCCCCCCCCCCCCCCCCCACCACGCATCCGGATATGACCACGACCGCCATTGCGCCAATGAAATAAATAATTCTGTGGGCATTGCTAAACGCTCCCGCACCAGCTTCAGCAAAGCAACAACAACAAGAACAAAAACAGCAAAGGACACCATGCAAGTGAACAAAGTTGTTTTCGCACACCTTAAGATGCATGTGAACGTTAATAATTCATTTTAATTTCTCACATAATTTTCAACGTACGCCGGAATGTCCTTTTTATGGAAGGAGGAGGATGGAAATGAGGAGGATATGGCTTTGTCGTTTCCGTTGTCGTCATCGTCTCCATATTTTTTTTTTTTTCATTTTGGAATTTGTTTAATATGCTTGGTGCGTTGGTTATAAAAATGAAGGAAAGAAATAAAAGCCAAACAATCCCAGATCCATACACAAATAATGGAGAGTGGGTACGTTGATGGTGTACCTACTTATGTAGGTATAGGTTACGTACCTACATATAATACAGGGTGATTCACCTAAGGTGTGACCAAAACCGAGAGTGTGCAGGTTGAGCCGAGACAAGAAAAAAATCGTATCGAAAGGGGGTTATTTCCCCCCGTTTCGGTGGGAAGGGACAATTTTCTAAAAAAAATCGACTTAAAATAGAAAAAAAATCATTAAAAAAAAACGGCAATACTTACAATATCACGTTCTTTTATTATGTTTTAAATCAATTTATTTTAGAGAATTGTTTTTGAAAACTTTATTTTCGAACTCAGAATTTTGAAAAAATAATGAAAAAAAAATTAGTAGAATATAATAGGATCTTTAGAGCAACAAAATAAGGAATGGAAGTCGAATTTAAGGAAAACTTACTTTTGTTATTTTCAATTTTCTCAAAAACTAGAATAAATTTTTACATCTGGTTTCTGGTGTTTGACTAAAAATTGATGGGAGTATTGAATATTTAACACAGAAATATTACAAAATAACGTAAAATTTTAAACAAAATCAGGAAATATAAAAAGAGATTTTTGGCTTTACAAAAAGTATAGCATGCATATACGTAGCCAGAGGGGGGGGGGGGGGCGCTTGAGGGGCACAAGCCCCTCCCGAAATTATTTTATTTCTCTTCAAACATAAGACAAAATTCCGAGGATGTATTCAGAAAATGTTTTTTAATCCGCATAGCAACTTGACAAGAACTTATTTTAAATTTATTTTCGTAAAAACAAACAACACGTTATAAACCAGAAGCGTAATCTACTGAAGCTTTTTTATATAAGGAAAAGATGTTCTATAATTTTTTCTAAGCCTGAAGACTTTAATATTCATCATCATCCGATTAATAGAACCCAAGATATTAGCATTTTAAACGAACTTTATCAGCGTTTATCTTGGAAACTTTTTTTTGTTGATTTTTACGTTGAATAAAATATCCAAAAAATGGCAATAACGTTCGCTAAAGAAGCTGAGGTATATCTTATGGTAAAAATTAAAGCCGTTAAGGTTAGGAAAAATGACAGACCATCTTTCGCTGTAAATCTGGCTCGGTGGATTTAAAAAAATTAAGGCGTCTACTTCAGCTGTGAAAAAAAAAATATACCTAAACATGTAAAAAGGTAATGATTTATTACATAAATATTTACGTACCTACATTAATTAAAAAAAAATAATAGAAATTGAAAAAAAGTAATAATTTTGAAATGTTTTTATAAGGAACCTTTTATAATAAAAAAATTCTTCTTTAAAAAATTGATTTCAAAATAGCTTTAATGGTCTTTAGTCTACAAAAGTCAGAATCAAACGCGAAGTTTTGGTTATGAGCTATGAACCAAGCCCTCTCCGAAACAAAATCCTGGCTACGGGCCTGATAGCATGCTTTTGTGTTTTATAATATTTTTTTTTTGATTTAAGTATTATTGTCTTAGAAAATTGCCCCTCAAAAACTCAAAACTAAAAAAAACTCAAAAAACAATGCAAAAACAAAAAACTTATGCATCTACCTTTCAGTGTTTGACTAGAAATCAATAGAAGCATTAAATATTAAAAACAAAAATACTACTTAATGTCAAATTTTGAACAAAATTGGTTTTAACACATTTTTTTTTTATTTTTTTTTTAATTTTGAGTTTGAAAATTAAGTTTTCAAAAGTTATTCTCTCAAATAAATTAAATAAGAAACATAATAAACTAGAAACATAATAAAATATACTTTGGCTTAAAAAAAAAGTATAACATGATACTGTAACGGCCATATTGTTGGCTTTCTTCAAAGCTAGTTTTGAGCAAAAACATAAAACTATTTTTATGTCAATTTTTTAAAAAAATTGGCCGTCCCGCCTAAATCCTATATGATTTTTTTCTTATATCAACTCAACTCACACTCTAGGTGAATAACCCTGTATATGATGATTAAAGAAAGATATAGATTGGAGCAGAGTTGCCATAGGCAAATATTCTTTGCAAAATTTTTACATGTTTATAATTTTTGTTTTTTAATATTTAAAAGAAAAAAAATTCTGAGGTTAGCCATTTTTTTATTTATTAATATGGAACTAAAAATTCAATTTAACAAAAGAAATACATCTACTTATTTTTGAAATATTGATATATGTATCGACTTTTTAAAAATAAATTTTTTTCTAAGTACATGTATAAACTTTATTTAAATCGATACAAACCCTTTTAATGCAGATAAGTTACACATCCTTATAAAAATCCTTTGCTTTAATATTGTAAATTCAATTAAATATATTTTTTCAATCACTAGCTTTTTTTGCAATTTTTTTTTTTTTCATAAAAAATAATATATGTCCTGTCCATTAAATATTAGATTTTTCACTTTGGTAGCGAATATTTCAGCAAAGAATGACAACACGGAAAATTTAAGGGTAGTTTTGGAAACTACCACAAAGCCTTACATTAATTTTATTTTTACTCCTCACCTTTATATTAAGAAAAGGTCAAAAAACGACTTCTTAAGGACTTTTAGTAAATCTTTCACTGCTTTACAAATTGATTGCAGAACTAAATTTGGTACGACCGACGTTTTGAAGAACTATAGACAACCAATTGTTCTCAAAAATGTCAAATTGATTCATTGAACTGTTTTCCCGTACCGGATGGATCAAAGTCGTAAAAACCAAATAATGCAAAAGAAAAGAACAAGCTTTGTCTACTTTTTTACAGCTTCGTTCGTTGGATATAAAGAAAACAAATAAGACTATTTAAGCCGTTCCTAAATTTTCTCGTGTAGAAATGTCAATGCTAGAATTGCGATCAATCTAAATTTCTTGTGATGTGATCTTATTATTTTTATACCCGTAATTCAAATCTAAAAGTTCAATACTGTTGTCAAATTTCTAGAATTGTATCTTTAAACTTTTCTTGACAGCACTCGATTGGTTAGAAGCTACAATCTAGAGAATTTGAATAAAAAACTAAAAAACCAAAAAAATATAACCTTTTTGTGACGTGCTGAAAATCCTTTGATAGCGATTTAATTTCACCTACCCCAAAGGTAACATTCTGCACTAGCAGGCACTTATTCTTTATTTCGCCAGTGCTGTTAGCTTTCTCTATTCCGGCAGCATGATTTATTGCGTGCGGATAGCGCGCGAAGGGAAAATCTGCAGCTCACCTAGGATAGGAGCCTGTTTCAAAACGCACAACAAGGTGAATCGTTAAATGCTTTATGGAGGGAAAAAAGTCGACAATGTTTGAGTGTGCGTGTGCACTGGCTCCTTTTAGTTTTACCTCCGCAGCCGCGGTGAATGATAAATTTATGATGATACGAAATCCTGGATGATAGCATCAAACAGTCTTATAACACGAGTACCTATATCTATACACTAGACAATACAGTTGCGAAATATATGGTGACAGTCTGACAGGTCCTTAAGGGGGATAATTCCTGTTTTGATATATTTTTTTTTTTTGCATTTTCGTTATTTTCTTTTATTCTCAAAAGCAAAAGGTAGTTCCTCATCTTCATCTGGATATAGTATGCCTACAAAGAAGCTGAACACAGGGAGCATCTCATACATATGTGTGTCAGAAAAGAGAGTGATGCCATTGTTATCTTTATGAGCCTTTTATGGGGCTCCATTCAATCTTTGTTTGGTGGAAAATACTGATGTCGAGGGAAAGAAATGTACTTTCTTCAAAGACCCAAAAAGCTAATGAATTTCAAGTTGAATAAAGAGAATTAGGTATGTGAGTGTATTCGACGCATAAATAAATGTGAAATGTTGAGCTGCGAGCGCAAAACGAATTATTGGCCTATACAATTTTAATGATTTAACGTTGTTGCAAGAAAAACGTTTTTGAAAGTCAGGGGGATTGAATAGGTTTAATACCTATGTACCTTCCTACGTATTTGCATCAGTCAAATTTTATTCATAATATTCTGCCTCAGGTATTTTTTTTTGTTTTTGAATAAAATAGCTTAACATAAAAACATGTTTTATTATGCAGCGAGATTATGATGATTTTGATGAGTGAAGAACAAATAAAATATTTTGTTTCATGATTTTTCAAAATTTAGGTTAATGGTTTAATGTGGGTACATCAACTGACAAAATTATTTGATTGTTTTGAAAATTTGTAATTTGGGAAACTTTTCAAACAACATGAACAAGGTCTTATGGGTTACGGAAGTTTATTCAAAATCATTAGAACCGTTATTTATAAAGTTTGAGAAAAAAAAAGAAATATTTGTATGGCAGATATACCTGTTGCAGATGTCCTGAATCAAAAATTCGAATTTATGTATCTTCTATAGAAAATCGTAATAAAATGATCTGTACAAAATTTGAAACCAAACAGCCCACCCGTTTAGGCTCAAGCTCCAATTACAGTAGACGCACAGACCGAAACGGACGATATGACGAAACCCACTTTTTCGAACTTCTCCATCACCTTAGTGTCAATTTACAATTTTTCTACACGAAACCAAAACTTTCCCTATAAAAAGTTGGAAAATTTACGGAAAAAGAAGAATCCATAATGATTGAAGAAAACATTCGGTTACAATAAGTTACAACTGGAGATACGTTTATATGAGCGGTCCAATAAATATTGTTGGCACGTATCTTAAAGACTACTGATACCGATTGAAGTGTTCTTTTATGCATATTCCTCCGCATAATACATATTATAGTTAAACTTGTTTTTTACTTGCGATATAGGTACTATAGGGCAAGTTATGGATTCGTGTAATAAATCGAACTCGAGATAACAATCAAACTTGACATGAAGATGATAGAGAAATTCTGCCTGTCTGCCTGTGTGTATGTCTGTATGTCTGTCTGTATGTCTGTCTGTACCTCGGCCTACAGCCTAAACCCCTGAAGCGATTTTCTTCAAACTTGGAGCGTAAGATTTTTTGGTGATTCCCTAGAGGAGAAATCTAGATTTTTTTTTAGCTCAAAAAATAACGGTACTTGCCATACAATCGTTTTGAAAAAAAAATATTTATCTCAAAAACGGGTCGAACGACTTTTTTTTTAAGAACAGAACCGTTTTTTTTTTATTTTCAATTTTCTCTTTAACCGGTTAACCGATTTTAATAAAGATTTTTAATAAGGAGGTCCTATCAAGTATGAATAATACTGCATACAAATATGTTCAAAAATATATTTTTTGGATTTAAAAAAAAAAAAATCCAAAATTTTTTTTTTGAAAAATAATTGTTTTGAAAACGGGTTGATGAATATTTTTGAAATTATGGTTTTAGCTGTATATTATTATATTCTTAAAAATGGCATATCAATTTTTTTTTCTAAAAAATATCAAGAAATTTTATATATAAAAAATTATTTTTTAAGAAAATCGCTCAAATTCAAATTTTGGATGGTGTTTTCGTTCTGAGATTAAAACATTTTAAGTATTTATTTTATCAATTTAAAGAACGTATGCTTTATTTCCATATTCGTTCTTCAATTTATTAAATGGATAAATACATATACATATAATTATTAATTGCTTATGTGTTTTATATTACACTCAATCTTTAAAATTCGAAGAAACTTTTACTGAAAGAGCAAGTTCGTGCGACTCAGTCGTGCATGTTTTTTTTTTTATTTTAAATGAAGTCGTTTTGTCATCAAAAAGAATTTAGCTATAAGACACGTTAAAGATAATTTTAAGAATTAAAATAATTTTTATTTTCTTATTATCAAAATACTGAATGAGGGAACACTATTTTCAAAAACCTACCAGAATTTCCGAAAATGTCCAAGTAAATTCAAATACTCTTATCGTGTAATTAAATAAACGCTTTAATATTAAACAAATTGTTTAAGCACATAACTTCTAGGACAATTACAAACCTGTTTTGATTGCTGCAATCACAGAATGTTAAATTATTTGAATTGCGAGGCGACCTGAAAAAAACATTGTAATTATCAAAATAGAGTCACGCAATTTAAGCAATTCACACTTTATCAAAATGTTAGCAATGAAACGAAATGAGTGATGATAACATCGAAACCGCATTTCATTCTCGTTCAATTGAGTTAAAGGACTTCATAGTCCTAGGTGCTAGACGGTCTGCAAAATGTTCTTTTAATTACTTTTTTTTAAGCTAATAAAAATATAACAAACGTTTCTCTCTAGAGTCTCAGCCAAATACTCAATAGACTCGTGCAATAAAATTCCGTGCGACAATGATTAATTGTTGACGAATGTGCCTTCAGTTGGTGGCACGATTTTCTTAACTTAGCAAATATAAACATAAAAATAACTCCGGCTACTTTCGCCTATTAAATTATTCCCTTATTTCTTCATTTATAAAGGTAGGCCATCAAAATATGGCCGTAAAAATACCTTTAATGATTTAAGTGGAATTTTAGTTTTGCTTTTTTATTTTATTTCGTTTTATCGCTTGAGAAGTTACGTTGGGCTTCTTTAATAAATTTGACGATTTCAATCAAATTCGTTCTAACCTATAGCAAAAAACTGTGTCTTTTTTTTCAAAAGCTACGTTTTTATTAATTTCGCTTTTAACATCAAAAAATCAAAAACTTTATAAAAAAAAAACGAACGTGCCTTTGAAATTGTATACATTTCATGAAATTGCACTTTTATGGTTTTCTTCTAAAAAAAATCATAGTAGATATAGATAAACATTCAAGCCACCATTTTTATATCATTTTTTTAGAACCAGTCATTAATACAAATAACAGCACATAACAGGCACAGCGTCATGTCGTATCCCTTAGGATGTACGCAATATAACAACTCTACTTCTAACGCAGTTTCGGATTTATAAATAAACAATCTAGGGCCGTTTGTTTTCAAAGATTCCTCAACTCCATATTCTTTATACTAAGGTTTTGGAAAAGAAAAAAGAAAGCCCTTTTAACCATCAAACAGGCTTTTGAATCTTTAAGTGCCAGTTGTACAATCGTGGTTTAAATTTTGATCCGTGGTTCAAGAATTTTAACTCGCCGATTTCGGCGGGTTAACTGAGGTTCAACGATGGTTCAAGGTTCTAATATGCACTAAAAGCTAATTACATGCCTGAACCATCGTTGAACCACAGTTATTACGCCGAAATTGGTGAGTTAAAATTCCTGAACCACGGATCAAATATTTGTACAACTGGCCCTAAATGACGTTTGTTATCCATACAAAATATTTCACTTAAACATTTAAAAGCCTGTTAATTATTTGTGAAAAAACGAACATTAATATTTTGAAATTAAAATGCTGAATATTTAATAAATTTTTAATATGCCAGATAGTTAAAATTAATTGCATTAAATATGCCATCAAAATAAAAAAAAATAACATACTACTTAGACCGAGATGATGCAATAAGATAGGTCATTACTTTTCATTTGCAAATATACAAGTCTTGCAAGACGTACTTGGGGCGTTTGCAAATGATGCTGCATTGAAAATGCATTTTTTTCTGAAAGCACAGATAAAATATATAGAATTAAAAAAATTACATTTAATAAAAGAGCTGAATACCATAGACATGAATATGATGGCCCGAGACTTGTTAGGTGGGGCCTTCTAACTGGCTCTGCCAACAATGGCGAAAGGTGTTTTCATGCTAAATTCTAATAAAAAGTTATCATGACAAAATCTGGCGTACCTATATTCAAAAGTTTTTGAAAGTTATTTTTGACCAAAATTTCTAATTTTTAAATTTTGGTCAAAAATAACGCTTACTTTTTATGAAGAGGACCAACAATATTGGCAGGTACCGCCATACAATTACATATTTGTTTAAGCATTTTTTTTAAAATCATATGGCTTCATAGGTTATTCAATAAAAAAATTCAATAAGTTTAAGTAGGTATGGGCTACCTTTTCAGGAAAATAAAATTTCCAAAAAATGGTTTTGAATGGTACCTCTTTTCTCAAAAATGGTTCTACTGATTTTTCTAAAAAAAAATAAATAAATAAATTTTATTATTAAATTAAATTATAGGCTACCTTTTGGTGAAAATAAAATTTCCAAAAAATGGCACCTCCCATTGAGCCATTTTCTTAATTTTCGTTTTTCTGGAAAAGGAATAAACTTATTTTGATAATGTTTTTTTTTATGGAGAATATTCTGAAAAATTTTAAAATATTGTATACCAAATCGAAAATGACTCCTACGATTTTAATTAAAATTGTTTTGAATACTTATATTAGTACGGTCTATCATTAGTCAAAAACGCAATGTTCATTTAGCCATTATTAACAGTAGGAACCTTTCTTTATTTTGGACTATCTTATTATCTGCATAGCCAATTTAAATGAATTCTTTTTTATAAAAGGTTAAAATCAAAATGCATACGCAAATTAAAAAAAAAAGAAACCTTTAAAAAAAAAAACAGCTTTGAATTATTTTCCTCAAAAACTAAGATGTGTTAAAGAAATCAGAAGTTGTACTTTTTTAGCTCTAAAAACAATTGAAGAATATTATTTTTACTAAATTAATTTCGAATTATGGTTGATTTTTAATAATATTTCAATTTATTTCCATTAGGC
Source organism: Epistrophella euchroma (assembly GCA_947049315.1). NCBI lineage: Eukaryota > Metazoa > Arthropoda > Insecta > Diptera > Syrphidae > Epistrophella > Epistrophella euchroma. The sequence goes on from OX346246.1 coordinate 26,606,567, forward strand.
AAGTTCAGGAAAATGAGATCTTAGAACCCTCAGCAATCTCAGTTACGTGAACAGGATTCCTCAGCAAAATTTCTCAGTTTTGCTGTCAAAACTCTGAGGAAAAAAACTTTGGATTCGCTTGCTCACTTCTTGAAGTTGAGAAATCTTAGAGATCTCATTTTCCTGAACCCGCAAATTCTTCAATTTATTATGTGTATGGATAAATATGTACATATTATATAATTATTATTGTTAATTATATGTACTTAATACACTCAAACTTTAAAATTCAAAGAAACTTTTACTACAAGAGCAAGTTCGTGCGATCCTAGTCGTGCATTTTATTTATTTTCGTTTTTCTTAACTTTTTATCAATTCAATTTTTTGAAAAGTTTGAAAGGCATTGTATTCCAAAATTTTCATTTTTTTATTTATTTTAGAAAAAGTTTAATATTACCTATTTGTTTTTTGAAAATTTGATATTTTGATAAATTGATCGATTTTTACGAAACTTGGCAACTTCTTCTTTTTACCACTAACAATTCAAAGGATTTCGAAAACTTCACCAGTTAACCAATTGCATTTTAGACAGTAATCATAAGATGCTGTCATTATCCCTAAGTTGAAGGACTTTAACTCATCATTTTAAATTTGTAATTAAATTTTTGAGGCATATAAAATGCAAATTCAATGACACGGAATAGAAATAGTCCGCTACTGGTATTTAGGAACTCTGTTCAATAACGTGCTTCTGCAATTTCTTCGCTAACTAAAACGTTATTGCTTCGTCCTTATTTTCTGGTATCATTTTTCATCCTGCTTTTATAGTTCAGCTGAATAAAATCTCATCAATGCAATTGCAATATCCGTGAAGAGTTGGGCGACAGAGAAGAGAGGGTTGTGTATGGTTGCTGGATTGCAGTGTGCACCCATCGCATGAATCACAGGACCAACCAGCTCCGGCAGCACACCATACACACACAGAACCATCCATAACGCAATATCATATAGGACCCGTATAGGATATCTACTAGAATGTATTAAGCATCTCGAGTCCTTGTTGGAACTTAAATGCGCATTTTGCTACCAATTTGCCATAAAATAACCATAAATTGAATCAATTTGGTAACACACAAAAAAAAACGAAATGAAATTTCATTTTCCTTTATCAATGTAGAGCAGATCATTGGAATCTACCTATATAAACTATCCGCTGTTCATTCTATATGAAAAGCGATATAAAAAAAAAACATATTGCGGGCGGTGAATACTTTAATGCATGGTTGTATGTTGACACCAAAAAAATGAGTTACCCATTTTTCTTGATGCCGCAAGGTTCCCATTGTTGTTTTCTTTTAATGTCGTGAATAAATAGAGAAGTAAATTATACTACTTTTGTATATCTATAAGCGATTATTATGTTTTTCAAACTCCTTGGAGATGGATTCGTTAGAAAAAAAAAATCACGATCTTATGATGCCAATTTATTACACTATCAGAATGAAATAAAATACATTACATATCAAAAATTACAACTACTGACTTTTCTATTGAATAAGATAAATATCGGATATGAACGGGTTGTTATGTAATGTTTCCGATCAGCCAACGCATTTAGAATAGTGCTTTGGACTGTCACTTCCGTCATATCCGTTCAGATTCAGCAGAAAACACTGGTCGACAAGGTTTTTGTTACAGAAGCAAAAATATACCTTTCCAAAGGTATTAGGTGTGCTGAATCCGAATATGAAGTCAGAAATATTCTATCACGTCACGTTTTTAAGATATTCCCGTTTGAAAATAAAAAACATCGGTTTTTTGCTGTTTTCGAGGTTACGTTAAACCGTGAGGTAATTTGTTTCAACATAATTTGTAACGGTTTCTGAAAGCACTAGTTTTATTTTTTTAAATTCTGTTTAAATCTCTTCGATATCTCTTCTCTTCCCCGAGAAATCCTGATTTAGTTGTAAGCGTTCATCCTATAAAATTTGAAAAGTCGATAGAGGAAGATCAAGCCATAGAACGACGTAGCCTCATCGAGGTACCAGATATTAAGTATACAGTTTTCTAGGTAGTGTCTAACCAAACATTTTGCCCAAGGGTCGCCTAGCGTAAAGTGGTCAAGTCATAGGGTTGCCACGCTTTAAGAGTAATTTTCGGCTTTCACAATTATCTGTCACAGCTCATGCGGTGATGGAACTATATTTTAGAAAAAGTGAAAAAGAAAAGAAAGAAAAAGAAAAAAGTAAAAAAAGAATTTAAAAGAATAAAACTAGTGCTTTCAGAAACCGTTACAAATTATGTTGAAACAAATTACCTCACGGCTTAACGTAACCTCGAAAACAGCAAAAAACCGATGTTTTTTATTTTCAAACGGGAATATCTCAAAAACGTGACGTGATAGAATATTTCTGATTTCATGTTCGGATCCAGCACACCTAAAACCTTTTGAAAAGTGCAGTTCGGTTGTTGTAACAAAAAAAATAATTTTATTTTGTCGATCAGTGAAATTAACCCTTCCTTCATTTTTATCGACTTGCAATTTGTAATTCCAAAACGCTCATAGAAATTTTTGAGAGAGTAATATAGTATTACTAGCTGACCCGGCAAACGTTTTTCTGCCATATAACTTATTTCTAGTGAATATTTTGGTTGTTATAAATAAAAAATAACGAATGTATTAAAAATGTGTGTGAATGTATAACGATCGATTAAATTAATCGAATCATATCGATAAAATGCAATAAATGAAACGATTTGAACGAAAGTGTGTTTAAAAAGTGTATGCTATCTATGTTTCCAGCTGATTTCAGTTTGTAGCAACTGCGATAGCTTCATGTTCCTTTAGTGGTGCATTCGTGCATACGTAAGGCTAACCTTTTTGGTCCTACAAACATTCCGTGGTCGTTCAATTTGAAAACCGTGGTTTTCAATATGACAACTGCCGCTATAAAATTGACAACCGTCATTTTTAATTTGACAACTGCTGTTGTCATATTAAAAATCGCAGTTTTCAATTTAATAACCGTGATTTTCAATATGACAACTGCAGTTATCAAATTGACAATCGCAGTTTTCAATTTGGCAACCGTGATATTCAATTTTAATACGCCAATCATCATATTGACAAATGCAAATTTTCAATATGAAAATCGTAGTATAGTCAATATGAAAACAAAATCATCAATTTTTTACCCTAGATTGTCATATTGACTACTGCGGTAATCGGTTGAAAAATGACTATTTAATCTTCATATTGACTATCGTGATTGTCCATTTGAAAACCGAAGTTGTGAATATGATAACCAAATTTTTTCGTGATAAAATTGATGATCGAAAATTATCATATGGAATACTGCGGTTGCTGGTTGAAAAATGACTATTTTATTGTCATATGGACTACCAAAATAGTCCCTGTGACTACCGCATTATTTTCAGTGTAGGAATTTTTCGGGCCTGGTTTCGGATGCAGCTATGTACCATGTGGGTTACTTCAAGTACGACGGCAGTGGACAGGCTTGCCAGATTTTTATGAGGTTATATCGCAAAATCTGAAAAAAAAATCGCAAATGATCGCGAAATCAACTACTTTAATATCGCGAAAACCGCAAAAGTATTGAAATGGTATAGTTACATAATAGTAAACAAACAGTGAAATCATTTTTTGTATTTTTGCAGTAGATCTACTGCAATTGCAGCAAAGTGGCACCGCTGATGAAGAGTGTGATCTTATTTACATTGGCACAACAAACGCACACTTGCTATATACAAGAATAGCTGAACACCAAGCTGAAGGCTGTTTCACAATGCGACGAGAAAACGAGACTTCAGCGTGACAGATCTCTTCGCAGTTTCTCTCTCTTAAAAAAGAATTTTAAACAGTGAAAAAATACATAATCAAGCATTTCTCGTCGTCACGTCACGTCATAAAGTTTGAAGAATTGAAAAAAAGACGCAACGTGATGACGAGAAATACTTTACTGGCTGGACAGAAGGATGACGGAGACGGAACTGGAGCCGGAGCTGGAATAGCTGTCAAAATATTGAATACACACAAATTCAATGTTGCGAACACAACGGAACGTAGCCGCATACGGAGCTGCAGCCGCAGACGGAAGAGTTCACCAACTTTTAACTTTTCACGTACGACACTTTTGACTTTTCAAATTGTATGAACAAAAAAAAAAACTTTTTGGTTTGGAAAAAAATATTGTGGTTATTTGTATCGCGAAAAAAATTATTTATTAAAAGGAAAATTATTGGAAACAAAAAATGTATTTGATATTTTTATGCATATTAATTCTACATTTTATTTTAAATGTTTGGATATTAATTTTATCAATTTAACATTTTTTTTAATGCTTTTGATAGATATTTTTTAATATCGACCCGGCTTTTTAGTGGTTTTAATAAGGAATAAACAATTTCGATGGTAAAATGTACAGTTATGTTTTTTATATATTTTTTTTAAATTGTATTTTTGAATGATCCTACAAACTAGCTGGCGTGTGTACTACGAGATGATGTGGTTTTTATCAATGTAACATTTGATCTTGTATGTTTTGATATTATACTTATTATTTTATCATTTTCCTTCAGAGCTTTTGATATTTTTTAATATCAATGTACTAATGTTTAAGCAAAGTGCTCGGAGCATTTTTCAGAAAAATTCCCTCATCCAAAATGAAAATACATTTTCTTTTAGTGTGTAACTCTATTATTGTTTGTAAATTCGTTTTCGATTGGATTTTGGATTGGATTCAGAAATATGAAGAGGGAACTAATTTTCAGTTAGTTAGTTCCCATGCAAGGTAGGAACTTATTTTCAAAAATAAGAGTGGTTTTAGTTCTTTTTAAATATGAAATAAGTTCTCACTTTCACAAAAAAAAGTAAGAAATAAGTTAAGTGTTTTGCAATTTAATTAATGAAATTAAAAATTATTTCTATCTTAAAAAGTATACTTTTAAAATAAAAATTAACCTATACTCAAGTTTTTCCCCGCGTGTGAAGACGCGGCGGTGTCACTTAGTTCCTTAGCTGGGGAATTAATTCCCTGCAGCAATTTAACTACCTATAATTCTGTAGGGACGGTGAAAATTCTAACTTAGGTTTGTCTATTTTTCCTAAGTCTGCTAACACTGGTCAAAATGGTAAGTAAACAGTTATCCGCTTATTTTGCAATCATGTTATTAAGGTTTTGATATTAACTCATATCCATATAAGATTTTATGTTTTGATATTAATCCTATGAATTCAACATTTTTTCTTAATGCCTTTGATATTTTTTCATATCAACCCTTTAGTTTGTCGGAGGAGTCATCTTTTAAATGGTAAAATTCACCGTTTTTTTTTTTTTTTTTTTTTTTTTTGTAATAACTTTGAGTGCTTTTACAATACACATTGAATTGTTATGTATGATCGATAAAAATTGTATTTATTGTATGCCAAAGCTTGAAAGGAATAAGACGCGCTAGTTAATTTTCCGTGCTGAGTGCTTAGTGTTTAAAGTGGTTAAATGGAACAAATAAAGAATTGTGAAGAACAAAATATTATAAACTATAACGACTGTGTATAGTGCTTACGCCAGAAGAGTTAAATTCATTGCTTGTAGAAACAAAAGGAAACTCAATTGTAGAAAGTCTTTAGACCTGACGCTGACGCAAATTCCATATGCTGACGAGTACGAGTCTGACAATGTACTTGTTTCAATTAAAAATAAAATGAAGATCATGCAAAATGATGAGGGTGACTGGAAGACAAACTGGATGTCTAGTCAAACATTGAATATAATATTCAAAGATTGTCCCTTTTTCAAGCAAGCTGGTGGTGAAAAATTTGTAAGTACCTATACCTATCTAATAATTTCAAAATAATATTCACTTTTTAAAAACATACTTTTTCTTCATATATTGACCTTGCCTTTGAACAACTGTACCCAGGAAAGCAATTTAATTTTATAAATAGATTTCCAGAATTTAAAAGAACGCTTACAGGTTTTTACGCAAAATATATTAAGGACAAGCAATAAAAGCAGTTGTTTGACAGTTTAAATGATACATCAACTGATCAAAGTATGTATGTAATTTGCCTGTTCAGGAAAATGGGCTCTCAGAGATACTTATCTCTACGTCAAAAAAAGGGCAATGGAATAAAATTTTTTTTCCTCAGAGTTTTGTGCTTAACTGAGAAACTTTGCTGAGATACCATTTTCCTGAACACGCCAAATATTGTAATTAAAACAATAATAAACAAATGTGCTTAATATTTTTTTTTTTTAGATTTCAAAGACGCAGTTCTTATGATTCTCCTAAATACTGTGCTAAAATCAGCTTCGAGACTGACAATCAAAGCAACCGGATCATCAACGATCAGGAAAACAACTATAAGATATGCAATAAACAGCTTTATCACGCATATTTCCTCCATAAATGATTTGCAAAGGACGCGGGAGGAAAAGATTAAGCCACCAAATCGATTTAAGAGGTACCGTTCAGCCTTATGTTATAGTTGTTGGAAAATATCTAATTAACTGAGTTTTATGCAATCGTTGGGGAAACTATTTTCAAATTTTCTTCTTTTGTAATTGCATTTGATACTATTTGTTTCAAATCTTTTCAAGTTTTTGATTTACAATATCCGAGGGAATCGGAATTAATTTGGCTTTGCATTCAAAATTATATCTTTGATATAACAACCCAGCATGATTTAAAGAGTTCTGTCTTAACTGAATTTTTAGAAAATTTGCACTAATTGTAATACATTTGCTGGTAAGTTATAAGAATCTCTACAAAAGTATTTCATTTGTTGTAACTGTGATGCAGTTGGCACAAAAATTATTTCCATCACACCAAACATATTGTCAAACAACCGATTCGTTTGCAGCTCAATTTGCTTGAGTTGATTGCGGCAAACGAAAATCTTCCCCAAATTCAAACTCCATGTTGTTGGGCAGGAAATTTAGTTTTCTACAGCAAACAAATGAATTTTAAAATGAAAACGGTAATTTTCATCGCGCAAAATAAAAATAAACGAATGACTGATTCCATGGTACTAATTTATTATTATTATTTTTATTTTTTTATGAATTGAATGTAAATTGCGGTAAACGTTCCATACTTTTGCGGCAAAAAAATCTTTGATTGGGTTCGATTGATGATGGGTAAGCTCGTGTGCTTTCGATGTTGCATATTTCGTTCACGTTTTCACGATTCACACTTACTTTCTTCTGAGATATTCATATAGGGAGGTGAAAATCCATGCAAAAGTATCTTCTGCCTTTACGTTGTTGTGTTCCAATTTAGAGTACATAAAGGAAAAAGAATACCACCCTGTTTAAGTTTAATTAGAATTTATTTCAAAGCGAGGCACGCTGTTGGGTACGAAGTGTACCGATAGAAGCTTCACTTAATTGTGGGTTGCAAAACCTTTAAACTCCTTTAAAAACCATCAAACGCCTGACAGCTTTGCAAAAAACGTGATATTCGATCGTCACAGCACAAGCACTTAGATCTTTTGGAACAAACACAACATATGATTGCAGTAAACGTCAGTACGGTGCGTTTCCAACAAACGCCTATTCGTTTGCCATAACCACAAAAATTGTTTGCGTGAAACGCCCAATTCCTTTGCAACAAATGGGCAAACGCTATATTTCTTTACAAATCCTAACCGCTTGCCCCAAAAGAATTTAAGAATTTACTGCAAACGAAGTCGGAAAATCAGCCAGCAAACGAATAAGTCGATTGGGCAATTTTTTCATTTGCCGCAAACGATTCGTTCTCTCATTTAGAAATCGTAATCAACGTTTTCAAAATTTTTGTTCTTTCAAAAAGCACTCAAAAATACATTTCAAAGAAAGTGCACCGGTAAAATCCGTTGACTCTCATATCTCAAATTCATGTAAAGCAGAACAAAATAATTCAAATGCAAAAATTAGCCCTGACCAAGCGTCAGCACCAAAATCCACAGCTGCCAAAAAAATGAGTTGTCGCATTACCTCAGACTAGCATATCTTCACACTAAAAACAATCTAACCCGAAAAGACGTTATAAACATACAAACAAGGTATTGCTGATACAGTGAAAGCTCCCTTAGCCGGACAGCGACGGTCGTAACACTTTTGTCCGTCTAAGGGAGTTGTTCGTCCAAGGGAAAAAATAAAAAATAGTGATGTTAGGAAATGTATAATATACAGTGGCATCATGAAACATTTTTGCACCTACAACCCATGAAATTCATTCAAACTAAAAATGAACATGAAGATACAAGAAAAAAGATACAATAACAGACTACAGCTGCAGAAATAAAATCTGTTATGAATTTGATCACAGACAGTAATTTGGTGAAATCGCATCTATGTCGCTGTAAACCAGGGGGACCGTTTTTAATACAGAATAAATTTATGTAAAAGTATTTACTAAAAATAATGGTTGAAATTTACGTACTAAAAAAAAGTTTTTGTTCGCCTAAGGGAATTTAACTCAACAAATCGCGGCTAATATTCTTGTCCGCGTCCGGGTGAGGGAGTGTCCGCGTAAGGGGTCATAAAATGTATGGAATTTACTTCCAAGATCCACGGTCGTGAGAATTTGTCCGCCTAAAGGGATTGTCCGCTTAAAGGAGTTGTCCGCAATAGGAGCTTTCACTGTATTACATTAAAAATAGCTGAAAGTATTAAAAGTAAAGATATTGATTTTATCCCAGATTCAGAACAGGATAAACTAAAAGATTTTCTGAAATATTGTGAGAATCCATTTGCAGAAATAAAATCAGAGTACAAGCTTTTTCAGAGTATGCAGGACTCTGATCAATTTGATAAGCCCCAGATATTTACCATAATTAATGTTAAGGGTTGTACAATGCCAACCAAATTCCAAATACGTAATATTTTGGAGCTTCCCGGTGTCTTAACCAAAACACTTCATAATATTGATTTTTTACTGACTGAAACCGATGCAACACATTTTGTGAATTCAAATTGTTTTAAAGAAAAGTTAAATCATTATACCGGAAAAACTATTATACTTTTTTTCTGTATTTGGATGACTTTGAGATAAACAATCCTTTAGAAAATCATGCGTCTGTAGATTCAGTTTGTTTATTATCAAATTTGAATTTAATTTTTGTAGCAGCTTACTTTAAAACAAGAGAAAAAAAAAGTTCATGGTAATGACCTGTTTCTACGTCCATTAGTAGAATTTTTTAAATCGCTTGAAGAAGATGGAATAACTTTTCAAAATGAAAATGGTTGTCCTTTCAACCGTTCTCGGCGATAATTAAGGTCTAAATGATATATTATTGGCTTTACAAATTCTTTTAATTCATCTTAGGTTTTACTGTCGGTTCTGTACAACAGAAAAATGTCAAATGCAAAGTGATTCTATTTAAGAAATAGAGAAAACTATAACGATGCTTTAGCAATAAACGATGTTTAAAAAAAAACGGGTGTACTAGCAGATTGTTTACTGAACAACTTACTTTCATGTTACTAAGAATTTCGCTGTAGATATTTGTCACGATGTATTTGAAGGAGTTTTAAAGAATGACATTTGTGAAGTACTATTAAACTTTATTTTAGAGCGTAAACTGTTTTCAATCGAGGTGTTGAATTACAAATGTGTTGAAAACAAATGTTCAACTATGGGGAAACTGAACTATACCGAATTTATCGCCACCAATTGAAATGATGCATCTGAAATCAAACAAAACTAAAATGTTTCCTCGAGAAATTATGACATTTACTCATATTCTTCCCTTAATTATTGGAGACCTAGTCCCTGCGAATAACGAAGTTTTGCAGTTTTTTCTAACTCTTTTAAGAATTATTGATTTAGTCTCATCAGGTCGATTTGATTTACATAAGCTTATTCAATAAAAACATCTTTGAAACACACAATTCACAATACACTACCCTATTTAAGAAAACGCTAAAACCAAAGTATCACTTTTTAAATCATTACGTTGGAATAATAAAACAAATTGGACCATTAAAATATGTATATTTGGACTTTTCGATACGAATCAAAACATAGAGAAGCTAAAATCTATACAAGAAACATTTTGTCTAGGAAAAACGTTGCATATACACTAAAAGGCCTTCCACACTATCCCACTGAGTATTAACACATGTCAAAAAAGTGGGAAGTAAATCCTGTATAATAGTGTGAAAACAAAATATGAAATTTCATCCCACACGACTTGACCTTATCACTTCGTATGAGGAGGGATACATATTTGCAAAAAATATTCCATTTAATAGTTTAGCAATTGATCGTAAAAGGGTAGCTATTTTCAAAAATTGGTCGGACTAAGAAAATTTTCAATCCAGGTTTAAAGTCGTTTAAGATTATAAGCAAGTTTTAGAACCTCATTTATATGATAGTCGCAAAAAAGTATACCGTTTAAATGGCCACCTGGTCGTGATAAAAGGAAAGCTAGTTTCAGAAATTGGTCAGCCATAAATTTTTTTTATGAATTTTAAAAATTTATGCGCGGGTTCAAATACCGCATGATTTGTGTAGAAAGTTTTTCAAATAAAATTGGATTAAAGCTCAGCACCACTATAAAGTAGACTGATGATAGGGCTTGGCACCCCTTGAAATATCTATATCTCTAGCCAAACAAAAATAAAACGAATTAAAATACATAAAATTAATTCGTAAGCAATTGGTGGTAGCACCTTTAAGTTGTTGTTGTTGTTCAAAATTCAATTTAAAAATTTATTTTTTTCGAGGTCTTAGAGGTATTTAGAAACTCATTTGTGTAAGTTTCAAAAAAAATTATGCCATCTAAAAGTTTACTTAATCCTCATTAAAGGTCAGCTCGTTTCAGAAATTGTTCCCATTGGCCTTTTTTTTTTATAAATTTTTCAAAATAGGAATTACTTTAAGAAATTTCATAGAATGCGACTTTTTGCTTAAGAAAATACCTACTACTTAAAAACTAAAAATATTACTTAATAACACACACCTTGTCCCACCTTATTTGAATCATCTACGCGTATGTACAGAATGTGTTTGTTCAAGATTATTATGTAAATATTTCTTAAACTAAAATCATAACCTAATTTTCTAACTAGATTATTACTAATTAAATGTAACAAGAAGGCAACACTATTTGTCTACTTAATTTGCTTATGTAATGTTAAGTTTCTTGTATATCTATATTATTTCATAAATACATAAGGCGCATCACGCCACACAAAACTGCTCTCCTTTAACAAACTGAAAGCCATTTTTATGTATGCGCTTATGCATTTGCACTGCACAAAGAAGAACACGAAAACTTTACTGTTCTTTTGTTATGTATTCATTTTCAAGATCCTAACAGATCGCTTTTTTGTTTGTCATTGGGTTGCCCTGAAATCGATCTAAAGCGTTTTATATAGCACTTTTTTCGCCCTATGTTATTTGCACTGTGTTCGATGTGCGTTCGGGGCGAGCTACGAATGCGCTCTTACGAAACCCAGGTTTCTTCTCAGAATGAGAATTCAGAGCTATTGAAATTCAAATCAGCTGTTTCCAAATTAGTGCAGTGAATTTTGATGGTAATTATGAGATATTTTGGGGATAATTCTGTTATTTATTTATGAAAAAGGGAAATTAATGAATGATGTGTCAAATAAATCATGTGCTGAAACTTGTAGCACTTAGGTGTTCGATGTAAAATAGAAACCCGACAAGCCCTGAGTTTTTTGACAATTGATTGACATTCCACAGGTCGTCCTGGGGCTGAGGACATCGAACAAAGCTATTCAAAAAAAGTTAACGTTCAAAAAAGGCCAATGGCTGAACAATTTCTGAAACGAGCTGACATTTTATCAGGACAAAGTAAAATTTTAGAAATTTCTTTTGAAAATTAGACAAATTAGGTGGTAAAAATATCTACGACCTTGAAAAAAATAAACTTTAAATAAGGTTCTAAGAATCGCAATGAGCTAAAAAGAAACTTTCAACACTTAAAAAAAAAACCTACCCCAATAACTGAAACTAGTGGACCTTTTATCACGATCCGGTGGCCCTTTAAACGGTATACTTTTTTGCGACTATCATATAAATGAGATTTTAAAAATTGCTTATGATCTTCAACTTCTTTAACCCTGGATTAAAATGTTTCCAAGTCTGACCAATTTTTGAAAATAGTTAACTACCCTTTTATGATCAAACTGCCTTTTTTGCAAAAAACACATCATAAATACTTATCCCACAGCCCAAGTTGTTATATTATTTATTTACATATATGTTAATTACATTATATTACTTAATTTGTCAATTACATTAGGTATATAACTTAATTTGTTATTTTAATAAACAAAATGAAGACAATTGAAAACACTCACGTTTTAATTTTATTATAATAATAATGGCGCAAAAACAGCCTGATGTTAAGGTATAAGCCCTATTGGTTATTAGTTCCATAAACATTATTACTCATTGATGGTAAGTAGTTGCATTTTAATATTTTTTTATATTACAGTAACAAAACCTAAACAAAAAATTATAATATTAATTTTCTTTATTTTGTATCATTTGAAAAAATTCAAGCTTTTAAATGGTACAATACCATTTGGAAATGTTAATATAAAAATTAAAATTAAATATTTTCGATATGAAAATGATATTAAAAGAGCAATATAATTCAAAAATATCAATTTAATATTTTTGTTACAGTAATAATAGGATAAATGTTAATATAAATATATCAATTTAACATTTTCAATATAAAATTGATGTTTCAAAAATTAAATTCAACGAATTCAAATGTTAAGTTGATATCGGAAATGTACCTTAAAATATTTGTTTGTTTATATTTTTTTAATATCAAGCTGATATAAAAGACATCATTTAAAGATGCTTTAATATCAAAAGATACCAACAAAAATATCAATTTAACAAGTTAAATGTTAAAAACACTTGTAAATTCAAAACAAATACCGGTCATACTTCAATGTTAATATAACATTTTTCATATGAGGGGGATATTTCATATATGTGTAAAAATAATATGATGAACTTATCAATAATGATATTTTTAATTTTGGACAACACAAAATAATATAAAAATATTTAGGTTTATGTTTTATTTACCCCAAAACAATTATTTTAATATTGCACTGCAATGTTTTCAATGAAAATATTAGCTTTGGTAGATACATAGCCTAGAAAAGAAAAATATTCCTTCCTACAGCCTCTCTGTTAAAGCTTTTGTTCATAATGGAGATCCGCGAAATTATTATTTACACAGAACTCGAAAAAAATTCCGTGCTGGTACTTCATTTTAAATTTTACTCTGGGTAACCAAAAACCAAAAAAAAATTAAAAAAATGTTGATATTCCGTGGCAATCCAACTAAAACCTAGCCCACTTCTTCAATTTAAACTTATCAAGCTCTGTTAAGCGAATTCTTTGGAGAGACTTATAGCTTTATTTTTGACATGCGATATACTCTAAAGGGAAGCTATATGCCTTCGTAAAAAAAAAATCGATATTTTCAAAATAAGTTTTGTATCCCACCGAGCATCAAAAGGCATACATAATCCTGAGTCATGTAGCAATATCATCCTTACCTTGTTTTCAAGTCGAGAATCGACATACCAGTCAAACAACAAGTAAGTTGCCATACGGCAACTTATTAAATAAAACGCACGACTGGATCGCACAAACTTGCTCTTGTAATAAAAGTTCCTTCGAATTTTAAAGATTGAGTGTATAAAAAGTAAATAATTTTTTTTTTATGGGAACCTTAAGTTTAAAATAGTATTATACATGTAACTTAGAGCTTAAATTGAAAAATTATTAAAAATCAACATAATTCGAAATAAATTTATTAAAAAAGTCTTTTTAAATTGTTTTGAGAGCTAAAAAAAGTAAACCATCTGATTTCTTTAACTTACCTTAGTTTTGGAGAAAAAATAATTAAAATCAACTGGATTCTGGATCGCACAAACTTGTTCTTAGTGTTGTTAATTCAGCTACATTCAGGGTGATTCAACTAAGGTGTGACAAAAATCTAGAGTGTGTAGGCTGGGTCGAGATAAGAAAAAATTGTATGGACGGGGGGGGGGGGGGTCTATTTCCCCCGTTTAGCCAGGAGGGGCAATTTTCTAAAAAAATAACCTAAAACAGAAATAAAAATTCTTTGAGCGGGTACTTTGAACATGATTGCACCCTTACACGTGGTGTTTTGTTGTAGCTCTTGAATAGCACCAGCAGTCGGGGTAGCTAGATATTTCTTCCAGCTCCCGATACAGGCCCTCCGTATGTTTGCTTGAATTCGGGAGCACTTCTTCTACGCTTCTTTCTTGCAGTGTCTGTATTCCACTTCGAGGCGTGACTTTTCTTATGTATTATTAAAGGGGCACTTCGACCAAGCCTTGAATGCCATTTTCTTTCTACTTATAACTGCTTTAGCTTCATCATTCCACCACCATGTTTCTTTGCTTTGTTGGTTGTGTCCTTTTGAAACCCCTAACAGTGCTTTGGCAGTTTGAAACATTATACAATAAAAAGGCAAAGATCAAGTTCATGCGACCTACTCCTGTGTTTTACAAATTTTTTCCCTCAATTCAACTGCCACAGATTTTTTCCAAGATCAAAAGTATTTGATTATTCCATTTTTATAGTTACTTAGTTATGTTCGTTTTGTCTGGCTCTGAATTATTGTTATCTACATACCTACCGAACTATTTTTTTTTTTTTATTTTTACATTTTTTTAAATTGTGGTTTGTGCAGTGATTTCAATGCTTTTAGCAAAATTAAAACTAGTGGTTCAACAATTTTAATTAGCGAAACTTTAATTCAGTGCGAAACATTTAAAATCCTATCGCATCCTTCTCTGCGAAGGTTTTCATTCAAATTCTGATAACGTCGACGACTATGAGTATTGCTTGGGGAAGGAAGGATATATCTTACATTTTAGTCGCACCGCACAAATCTGATGGGCAAGACCGCATTAGTTCTCTTTGAAAAAAGGGTGTTGCTTTTCTTTGAACTCAAACAAACAAAAAAAAAAAGGAAACCTTTTAAATTATGTTGCCTCGTGGTGGTGGTGGTGGTGGTGTGGTAGAGGTCTATAGATATATAGTGGGTAAAGTTTACACAAAAAGCTTTTCTATCCCAAAGGCGAATTTCAACAAATCACTGATCCAGATTCGGTGCCAGGGTGCTATGCTATGGTATTATATCCCTGATTTTTATATTCAGCTTATCTGCATATACATATACGAGGTCGATCCCATTAGGGTACCGGCTTTAAATTAACTTTGTTCCTCCATCTTCCGTGCGCTGCCGGAGAGTATAATGTGCAAATGTGGGCACAATTTCCAAATTAACTTTTGCACTCGTTCAACAAGCTGGGTTATGGTCTTTCTATAGATAGTGGAATAGAGACTCTTTGGAATCTGAATTTTCCATAAAACCTTTCCACAGGTTATACTATACGTCCTTTTATTGGGATGTAATAGAGAAGTGTCACATGGGGTGGTGTAGGTATGGTACGCTGATGATGCTAGGTTGATACATTTTCTCGTGTAGAAGTTTAATTTTAGGGAAGTAATTAGAGATAGTATTTGTTGGTGCCTTTTGCTTTTGTCCAGAGGATTTAGTTTCTTTCTTTTGAAGACCTAACGTAAATGTTTTATAAAATAAACAATGTTATTACGTTTTAAATTTCAGTTTCCAGGCATTGTTAATAGCGTGTATTTAAGTGGTACCCTTCACCTTCATATTACCTACTATTTTTTTGTTAACCCCTTGTATCATCTTTTGGCTCAACAATTTTGTGAATTCAATAAAACTGATTTTTTTCTGAAGTGATCAAATGTACCAATAGTCTGGATTAGGTAAAGATAGAAATGATGGCTCCGAGCCAAAACCTAGCTCGGAGACCTAATTAGCGCTGAATTGCGCTGTTTTGATATCATAACTCGCATAAACTGTAACAGAAAACGATTTATAAGAGTAATTTGCAAGGACAATATGCCAGACTAGGCAATTTGCAGGCTTCAGTAATTCATTGCCACATTGAAAACAAAGAAATCGGTAAAAAGACGCAACCGAGTTCGTCTTGAAACTCAGGTCTCTGATAAAAAATACTGAATATGAAGATATGAATCCTCGGCTGTCAGTTCAGTTTGCCTACAAGCTCTATCAGATAAAAAATGAGAAAGTATGTGTAAAAATGGCGGTATAAAACTCACACATTCACAGTACTTATCTTCACAACTCACACATTCACAGTATTTATCTTCACATTACTCTGCTATATTGTTGTTGGATTTCACATCTATTCATCGACACAAAATTAAAATACAAATACAACAATGTAAACAAATGGGTTTTGGAGGGTGAAACGTACGAAGGATTGATTTCTTTATATTCAGTATCTTTGTCTCTGATCTTCAGTTCGGAAAGTTAGTTGAGGTCATTGAAAAATGCTTTTCCAAATGATTGTAATCTAGTTTTCTCCAAAGCGGAACATCTGCAGAGGAAATTAATTAATGTTCCCTTTTTCTTGTGGTCCCCAAAACTACGAAAGTGAGTATTGACAATGCCTCCCCGCATATTCTCCGATGGCCAGTGCCGGTTGCAACGAAACTAGCTATGTCTCGTCTGTTCTGCCTATCAATTCGGTTGTTTGAGTTTTATTGTTAGTTAGACTCTTTCCGAAAGTGAGCTATAAAGGACTGATCCTTGCCTATGTCCAGTTTGTCTGCCCGCTTGTTACTCTCAATGCCACAGTGACCTGGAACTTAAATAAGAGGTTAAGATTTAGAATTGGGAGTTTTCCCGGTATTGCCGAACCAATTTAGGAGATGATAAAGGTAAGTCTGCCTGACTGTCTGTCAGGATGGCAGTATTGTTTGAGTATTTTGCATATTCTTCCTTAATTTCCAATGATTCGATCTGAAAAACACTAGAAAATTTGAGTAGCCGATTAAATATAAAGATATTCAGGGATTCAAAAAAGATTCCTGATCCAACACCGCACTCAATCTTTGAAGTTGTTGCGAAGTCTCTCGTCACGATGGTTCAAAGATGGAGTGTGGGGATGGTTCAGGTATTTTCCGAATTGAGGAAATCGAGCGGGCAGAAATGAACTGGCAAGGATCAGCTCTTAGTTGCTTCTTCACTTGCGGAAGGAGTCAACATTCCTCTTAGTGTTAGAAAGGGCAATGTATTCTCAATTTTTCTTACTGAATCCAACCGTAGGTGGCGCAATTTAGAAATGTTTGGCCCATCTATATGCTAGACCCAGGCAACATAAAGCCTGGTCCTTTCGACCCTTTCTGAACACTGGCCGATCGGAGAATATGTAGCGAGGCTGGGCATCCCACACAATACTCACTATGTCGTAGAGGCGACCTGCAGGAGGGGGAAACTGTCTCTCATTTCCTCTGTTTATGTCCTGCTCTGGTCAAAATGAGAGAACAGTCATTTGGAAAGGCCTTTTTTGACGATCTCAGTGAACTCTCCGAAATGGAGATCAAAGACTTGATTTCTTTCTTCAATATGAGCGCGTCGAAATGGCTTTAAGGTCAGCGTGATAGCTTTAACACCATGTTTTCCGTCAGACTAGACTACAATCAAATTGACAACGGATTTCTAGAGAATTGGTCTGTATACGTCCATATAATCTTCCACTTGAGACCCCATACTTTATACCGAATGTCTTAGTCTTACTACAGGTAAAGAAAGCTATGTAGGCCTTCTTTAACCCGTTCTTAAATATTCAGTTTCTAGTTTTATTTAGGGTCGAGAACAACGCCCAAATATTTCGCACTAGAAGACGGAGCGAAAGAGTTTCACCATTGAGTCGGGGTTGGGGTATTTTAGTTTTGGTAATAGAGATCATCAGTTTAGTCAATACTTTGGTTAACACCTAGCCCATAACTCGTGGCCCAGTTACTAGTCTTACTCAGTGCCATCTTTGTGATCTCACTGACCACGGGCAGGAACATTCCTGACACCAATACCAGATACCACCAAATCATCTGCAAACGCTTCTACCTCATCCCGCATCTCTACAACTTCAAGAAAATTTTATTCATGACTTAAAACCATAGAAGAAGAGATGGAATACCACCTTGAGGTGTTCCGCTAGTAACGTGCTTAATCTACATAGTATTATACCTAACGTAGCTTGAATCTGTCTTTTCCTTAGCTATTAGGATATTATCCATCTCCTGATTTAGTCCTCTACACCATCAATGTGAACTATAGGAATTCAAGAATAGAATAGGTTAGGACATTGTTAAAAGCTCTTTCTATGTCTAAGACGGTATCAAAGGTGAATTCTTTAAAATGTCTGGATAAACTCACAACTAAACCAGATGAACACAAAAATGAATTTAAGGCATATTAAATTCAACTAAAATTCTAATAAATACCTTGCGGTTAGGTATGTCAGAAGAATGCCCCATCATAAAGAGAATATCAACTTCTCGCGTCGCTTACTTTTATTACATATCAGAACGTGGTTTGATTTGAGATTTATGTTCAAATATCTTCACATTTATTGCCATCAATAATACATAATTTTAAGAAACACTAAAAAAATAATATAATGTACCCCTTTTAAACCTTTTGTGAACGGCGCGGCGGCGGGCGGCGGCGGCGTGGCGCATAAATTCAACACAGCAAAGAATACAACCTCTACATTTTCCGGTATAAGAGATACCTATAGATTTTCTTTTTGCTTTAAAATACGGGTTTTCCGAACTTTATAGGAAAACAAAATTATGGGCGCTATTCTAATCCTAAAAATACACGTGGGTTTCGTTTTGGTGTTGCTGATGGTGCGGCGCGGTGGTGGTAGTGATGATGGCAGCAGCGGAACACCTAAAGGCATCAATCTCAAATAGATTTAATTTTATGTTCTCGCTAAGACTTTAAAAGACTTTTCCGGCAAATGTTCTTTGCCTAAAATGTTATTTGATTTATATGCCACACTCTGGAAGGAAACAATTGTTTCAATAAAGATACAGAAAACAAAAAATGGATGTGGATGTTGGTAAGAGCAGAATTATACTTTGTTCTTTAAATAAACACAAAGAAATGAAATAAAGTCTATACATATATGCATGCAGGGTGTTATGGATTTTAAAGTTTATTAACTTATTGAGAAATTTTTTTTAAAAAGTTGAAATTTTGACTAACATTTCAGCTTCTATTAGCTTAGAAATATTGATATGCTGCAAGTCTTGATATGTACCTATAAGACTCCTATAGATCTTTCCTCGACAAAAAAAAAAAAAAACTTATAGATGTCATAATTTCCATAACTGCTACTTTAAAATTGTTTGGAAGCTCGATGAAGAAATTTAATCGAGGCTATAGTTCGTCCAACTATTCTTGTCAGTACAGGCCTTATGGGAAAGCTTTTTTCAAATCAGTGGGACCTATTGATATCCCGAGGCACTCCACGAAACAAAAAGCCGCTTAAATATACGCAATAACCACAGACTTCCCACGGCATTGTTTTTGTAATTTCTTTTTCAAGCGACGTACCTCTCTCACGACCTATCTCGTCCACAGCCGCGGGCACAATGAATTACCAATCGATCGTTTGCTGTTTGTGTTTATTAAAAGTATTTACACAATACAGTGTGACCATTGGTAAGCTAACACACATAAACTACTATCCTTTTCCTCTTGCTTGTGTGCAAGAGCTTGTTACGGCGCCTGGGTTCCTGGAAGAAAAAAAAATAAAAACGAAACAAATTAGTTCAGAAAAAAATTTTATCCTCATGTACTTACCTGCTTGAACTCCCTGTACGGCTATCAAGGGTAGGGCATTGTCTTCCTAGCTGGAAATCTGTAAATATAAGAAAAATGCATTAGGATAATTAGTTTACATATTAGAAACAATTAATACTTCCAAATAATAATATTATAGCTACATTTGATAGAAATATTATTTGGTACTTACCAAAGTCGACATCTTGCGGCTGCTGTTGTTTTCATTTTGTTTTTTTTTTTAGAGACAAGCATCTCTATTTCTAGTCATTAAAGTCTATGGTCTCTGTCTGCTTTTACACAATGACTTAAGAGTCATGACTCTTTTCAGATGTAAAGAGTGCGAAAGAGAAAAAGAATGAGATGGAAAGCTTGTGGACTGGAGAGTCGTAGGCCATATTTTCGGTGCCTCTTTTTGACGTTCTTCTTTTCTCTCGTTCAAGGCTGTTTCACAATGCTACGAGAAAACGAGACGTCAGCGTGACGAGATCTCTTCACAGTTGTTCTCTCTTTAAAACGAGTTTCAAACAACGAAATAATACATAATAAAGTAATTCTCGTCATCACGTTGCGTCTTTTTTTCAATTTTTCGAACTTTATGACGTGACGAGACGACGAGAAATACTTGATTATGTATTATTTCACTGTTTAAAATTCTTTTTTAAGAGAGAGATTCTGCGAAGAGATCTCGTCACGCTGACATCTCGTTTACTCGTCGCATTGTGAAACAGCCTTCATTACTTTGCTATGTTACCTAATTTGTATTCGTCTCGTGCCGAGACTACATGAATACTTGTATGACTTGTAGACAGAGTGCGTTTACACAGACGACAGAACTAAAGGAGAACTGTCAAGTTTGAGTCATAAATCGAGAGTCAACGTGTAGTGCGCGCCAGGTCTAACAGTTGAACCATGGCACTTTTATAAACGAAACAACTCGGCGAAATGTCACTGTGGGGAATATAGGAAGTGGTGAATTTAGGTTTCAGCATTTGGTAAAGCTATAACTCCCTTGGCAGTGGTTGAGACAATGGTAATTTCATGGGCAATGGGCAATTTATGGCTTGGATGAGCATTTCATCGCCAGGCAATTCCAGTTGATTTCACTGTCCTTCGTAATGTACAAACAACAGTGAGAAATCAGACTTGGAGACAACTGTCAAATCTGACTTTTATGTTCAGAATTGGTACGGCAGGCGCACAAATTGAGGATAGCCAGTGAGAAAAATCAGACCTGTGATAGGTTTTTTTAATTGGCCCGTCAGATTTGGAAAATAAAAACAGAAATGACAGTCCGGCAGTGTGCAAGAGAGCACAGCAATAATACTCAAAATATAGCTGTCTTCGTTTCCAACATCACATTGATGACACTTTGAGTCACCCCCGAACTGTCACGGCAGGCTCAAATATGAAAAATAAAAAAAATATATATAACCGAAACTCAGAAAAGGTTACTTTCCCTGTGTGTACTGTGGTGTTAAAACTTCTCCAGTGTGACGGCTTACGGACCACTTACCCATGGTGTAAATCGATTGGATGTGTAGGTTCCGTAGACCAGTTGTCTATGGTCGGAATATAATCTGACAATTCCTCTCAGTGGAATAGTCAATTTTCCGAGAGCGCACTTAACCAATACATGGGCTTATGTATGTATGATACAAAACCGGTAATACATGCATATTCCCGTGTGTTGATGGAGTGGGTGTGCAAGATCGGATGATGTTTTTCGGTTATTTGAAGAGAGCAGTTACAGACTGCATAGGTATGTGTTTGCTTTTTGCTTCGTCATCCAGCGTTCGACAGCTACATGTTGGTTCTCTTTTCGTCTCAATCTCCGAGTTACAGATGGTGACAAATTTTTCTTTGACAATTGGTCGAGGTTCGAAATAATTTTGGAGGGCATGTAAGATTCAAAGGCAAAAGTAAAATTCCACCGTGCTGACGTGCTGACGCACAGTAAACCTACCGCATACAAAAAAAAAAGTGAACAGTGATACAGATTGTTCTTGGGTGCGTTTGTTGAAATTTTATTGGTTGCAATACATTGCTTAATTTACTTTTAAATTTAGAATAAATACATTTCGTGGGTTAGTGGATACTAGCCAAAAGCCAATATAAAATTAAATAAAAAAAACATTTTGATAAAATACAAATTGGTGAGTGAGATTAGCTTTTCTGTTTTTTTTTGTATGAAAGTGGCTGAAGAAAAAAATTGTTTTTATAGATAAAATCAGCATATGACTGGGCCGCCGCATCGTTTTGATAAAAAAAACTTGCTAGAAGTTTTGTTAAAAGCCCTCTGGTGAAAAATTAAAGCCCTCTGGTGAAAAATTAAAACGCCTCACAACATTTTGGGCATCAAGGCTATATTCGTCCGCGCCATTACGGATATATTCCTGTAGCTGGGGCCACATCTTTTGAACCGGACCCCACGTGGAGTACCATTCCTCTGTTTCCTTTTTTTAGTATTTTGTGTCGCGTTTTCGGAATTTGAGAAGAAGAAATTAGTTAGTTACCTCTATCGAGCTCGCTATAGGTAGGATTTACCGGGCGTAATAGGAGTTCCCGATTTTGTGGTATTAAGGCGCCAAAAAGGGCGCTTCTAGAATATCGGTAGAGGAGTGTTGGGGAACCGATTCGTGTCACGTTGTTTGTTTTTTTTTATCATTGTTTGTTATATATAATTAAAGATAAACTATTTTGAGTTTGGATAGACTATGAAAAATTTTAATAAATAATAAACAATACGCCGATGTTAAAGATAAAAGAAAAAGGTTTTTGTTGTTGATTTCTGAAAAGAAATCCTAATGGAGTGGTAGTTCTTTTTCAGGGGTGCTGAAGGTAGTCCTTAGTAGACGGTGAATATGGTATGATTTTTCCTGGAACATTTCACTATTGGGGGAATCCATTTAAGGCCGTCGGATTCCCATGGTTGGGTGGGTACAAGGCCACACTGCCTCAACACCTGCAGTGCCCTAGTGGGTGATGAATGTCCGTCCGATTTCTCCTCTTTTTTATACAGGCCTGATTTGTGTTTTTGGCTGCTGGTGAGGTTTAGTTTCGGAGACAAGATCCCTCCCTCCAACCGGCGAGTTCAGCTGTGCACCGCAAGCAGGCCGCGTCTCCGGAACTAGGCATTCCTTTCCGTCCACGTTTATCCTCATTCCAGTCCCTTTTCCGATCCAATTCTTTATCCATTCCGTTCCTTAGCCTTGGTGATCCTTTCCTCATACCAACTCCTGTCCGCTCCTCTCCTCTTGCCCGCAACAAGCTTAAAGAATAAAAGATTTTTCTAAAGCTCTTAAAATCATAAAAACACTAACTGCCATATTATTGACTTTCTTTAAAGCTAGTTCTACTAAAAAACTAGTTCTATACTGGTTTCAAGTTTTAAATTTTTCAAAAATATATATTTATTTGATTTAGATGTCAAAATATGTATGAATATTTTGATTTAGATGTCAAAGTAATAAAAATTAGTGAACAAATTAAAACTCGAAACCTGAATAGAACTAGTTCATGCATAAAACTAGCTTTGAAGAAAGCCAACAGTATGGCCGTAAGTGTGGTCGTTCGTCGTTGTTTTAAACTGTTTAGGCCAGTCGGCCGGCAGAAGTTTTTTTTTGCAAAAATACACTGGTAAAATTTTATGATTGAAATTAGTGTGGGTGTTGCTTTTGAGTATAAAAATAAAATGGCGTGGCTGTGGGTGTTGTGCGTCTGTTGCCATTTAAAAAAAAGACGTAACCAATACCATGAGAACGACTCATATGGTAGACAAAATTTGTAAGCACATATTTATTTAGGTATTCATGTATTAAATATTTTGTTATTTTATATTGTTAAAATTATTCTGCTTTTTAGTTGCTCAAAATTTTTTTTTTATAAAAAAATTAAGTGGTATTTTTTGTTATTTAGTTTTTCTTTATTTTTGAAGTGGTTAGGCCTACTAAGGATACCTTTACAAAAACACACCTATTTCTCTTCCTTCATTTTTTTTTTTTTTCAAAATTGTAATTGTGCAATTTTACCTACTAGATGGCAACGCCGATCAATTTCAATTAAATTTTAAATTATTTATTATGCATACTACGGCATTGCGATAAGAGCTTTTACATGCAATAGACTTATGCAATACGCTGCAACCAAACTATCTTCCCTGTACTGACAACAATTATTGGACGAATTATAGTACCTATTTTCGTATAGATCTCTATAAATGAAGTTAGAGAAAACAAATGAAGCTGTAATTGTATAAGGATTGTATAAGGTTTATTATATAAGTTACTGTCATTCAGTCTTTATAAGATTTCTGTTAAAATTTTATAGAAGCTTTATCGAATATTTTCTCTATGACATTTTATGTCGTAAAAATATAGATTTTTCATACAAACTATCGATAACATGTATAGAATTCTCAGTGCTTAAGTTAAGCACCGAAAATTCTCCGTGCTTAGCATTCGGCACGTAACTGTTAAACCTCGACATCGTTTCTTTTCATCCAATTCCCCTCGGGCTTGCAAAAAAAAAAGTCTAATATTATATAAACTTTAATAGTGCATTATACTTAGACTTTAGACTTTATAATTCAACCCATCTGGAAAAATAAGCTAGTTTTTAATGAGACTCTCACTCTAGAAAGTTTTACAATGATCTTTATGAGGGGCTAACAGGGATTACTATATAAATAAGCTTGGTGTTAGGCCCTTATGTGTTATGTATTTTTTTTTGTGATTCGATGCTGGGACTTAAGACTTCAAACTTCCAAAATAATGTACGAATATTTTGAAAGAAAAATAGATTCTTTACGCAATCTACTGAAGACTGCATATAACTTTCTGGAGACTGTGCCTTTTTGAAATGCTTTACATTTTGCGCTTTTTTCAAATATCGAGCCGAACATTATACCGAGGAGGATGGGAATTTTCATGTTTTTTATGCAAGAAAAACACATTCATCCGATTAAATTGTGTATTTTATTTGCATAACAAATCGAAAAAAGATGTCTCAATCTCTATAACACCCTGTTTAATATATTTTAAATCTTTAAAAACTCGCTTTCAGCAATAGTAAAACAAATTTCGCGCGTCTAATGTTTGCTCATGTCGTTTTCCGTGCCTCTTTTCTTTTGTTTTGGGTTTCTGGGGAGGAAATCCTTGAAGAATAAAGTCATTCATCTCGTCGAGGATTATGGATTAATATAATGTGGCATTTATTTACTCGCTTTTGACAGTTCTAGGAATAAAAAAATAAAAGGCATACAATTCAATTACTTTTTCGTTTTTTTTTTTTTTTTTTTTTTGGTGTGGGTTATTCGTGTGGTGAAATTGAGAGTTAAATAGGTAAAAAGTCTTTAAAATTCCCTCAAAACAATATTCAAAAAAAAGGGTGAAAATAATAGATATTCACAATGAAAATAGAATAAAGCAAGTTAACTGACAAAATGACCAATTACTTATGTATATTATTTCTCTTTTCCAAGGATCTTTCGCATTGAACTCTAAACGACATAACCCTTAAGCAAATTGCTTCATTGCACAAGAAGCTTTGGTTCACATAAAAATGCTCAAAGATATTTGCATACCATAAATTCCTTGCATCCTTATACACCCAATGAACAATATCTCCTTCAATTTACTCTCCCAGAGATGAACATCATCAGGCAGGACACACAGCAGCTCAAAAATGTCAGCAACAAACAACGAAACAAAAAAAAAAGAAAGAAACAGAAATTTATGGTAATGTCAGATAATTTCATGGAATTTGTTTCTTTCACTTAACTTTATTTCCATCCAATTACATTACCTCGTTTTCGCTGTATGTTGGACTTTGCATGAGACAGAAAAAGAAAGTAAAGTTGACCGACCATGGATAGTAACTATTCTATTCGTACCCCAATACATTCTAAAAAAAAAAAAAACATCTTGCACAGAACACATTTGGGTGATGTCCTTTTTTGGTAATTGGATACCTTTGGAAGGAGTGAGAACTATGTGAGCAGAGCAAAAAATAAGGATACTATAGTTTTGACATTCGGAAAAATTCGGAAAAAAGAAATTTACCAAACCGGAAAAAGATATTTGCAAAATGTTGATTTTTAATGCTTACGCATGCAGTACATAAAATTCGAGTCCTTTTTGAATGTCAAAGGGAAGAGTTTAGGTTTTATTTCACTTCTGAACAATAATTAGGGTAACTATTTACATTTTGGAACAAACATTTTGCTAAAGTTTCAAGGGATGAAATATTCAGTTATTGAATACTTTGATGGGCATTATATACCCAATGTATAAGATTTTGTGTTTAATTAAGACGAGTGAAAATTGAATTGTATTTTCAGGTTACTTTAATAGGTTACAAATTAAAATTTTAACACTTTATTTCTTCAATAATTTCCTTTGGTAATATTTTTACTTGCGATAGGGCAAGTTTAGGATTCGTGAAAAAAATCGAACTCGAGATAACAATCAAAGTAGTTGACTTTATGATATTATAGAGCACGAAAAAGTTGGTCCCGGAATTCCGTCTGTTTGTCTGTATGTCTGCCCATGGCCTAGAGCCTAAACCATTAAAGCGATTTTTTTCAAACTTCGAGCATAAGATTTGTAGGTGACTCCCTAGCAGGGTTGTAAAAGCTTAAGATATTTCGTAGCTTAAGCTCTTGTTTAATTCACAAGTCAGTAATGGATTTATAAATTAAAAAATATTTAATTCGCAAGCTCCTGATGATTTGGGAATTGAATGAGTTTCAATTCATAAGTTCTTGGTGATTTGTGAATTGAAAAATATTTAATTCACAAGCTCTTTGTGATTTAAGAATTAAAACATATTCAATTCACAAGCCCTTTGTGGTTTTGTTTTCCAGCTGAGGTTTTGCTCGTCGGCTAGTCCAAGGTTCTTTGAAGAAAAACACGAAACTTCAATTTTAAAGGTCTTACAATATAATAAGAATTCTTCACTATATCACTATATTTTAACAAAATAATTTATACCATTTATACTGTTTCAATTCTGTTTTACTTATAACTCAATTTGGCCTATAATCCAATGGCCGATTATGGAGTTTACTTTGAGTTATATATATATATATATAATAATGAATAATATATTATATTTATAATTATTATTATAATAAATATAAAATAATAAATCATAGGTACAGGCCCCTAGTGGCAATAGCTCATAGGTTTGCGCCCCTGGTTGGCAGATCACAGGTACCGAAGCCCCTGGTGACAATTATGACTTAAACGACTTCACTCGTCCACAGCTTAAGTGAAAGTGATTTATGCAACCAAGTTTACTTTCACTCTATTGACTTGAGCGCTGACCGAAAGGTGATTTTTATTCTCCAGAGTACCTCCTTATTGTACATTTCTAGTATAAAGTGAATGTTAATTGTAAGGAGGTGAATGGAAATAGCACATATAAATTGTTGGCTTCTTATGCTGCTGTCAATTATTTTTACTGTCGTTGCTACTGTTGTTAGTAAGGCCGTGTGTGAATTCGTTTAAAATTTCGATTAAATTTTATCCGAGATTAAATTTTGACATTTCTACGTACGGATTCACCTCACTAGTGTCAAAAATTAATTTTCGGATAAAATTTAACGCGATTAGTTTAACGTCTGTACAGTCGACAATTCTAAGGGTTTTTGTCGGGTATTGTGGGGTTGCTGGTTATTTTTTAATGAGCATTGAGCATGTAACACCTCGTTACAAAATTTTCATCATCTTCTTAGGAGTCTGCTCTCTGACTCTACAGAACTTTTATCTTGTTACTCTCCTCTCTCGATGCCAAGCCGCAATTTGGCATTTTCGAATGCCCCTAGGCTCTCTTCAATAATTTTCAGAAAAAAAGAGGCGCTGTTCTTCTGCGGTTCATCTACTTGATGACTGCTCAGTCATGCATAGGAACTCTCGTATCACCTCATATGCGTTACCAGTCTTATCACCTCCTGCGATTGATACCAGTATGAGGAGCAACCAAATGTAAGCCTTTGGTTTCCTAGGGATGCTTTAGCTAGGGAAGACCTCGAATTTATTGCTAACCTTAGCGATGCTGAAAATAAGAAAATTTATAGAGAACCTGTCTTCGCACTTGACAACCCTGTATACCCTGAGATTGTGATTATTTTTCCAGAGTCAAACCTAAGGTAAGGACACTCGTTCGTTTGCTGAAATTGTATAAGAGATCAATAACAGCATCTGAAAGACCTTACTCTCGATAGAATTTAAAACTTCAACCGTTACATGGAGGTTGTCCCTAAAAAATTCACTTAGATTACATTCCTCCATGAGGTAGCAGTCTGCCTATCTTTATATCTGACTTTTAAGCCTGCTGTTGTCCGTTGGTTACGTTTTGAGACGAAGCTTTTTAATTTATCAGAATCATCTTTCTCCACTAGAACTATACCAGCTGTATATGAGCTTCTCTTAAATGTTTACTAAATGGAGGCCAAGAGTTTGATACCCCTTTTTTCAGGGCTACCTATAGCTGTTACTTCTTGCGAGCAAATGAAAAGTTCTCCGACAGTATATTTGGCTATGATAAAGTGTTTCTGATATTAGCCGTTTGAATTCGGTAGAAAATTATAGGTTACCTTTATTACATTCGACAAGCAACACATATGTAGGAATGATTTAGAACTAAAAGACACTAGGTCCTGCTTTTCCACAAGATGTATATAGCACCTCCCCTATATTTATTTTCAATATAAAAATCACTAACATAATGTCAATTTAATGTGCTGACAAACTGACATTATAAAAAGTTGTTAAAGTGGTTAAAATATGTTCGCGTGTATATCCTTTATGGATTGACAAGTTTCTCATAACATAAAACTTAGGTAGGTACTTTAACAAAAATTCCTGAGTAAAACTTTGTCGATCTCGATGGTGTCTTTTAGCGGTGTCAACATATATATTACGTACCTTATACCTACATTACATCCACCTTACCTGTACCTATAATACCGATAAAACTTTTCACTTAAACGAAAACACCTTTTTTATCTTGTATAAAATATATACCCATCAGCTTGTTCTTCGTTTAAACACTATCAGCATATACCTGCACCATACCCTGAAAAGAGTTTCAGTGAAATATTTTCATCCATCTGAAACAAAACGAAAAAAAAAATCCTCCAAGGATCCTGCACAGTTCTTTATAAGCAGAATACAAAAAAGTTCAACATTAAATAATATCAGCTCTTCTATACATAAACCGAGAAATAATAAATTTTAAACTCACACAAGAATAAAACATAAACTCTGAACTCTGACACAAATCGCACCCTCGAGTGATAAAACAGTGCACGCCAATGGAATATCAAAAATCTATGTCAATCTGCAACTCCATTTCCTCTCAATGGTAAATGCGCGCTTGTTCAGTCATTCTTCAGTGGAATCTTTGAACAAAAAAAAATGTGGTATTCAGAGGTCTGGAGAGGGACAAAGCTGCGTTGGCAAATCTTAAGGAATCCACAGCAGATTTTCACCACAATATTATAAGCAAGCGGTTTGTCGACGAGGTCGAGGTATTTAAAAGAAAAGGCAAAACAGCAAAATATTTTGTATTAATGTAGAAGAGGAATATAGAACATTGATGAGAAAGGCACATGCTACAAAAAAAAAACCATAAAGGATTTGGTTGTTATAAACGATCAAAGAAATTGATGCTAAAGGCATTGGAAAAAAAATCTTTCAATTTATTTATTCTATTGAATTTTGTATTTATTCGGTTTTAGAGTGCATTTTGTTTGGTAAAGAAACGACAATTCACAAGAAAATATAGACGGAAGTAAACTTAACTCACAATGAGAGAAGAAGTAAGTCAAAGAAAACTATATTCCAATCCTTGCTTGCTTGATATAGCTGCCTGGCGACTGACCCTAACTGGCTGAACAGAATGGTGGCGGAGACGGAACTGGAGCCGGAGCTGGAGTAGCTGTCAAAATATTGAATACACGCAAATTCAATGTTGCGAACACAACGGAACGTAGACGAATATATTTATGTTTAGTTTATAAATTATTTTTCTTATTAATACTATAAATTTTAATAAAACTTAATAATTTATAAAAAAAAAAAAAGTTCTTTAATGTTCGTCAAAATTTCGAATGATTAGCTTTTCATGGTAGTTTTGGAACGTTAGCTATCTAGGGTTAAATCGAGATTCTTTAAATGCAAACGAAACTTTGCATACACCCAACCTAGCACCTACCCCAAATTCTATAGTTGGCCAAGCAGGGGGTTGCAGGGGGCAGCATACATACCTTAATGTTTAAAGATACGCCGTAATGCTGGGTGCTAGCACTGTATTTGTGGAAGTAAGCTTTTTTAATTTTTTTGAAGCGAAAATATTATAGATTTGACGGGAATTAAAACCATCCATTTTTTTGAGATTTTTTCCCCACCTTATATTGGAATAAAAACCACTTTCAAAAAGTGGTTTCTGTTCCCGCGTAGTGGGAACTTACATCTTCGGTGGACTTAGTTCCTGGGGATCTAGTTTACGGCGTATTGAACAAAGTACACTTTTCCAATGTTATGAACAGTGCCGTGAACTTAATCCCCAGGAACTAAGTCCACCGAAGGTGTTAGTTCCCACTAGGCGGGAACAGAACCACTTTTTGAAAGTGGTTTTTATTCCCATATAAGGTGTGAAAAAAAATTTCAAAAAAATGGGTGGTTTTAGTTCCCGTCTTGCTTCCACAACTACAGTGCTAGCACCCAGCAATATGGCGTATAAACAGTAAAGTATGTATAGGGGGCATGCTGCCCCCCTGCATACATACCCCACTATAATAAGTTCTCTATTCGTATTTTCAAATGTGTATAAAATTCCCATTAGAAAGTGGACTTCGTTCTCACCTTGCGTGGGAATAAAAACCACTTTCACAAAGTGGTTTCTGTTCCCACCTAGTGGGAACTAACATTTTCGGTGGACTTAGTTCCTGGGGACTTAGTCCACGGCACCGTTGTAACATGAGGTCATTATTGTTTCAACATAGATTTTAACAATTTCTGAAATTTCCTATTTTCTTCCCTAAAATTCTGTTTATGCGCAGGTGAATGGCAAAATTTCCATAAATAGATGTTAAATTTAGAAAAAATTCTTTTTGCTCCTTAAACAAAATGCCTAGACCCATTCGCAAATTCTTTTTTTCAACTCTTCTATAACAAAAAATGTGAATAAAGAAAAACACCACGGCGGATTTAGTTTTTTTACTGTGGAAACAGCTAGAGTGATTAAAAAAATTAGTCACGTCTTGTCTATCAGTTAGGTAAACTCATAAAAGAAAAATAATTTTACCTAATGTCGAATAGGAAAATCCAAACTATTTAACAAATTAAACATTAAATAGTTTAAGTTGGCTCCCGGCAGTGCAACTCTTTGCCAAAAAAAAGCGAAAAAAAAGTCGTCAAAATACGCCTACTTTTTAGGGCGTTTTTTTTTTTGAAAGAAAATTCTATGTGTGAACTGTTTAAAGTGATGTTAAAACTAAAAATTTGTCATATAAAACAACCCTCTTCTTTATCAATTTGGGTGATTATATTAGATTTCAAAATAAGTTGGGCGTGTCAGTGGGCGGAAATTTATTATAAAGGTGCCTTTTTTCATCACTCATAATCATAACACTGCAAATCATCAAATAGTCGTTTTTCAACCAGCAACCGCAGTAGTCCATATGGTAATTTTCGATCATCAATTTTATCACGAAAAAATTTGGTTATCATATTGACAACTTCGGTTTTCAAATGGACAATCACGATAGTCATATGAAGATTAAATATTCATTTTTCAACCGATTACCGCAGTAGTCAATATGACAATTAAGGGTGAAAAATTGATGATTTAGTTTTCATATTGACTATATGTACTACGGTTTTCATATTGAAAATCTGCATTTGTCAATATAATGATTGGCGAATTAAAATTGAATATCACGGTTGCCAAATTGAAAACTGCGATTGCCAATTTGATAACTGCAGCTGTCATATTGAAAATCACGGTTATCAAATTGAAAACTGCGATTTTTAATATGGCAACAGTAGTTGTCAAATGGAAAATGAAGGTTGTCAATTTGATAACTGCAGTTGTCATATTGAAAACCACGGTTGTCAAATTGAACGTCCACGGAATGTTTTTAGGACCAAAAAGGTTAGCTTTACGTATGCACGAATACACCACTAAAGGAACTTGAAGCTATCGCAGTTGCTACAAACTGAAATCAGGCGGAAACATAGACTTTGCTCTTCTAATTCTAATTCGAATTGTTGACATTTCAAAAGTCCTCTGTTATATTTGCGGTAGCGGCACACTGTGAATTGTAATGATGGTAAAGTGAAAATAAATACTACTCTGTAGTCAGCTCGACTACTGCAGTTGTCTATTTGATGACCGCGGTTATCATATCGACAACCACATTTGTGTATTTGATACTGCGGTTTTCATTTTGATCACCTTAATTTCGTTTTCTTTTTATTTATCTTGATTTTCATATTAACAATCACAATAGTCAAATTGGCAACTGAAATCGTCTATTTGATGACCGTTGTTGTCAATTTGATGACAAAAATATTGCGGTCATCATATAGACAATCGAAATAGTCCATTTTACTGCCACAGTTGTTAATATGACAACTTTGATTTTCAAATTGAAATTTAGAAATTGAAAATTGAAAATTTTCATATATTGACTATCGTGTTGTAAAATTGTAAAATAAAGGCTCTCCCAAACCAACGCGATAATCGCCGCGACAAGAGAAAACAACAATAACAACACGTTGTTGTTATTGTTTTCTATTGTCGCGCGATTAATCGCGTTGGTTTGGGAGAGCCTTGAATTTGCAGATTTTTCGTCATATTGACTATTTTTTTCGTTAATACGACAATTTCAAGTTGACTATCGGCGATTGTTACCATGACTACGGTAATTTTTTTCAGTGTATGCACTGTTGTGCTGGAATCCTAATTGTTCTAGAGTAAATATTTTGGAATTTAAAGAGATAATACCAATTACTTCATTATATTTATTTATGTACATATACTTATTTCACCAAAGGAAGTTTGTCAGAAGATGTTGAAAATTTATTAAGACCAAACGAACACCCCAGCGCAGCACTTGGATCCTTGGAAAATATAACATGCAAGTCTCTTAATTCTTAAAGCTTCATTTTGTAATGACTTACAAGCAACATGAATTGTTCATACATGCATAAGGTCGGGCTTTTTCTTATCTTTAAAATAAACTTTTTCTCTAGGGATGAAAAATGGAATCCAGAGTGATACATGACTCTAATCTTGATCTTTTGCCATGTTGCTCCTTATTATGTGTGTGCTCCAGAAATAAATGTAGAGCAGTGACATAAACTTTTTTTTTTTTTTTTTTTTAAATTTGTTGCTGGTCGCATCTTGCAGCTAGGAAAATCTTCTCCGATGGCATTCATCATGACAACTTTCCACAGAATTTCACCGCAATAACTTGCACAACTAAGCCAAAGCTATATGCAATGCATGCATAAGCAAATAAGGGAATCCTCCAACATATTTTCATTTTATGCAGATCCTTATTTTTGTTCCACATATTATAGAATACTCCACTCGTACATTTTGTATATGTGTATGTATGTTCCATGTGAATTTTAGCTCTTTTTGTTGTTGTCTTCTGTGAATATTACATTTTAGGTTGCCTTGGAAAAAAATTAATGAAAAACATTTTTTGCAATCGCTTTTGAAAAATGCTTTGATATTATTTGTCTCCTTCTTTTTTATTTTTTTTTAATGAAAACTCGTTTGAATGGAAACCTCAGAGTAAAGCTTTGAACCTTTGCCCAGAACAAGTAACTTATTTAGTTTTTGGACATTATATTTAGATCCTGGCATTTTAAAATCTTTTTGATGGGTTTGTTTTTTAAGTTCATTTGAGGTTTTAGTTTTTATTTGCTCTATATGACAAGTATTGGTCTCCTGTAGAAAAAAAACCGAGGATGTAATAAAAACTGATGGAGAAGTCCGAAGAAATGTTTTAGCAATACAGTCTATCGCGTGTCAGTCTGTAAGTCTGTATTTCGTTTTTAATTTGAGTGCCTAAACGAGCGGACCGATTTCCTTCAAATTTCGTACAGAACATTTCTATGTCATTCTCTAGAGCAGACATTCGAATTTTTGATTTAGTTCATCTACAAATATTTTTTTTTTTCAAATTTTCTCAATAACGGCTCTAGCACTTTTGATTAAAATTCGCACCTTAAAAATGACCAAAATAAAGCTTCTTTCATTAAGGGCTTCCTATCTTTAAATTTAAATAATACAAAATGCGTGTAAGGCCCATTCGCCCACTAGGCAACTTTTTGTTGCTAGCCCCAGCAACTTTTTGTTGCTCCCAATCCAATTACATTAGCTTATATGGGAGATCGCCCACTAGGTAACTTTTAGTTGCGCAGCTTTTTGTTGCTCGGAGTTGCTCGCGTAACTTTTGTTGCTTACCCTCGCCCACTAGGCAATTTCCAAGCAACTTCCAGCAAGTTTTAGGAATTTTTCAAAATTTTTGCCAAATGAAAGGCTTTTAACCCGAAAAACAAATTTTATTTTCAAACTGAACGATTTTGTATCGTCACTGATCCAAAATACAAGGTCAATTTAACATTTCAATTAAAAATACTGAACCCAAAAGTTGCGCTCGGAAATTGCCTAGTGGGCGATGTGCCTAAGATATCATCAACATTTTTTATTCGTTTAAAAGGCTTATTGTTGCCATTAGAGAATACATATTACATCGCTCAAATATCCGCCTCGGCTTCTATGGATGCCAGACAAGGTCAAAGGTTGGACGAAATGTATTAATATTTATCTGAAAACCTATTCATATCTAAAATTATAAATAAATAATAATGAAATCGTGGCAAAAAATTAAAAAGTCGGGCAACTACTATAAAAGTATAAGCAATGGCCGCCAACGAATTAAAAATAAAAAGATGACAGAAAGACGAACGGTAAATAACAAACTAAAGAAAAACGATAGGTGTATTTTGTTTTCTATAGCGATGATATAAGAATGCATACCTGTTTACATTATTGTGCAGCATCTTTGATGAATGACTAAATGAGGCTTATAGGTTACAATTTTGTATGAAAGAGAACCCGATTTAATGCAATGCACTACATAATACAGATTGGCCGAGCGGTTAGCATGCTAGACTATTGGTGCAAGGGGACTACGGTTCGATTCCAAGGACGTGTAAGTAATTCTTTTATTAAAATACAAATATTCACAATGCCAATAATAATAATAATTATCTCTAAAGATCCTCCCAGGTGATCATACGGAAAAACGAGATCTCTTTAAAACTAG
The DNA here is from genome assembly GCA_947049315.1 of Epistrophella euchroma. Taxonomy (NCBI): domain Eukaryota; kingdom Metazoa; phylum Arthropoda; class Insecta; order Diptera; family Syrphidae; genus Epistrophella; species Epistrophella euchroma. The sequence goes on from OX346246.1 coordinate 26,641,636, forward strand.
TTTCGGGATTCGGTCATTTAGCTGGTTCGAACATTTCCTTTTTCTGGCTTCCCCCCACCCGAGGTAAGGGTCTTTAGTTCGAAGTTAAGAGCTTTCTGAGTGCCAGCAGGGGCTTCCATACCTGTCGATCTATCAAGCCTCAGCTTGGTTTAAGGACACTAGGGGCATTAACCTACCGATTTAGCAAAATCCTGATGCTGTTCCGAAAGCCACCAGGGGCGTAGTACATGTACGATCTAGTGCTACTAGGGGCCCTGGTCCCTATTGATCTACCAGTGTGCAAGCCTGCCGTTCCGAAAGCCACCAGCCACGATTTAAATTCCAGAATACCATAATATCAGAGAACCGAATACCAGAACAACTATAAGTATTAGATTATCTATAAGATACATATCCGGCGGATTGAGCTAGCCCAGCAGGAAATTTCGTCTTCAATGAAAAATTAAGCTGAATTCATCATTGAATTCAAGTACCTTTTCATAGGCGAAACAGTGTGCACTGATTACATCAGTAAAAAGTAATGCATTGTTTCAGCAGTTCATGATTTTCATCACATTATCTGCTTTGCACTTGAAAACCATTTCCAAACAACGCCTTCTTTTACTTGTTTCAAAAAATCCAACTGATTTCAATACGGAATTAAAAGTTGCTAAAGAGGAAAGAAAAATTAAGCGATGATTCAATAGACGAAAAGTCATGCATAAGTTCATCAGTTCATTCTCTAAATCCACTCGTCTGCTTTGTAAAGGATACTCTGCGAGAGAGAAAGAGTTCTGAAAACTCTCCTTGGCTTACTTTGGCCACAAATATGAAATTGATGCTGAATTAAAGTCGACGTTTTCAAATGAAAAGTAATCAGTTCTAGTTCTCATTCTCCCTCAGTTTTAATTCTTAATCGCGTCGTCCTCTTTATATAACCTTCTTCTCGAGAAAAAGTAACGATAATCTAAAAATTGCCCTTTCTTTTTCCTGGTAACAATGTGATGATTTCTGTAGTGCAAAAATATGTACCCTTTCAATTCAACATGCCATGATCACGTGATCGTTTAATTTTTTTTTCCTTTATTCTGTATTTCTTTTGTGGCGCGTGCTTTATTTGTTGGCTTGTTGAACATTTTGGAAATCTTCTTCTGTTTTATATTTTCATTTCAAGTTAGTTGTTCTTTTTCTATGGAAGCGGGTGTTACATTTATGTGGAAAATAATGCCAAGGTTAGTAACTCTTTATAGTTACATATGTATGAATTATTGTAAACTGAACATTTTTTCTATTCCTAGGTTACTCGAGAAGGAGAAGCCACAATAAATAATTTTGTAATAATTAATAATTTGTTGTAATTATTTTGATTTATATAATGTAAATAATAATGCAATAAAAAGATAATAATTAGGTAGGTACCACATAAATTAAATCAGTTTTTATTTTAATAAGGGAAGCACATTCTACTTTTGAAAAAGGTCGTGAAAAACCAATTCGCTTGTAATTGGTGATTTCACTACTGAATATTCCTCACATTTTTCCTCAGGCAATAATAAGTCCGTGAATAAGCAACTCTCAGTTACCAAATGATTTTACTATTGAATTTTCATCACATTATTCATCGATGAAAATAAGCAGATGAATCAGCGTGTTACATTTATGCAGTGATTTCACTGTTTAATATTCATCATATTTTTCATGGTATTCCAAGCTGGTGAAAAAGCAACTTCCACCGAACCAGTGATTTCATTGTTGAATTTTCATCGAGAGAGTGGCATGTGCCTACCGCCAATGACATGCCCATGTTAAATTCATCAGAGAAAAGAGCACAAAAGTGGCGGGTGCAGCTTCTTTTCCTCAAGGAAGAAGCAGCTTATTCAATTAATTATGGTAGTTAACTTGAACGTATCTAATGGACTCTACAAATTTAATTGAATATAAAATGGAGATGTATTCCTTACCCATAGTATACTTAAGTGTACATTAATAAAATCGGTTGTATGTATATGTAAAACATTATTTGATCTTAAAACCAATAAACAAACTACAAAGAAAAAATTTCAATCTCTATCATGAAGTAAGTCCTTTTTCAATCATTTTTGTTTGCCCAATAGCTATAGGTAAGAAAAGTCACATTCTTTTCAAAAAGAAAAAAAATACCAGCCTTGTAACATTCTCCAAATTATTTAAGGAAAATTTCTATCATTTACCATTCTCAGAAATGAACATGAACAAAAAACTTGACTACTATTGATGTTGAGTTGACCGTGGTTCTTAGAATTCAGAATTTCTTTTATCGTGCGTTCTCTCTGTTTTTTCCTATAATGCTTGAATTTCGGGAGTTGTTGTCATTGGGCCGAGCCATCTTTATCTAAGATTCTCATTACGCTGATGAAACACGACTTGAATGGATGATGAAATTTTTTTTTTTTTTTCAAAGAAATATTTTTCGTCTGCGACAACAAAAGGGATGAGTCAAGTAGAAATAAATTCTCTCCATGAAAATGGAATGGAAATATTTACATGATGAATTTAATACAAGCTCCAGTCAGTAGGTATTATGTTGTATGCAAATCGGAGCTGCAAAAATGCATTGTGGGTGTTGGTTTTGTGCCTCGTATATGGTGCACCTCCTTTTGTATAAATGGCAATTGCAATGAATCCTGCTGCAAAGCATTTATATGCATCGGCATTATGCTGGGTCGCAAAAAAAGAAGAATTTATTCAAATTTATACGGCCAAGACGATAATTCTGCTGCATGCCAGGCTCTTATGCGTTTCTTAAGAGTCATCCTTAACATATTATGTAGATAAGAATGTAAATTCATATGAGGTGAATATTATTAAGGTAAATTGCGGAACGGGTCGATATTCTGTATTCCAAAATTCCTTATGGCCAAAATTCTGCAATAATATGTAGATGTAATATGCACATGTAGTAGCCCGTGCCGTAATGGTTAGTGCGTTGGACTGTCATGCCAGAGATCTGGAGTTCAATACCATTCGCTTCTATACCTTAAGTTTTTTTCGGAGCTACTACCTCTTGCGAGGAAGTGACAAATCCTCCAAGAGCATCTCTTGTCATAGAAAAGTGCCGCTCAACTTTGCCTTTCGGATTCGGCAATAAACTGTAGGTCCCCTCCATTCCTGCAGACACGCACACAGGAATGGTTGAGAGTTGTAAGTCACTAGGCCCTGGTTCTTCATGAGCCGTTTGTGCCCCCAAATTTATTTTATTTATTTTATATTTGCACGACGAGTAGCTATCCACTTTTGTTGGTGTGTTTGCCTTGTCTGGTCATTTGTCATCTTCTATTCTGAGTACTTGCACTTGTTGTTGCTTTTTTTTTTATTTTTGAATTTTTGAATATTCATTCATGACCATTCTCGACTGACGCTTGTCTGTTGACGACGAACAACTTTACTTTACCTACTTTTCTTCGTTTTTTCCCGTATACCAATGCCTGCTGAAATTCACCGCTTGTGTTCGTTTGTTTATTTTTACCATTCTAGTAATTCTTTGGTAACACCAACCAAAAATTTCGTAGTGATCCCCCTATACGCTGGAGTTAATTTCTGATTTATAAAATATATTTCATTTAATCATTTTGGTAACACCATAACTCTCTCAAAACGATCCTATAAACATTTTCAATGTTAAAAATAAAAACTATACACAGATATCTCAAAGAAAAAATTCAATAGTTTTCAAAATTTTAAAATTATACTTGTAAATTTTGTTTTCCTTTAAAACTTTATGAGTATTGTAACTTATGCAAAACTTTGAAAAAGTATACAAGAACTGTTGTTTTCTTTTCCATTTGAATGACGACCATACAATTTGTTCTTTTAATATTTTGTTTGTACGACTTTCATCATTCGGCTTCGGAAAAACGGTTCGATGGATCAATTTGAAATTTTACAAAAATATTGCTGGTCTATTAGGTCTTTAAAATTCTTTGTGCATGAATCTCAAAAACCCAAAATGTAAACAATAATACATAAATGCACATCGACCTACATCTGATTATGTTGAAAACGGTCAATCGTCACCTATAGATACCCTTGTTCATTTGAGCTTATCATATTACATATTGAAGAGCTCAGACAAAAACTAATCGTGCATTTTAATCCTTGGATATATCTATAAGCGGATCCTATGAGCTAAGAATTTCCAAACCAATCCAATTCCAATTCCTAAACCCACTGCATGATTTGAGAAGAAACCTATAACATTTGTAAAGCATTTACTATACAAAAATCGATTTTTGTACTTTTTGCTTAAACTAACGGTAAGGTGCCAAAAAAAATATTCGCTAAAAAGTCTTGTAGGATTTCACGTTTCCAAAACAGCCCTTAAATTTTTGTATGATCATTCGTTTTCTGTGGTATTTTAGCACCTCATTAATGGGATATTCGTAAAAAAAAAGTATGTCTTCTAATTGGTCATAAAAGGTTAGTTGCTATAGGCTTAGAAAATTTCAAATCTAGGAGTTAAAATTTTTCAAGATCATCGGCGATTTTTGGCACCTCATTTATGGGATATTCGAAAAAAGTATTTACCATCTGAAAGCTTACCTATATCTTCATAAAAAGTCAGCTGGTTTCAGAAATTGGTCATTCATAGATTGACCTTTTATAGGGATTAAACAACATTTCGCATGCATTGTACAAATATACTTTTTTCGAATAACCCATAAATGAAATGCCAAAAATCGCTGATGACCTTGAAAAAAACTTCGATAAATTAAACTTTGATCAACTATACTGAAACAACCTGACCTTTTATGACCTTTTGCTGAACTTTTAGATAATTTACTTTTTTTTTTTGCGAAAGTTCCATATGAGGTGCGACAGCATCATTCGTTGCTGAGATATTGGTGACTAAATTCAAAATTTTCATTCAAAAGCAGATTGTCTTCGGAAGAAAAATTGTAGAATAACGAAAACTGACGACAATAAATTTAGCTTTATTGTCGTCAGTTTTCTGCTATAGGACCAGTATATCTACATAAAAATTGGTAAAAAAAAAAATCAAAGAAAATGACACTTCAAAACAAAAAATAAAATATTTGGCTCGTACTATTTCTTATGATTATTCAATGTAGGCTGTAGGATTTTAGCATCCCATAGATGGAATATTCGTAAAAAATGTATGCGGTCTAAAAGTTCAGTAATTGGTCATAAAAGGTCAGGTAGTTTCAGAAATTTGTCAGGCATAGATTATTTTTTATAATTTTTATATAAAACACAAATGTCAAGGGAAAGGTAAATGACCTTTCATTTCTTTGTTTAACTCATAACTAAAAATCTACAGCTGAACAATTTCTACTGCCTGACCTTTTATAAGGATTAAGTCGGCAGACGGCTAAGCCATGCTTAAATGTACTTATATGTTAAACACTCTAAATTTTATCAATGTCTAAATAAAGTACCATAATAATAAAAATAAGGATTAAGTAACCTTTCAGATTGTGTACTCTTTTTTCGAATATCCCATAAATGAGATGGTAAAAATTCATGTGACCTTCAAGGTCATTGAACAAACTTTGAAAAATTATTTTAAAAAATCAATGCCAGATCAATTACTGAAATGACCTGATCTTTTATCACTATTCTGTAGCCGTTCAAATGGAACACTTTTTCTTGTGAGTATCCCTCAAAAATCGTAGGTGACCTTAAAAAAGTTCAACCCTGGATTAAAAGTTTTCTAAGTCTGACTAATTTCTGAAACTACCTGACCTTTTATTACCAATTACTGGCCTTTTAGACCGCTTGCATTTTTTACGAATATCCCATATATGGTGTGCTAAGATCTCACAGCCCTCAATGCACCTTAAAAAAAATTATTTGCTAAAGCCTAGTACGCAGATCGGGAAAAATTTTTCTTTTCATACAAAATTTTGTCTTCAGTTTTTTTCCAGGCAGTACGCAGTTCAAGCGCAAAATTGTGACGTTTGTACCCGCTGTAGGGTGAAGTCTCCACTAAATTTTGCCAGGAAAAATAATGTTCGAAGCATTAATTTGCGGGAAAATGTTGACAGGTCAATAATTTTGCACGATAAATAAGATCAACTATTATTTATCGATAATTTTACAAAATGAAAAAAAAAGAAGGAAAGCATTAATTTTTCCCGATTTTTCCAACGTTTTTGTAGAGATTAGAATTGTAGAGATAAAATTTGTCTTTTCCCGATCTGCGTTCTAGGCTTAAGATATCTCAACACAAAAAACATTAAAAAAAATTAAATAAATTTGGTGGCACAACAGCTCATGAAGAACTAGGGCCTAGTGATTACAACTCTCAACCATTCCTGTGTGCGTGTCTGCAGGAGGAAGGCACCTACAGTTTATTGCCGAATCCGAACGGCTAAAGTGAGTGGCACTTTTATATGACATAAGAGATACTCTTGGAGGTTTTGTCGATTCCTTCGCAAGAGACAGTAGCCGTTTTTTTTTAACTTTGGAATATCTACCATCTGTGTCATCTCATTATGTCTAATTTTCGCAGAGAAACACAAAACACTTATGTTTTTGGAATTCTTTTATAACATTCTCTATAAAAATAATTATCAAAATCAGTTGAACGGATTTCGACGTGTCGCGTAAGCTAGAACCTTAACTTGTGTGCTGATTTGCTTCAAAATGGGCGAGTTAAGATTGCTGAATCATGGATCAATATTTACCTAAGCCACGTGTGTACAACTGGCCCTTAAGAGATAAAGGGCTGTCATATTCATGTGCCATTTCTCAAAGCGATATGGAATTAAAGCAAATTAATGTCATAATCCATACGTACCTACACACCACAAGTATTGTTTTGAAATTAGTTAAGTTTGATAAAGATGTATTGGATAAAGTGTTTCCGATTGATAAGGTCGATCATTACAGAAGACAACGATTTATTAGTTCCTATAATAAGTCCAGATTCTTCAATTAACCTAGAATTAAATTCATAGCTAATGGAGACAAATAAACCCTTATCTGAATTAAAAATATAGGTATCTAACCTCTGCATATCCGGTGTTGTTACTTTCGGTCTATCCCGGTACTGCTTATACCCACCTCACAGTTTCCGTAGTAGATATGTACATAAAAATGCCAAGTCACAACTTTTTATTATCTCATTTAATTTTTGATCTAATTCAACTGCACTTAAAATCACAAAGATTTATATTCCTATTCCTGCGGCACGGCACGGCATCGGCATGCCATGTCTTTGAAACAATACAGGACAAAACCATATTTCCTTTATGATTTGTGGCAACATTTCCTGTTGGTTGTATTCCACTCAACGCGGCCGCCAATCTTTTGTATTAATCTCGACGGCAGTAAAGATAGTTAACTCTTTGATATGCCAGAGTAGACCCACAAGCACTTCCCTGCAGCGACTCTCTGCTACACTTAAAATGGCAGACAATCTTCTCTGAATTGTTCTTGTAATTTCCGCACTGAGCTATACCTACTTTAGGTATAGAATATAATGCCATGGATAATGATTTTAAGGACAATGCAGCGTAAAAGTAATTTGCCATTCTTTCTCAACAAAAGGAACACACTGCCGCCATCTCCGACCGACCGACTGACGTTGCTTGCCGATGTTGTTCGTTGTCGTGACTTGGCTTACTTGTTGTTGTGCCGTTTCGTCGACATCGACTCCAGCTGGAAGAGCGTATGGCACACTTCCTTCAACGCGATCCAAAAGAATCCTCCTCCGGGTATAATTAGTCATTCTATCCAAGTGGAATGAATTTTGTCGTTAATAAGATAATTCTGTTAATAATATAAAGTTCTAGAAATAAGGAATGAATTGAGGTCCTTTTGCTAAGCGACACTTTTTCTTAAGGATAAAAATATCCTTATACCTACCTTAGCAGGGATTTGTCCAATGTTCCATCTCCGAGACGACAACGACAACGATGAAGTAAAATGCAAAATCTTATAGCTAACTCTTTGAAAGTTGAAAGTTTGCAAAATGATTTTTATGCCTTTTTTGTGGGACTATGGAATTATGGTGGTGATTGGTCTTGCTCTTGGTCGTCTTTGAAAAGCTTTCTCCTGACAAGCCAAACCAAGATTATGCTATTTTGTGAGAAGGAAAAAAGTGTTATTATAAGGTAAGTTTTTAATTGGAAAAAAATTCTTTGTTGAAGACCTACCTAGGTATACTAACTTCCACAATAGATATAGATATACAATATTTACATTTTATCCTAGGGACAAACTTTGTGAATTAAAAATCAAAATTGAGTATTTTTGAATTCGTTTGTCAATGCATAGTATTAATATTTTGCTTAAAAGTGGAAATGTCATTGGTAAAATGGTACCAGAAATCATTACCTACTATTAGACAAAGCACGCACTTGCGATTTAAAGTCGTTGCGATTAGAAAATCTCGATCGCAACAATTGTTTGCTGTGCACGCACTTGCGATTTTTAATCGCTATCAAATGCGACTGAAAAGTCGCTCTAAAAATGGAACCTGTTTCATTTTTTTAAGCGCCGCGGTTCTTCAGTCGCATGTGCGTGCACATTTAAAACCACGTGTTTCATTGCTTGCGACTGAAAAATCGCCCGACTGACAATCGCAAGTGCGTGCATGTTTATTTCTTTCCGCGACTAAAATTTTAAAATAGCAGAAAATTAAATCGCAAGTGCATTTGCTTCATTTTAGGCCCATCGCCCACTAGGCAATTTTTAGTTGCGCAACTCTTTGTTGCCAACTAAAAGTTGTTCGGAGTTGTTTACCATCGCCCACTAGGCAATTTCCGAGCAACTTTTGAGTTCAGTATCTTTAATTGAAATGTTAAATTTACCTTGTATTTTGGATCAGTGACGATACAAAAATCGTTCAGTGCGGAAATAAATCTTGTTTTTCGGCAAACATTTTTGAAAATTCCCAAAAGTAGCTGGAAGTTGCTCGGAAATTGGCAAGTGGGCGAGGGTTAGCAACAAAAAGTTGCCGGAAAACAAGTTCCGCGAGCAACTCCGAGCAACAAAAAGTTGCGCAACTAAAAGTTGCCTAGTGGGCGCTCTCCCATATAAGCTACTGAAATTGGATTGGGAAAAAGTTGCTGGGGCTAGCAACAAAAAGTTGCCTAGTGGGTGATGGGCATTATTTTGCGACAATCGCGTCGCTCGAAAAATGGAACAAATTTCAGTCGCGATTTCTCGGCCGCAAGTGCGGTCACTCACATTGAAACTAGTTTTTTTTTTTTTTGCAGCAGTTTAAACGTATAATACAAGCGTTTAAGTTGAACTTAAACATTTTTCAGCTTCTTTTGAGCAAATCGGCCTTAAAAAGCATACAATTTTTAACAAAATTGAACAAAATTGTTTATATTTTTTTTTCCATAATTCTGAGTTTGAAAACAATTTCGAATTAAAAATGATATTCTAAGTGGGTATATATTGATGCAAAATTGTAGATCCACTTCACATTTCTAGGGTGTCGTCATGAAGTTGCATTCTATATGTAGTTCAGGTGAGGCTACAAAACTAGCAGTTTATAAGGCAGCAGTAGAATGCGAGAATCTGTGATAAAGTGAAGTGTTTAGGATTTTACACGACATGAGTCAATACTGGAAGCAGAATTGTGGTGGGTCATTATTCTAGTGCAAAAAATGGACATGCATGCCTTAGTTAGCATAATGTCACCACATTTACGAGATCATGTTGGAAACAGATGTTATGACTTGGACCGTCAAAAGGCCCAGACATTTTGAATTTTGCACGGTTTGAGAATTTTGAAAATTTCATATACCTATATAACATGCAGCTTCCCAGGTAACTTACTTACTTACTTTAGATGGCGCTCACAGCTCAGGATGGATTACGGCCTCAATCAACAAGCCCCTCCAGCCAGCTCGGTCCCTAGCTAGCTGCCTCCAGTTACGCACTCCAATTTGGTTGAGGTCGGTTTCCACTTGTGTGCGCCACCTAAGGTGGGGTCTTCCCCTGCTGCGCAGACCGTCAGGGGTAGATGCGAAGGCTCGTCGAGCTGGCTCGTTTGTGTCCAGTCCATACGCACGCTACACGTGTCGCACAGTCATCTCAGTCGCTTTATTTTCAGCTTTTTGACAAGGTCGACGTGCGTCGCTGTAAGTTCCGTAAAGCTCGTCGCTGAATCTTCTCCTTCATACTCCATCGAAAAAGACTGGACCGAAAATCACCCGAAGAATCTTCCTTTCAAAGCATCCAAACAGATTCTTATCCGTTTTTGACAGGGTCCATGCTTCTGCCCAATATTACAGGGCCGGGATGATTAGTGTCTTATATAAGGTCTCCTTGGTTCTTTAATAGAGGGATTTACTACTGAAATACCTTCTTATCCCGAAGAATCAGCGATTGGCAAGAGTAATTCTTCGTTTGATCTCTGCACTGATGTCGTTTTGCGATGTAATAGTGGAGCCCAGGTAGACTTGACGATTTCGAACTTCTACCTATCCATAGTGACGTTTTGCCCGAGTCGACGATTGTTGAGATGATAACATATACTTCGTCTTGTCCTCATTAGCAGCCAAACCCATTTTCGCCGCCTCGTATTCAATCCTTGCAAATGCATCGATAACAGCTCTCTTCATTCTCCCAATGATATCAATATCATCTGCATGAACGGACTTGAAATACTGTACCTCTATTGTTGAACTAATCTGATAGCTTACCAGTAGAATTCTTCGAATACTAAGAATTGGTAGGTTATGAAAAATATTTCAATTTATTTTTTAAAACATTATTTTGACTGTAGGAAAAATGGAAATTAAATAGTTAAAGAACAAAATGAATAAGCTGATGGCTGTTGGTTCGGTTTTTCTTTTCGGCTTCCACGTACAGTCTGCTACAAAAGGAACTAAAACCTTTTTTTTTTTTTGCCTTTTTGTGGATGCGGGATCAAGGGAGTGTGAGTTAGAATCTTACATAGGTACATCAAATTATCAACCACGTTTGGCTGGAAGGAACCAAGTCCGGTGATTGAACTATCAGATCCACATGTCCCACCTTCAAAAAAGGCAATCCCATTTTCCTGGTAGAACTATCAAGGCACAAGATGTTAGTAAACGTTATACGATGTAAGCTTCATAAGCCATTTGCAACACCATCATCCGGAAGTTCCCACCGTGGTTTTTCTGGACCTCATCGTCATCAACTATAAACCATTCACACTTAGGGATATCCTAAAAAATACTAACGAGTTTTAAGTCAAAGCCCTTTATCTTTTCATCAAATTCAATGCCATAATTTATAACAACTTCATCAGGAGTTTTGAAACGACCACACTTGGGATTCTGAGAAAATTCTTCCAGTTTTTTTCAAGTCGCATTAAAGAAACTGCACATTAGTCTAGTCAGGGTGGAATATGCAACTTGGATAATCTCTTTCGAACTATTCCAAACATATATGATTTTATAACACAATAATTTTGGCAAAGAGATTCACTATCATAATGTATAGCAATTTAGCAGCACACTTTGTCCAATGCAGATTAAGTATAGGCCAATCCACCGCAAAGTGCAAATCTGGATGACTGGAAATGGAAGAATCATATAAAATATCACAAGGCGTGGTTGGAAGTCGGGATAAGTAAGTTGGTAGTAAAGTGCATAACCATTTTTACCTTACTCATACTGTACAGAGGACAGGCGTGGGTGCATGGTCTTATCCAATCCAACCAACATAATGCAGTCCCTTTACCAACATAATGCAGTCCCTTTACTTAAAGCCTTCACGTAAATAAAATTTAACTTAATTTTAAACCAATATTAAGACTTCATCGATAATTTGATAGCAACATCCATTTATAATTAAATTAAACTTAATATCCACTCCTTTATACCTCTTATTTTTTTTTTCTCAATTAATAATGCAAACATGTGCGTTTGTGCAGCAGGTAAACCACTAAAGTCCTTTATCTTCGTTTTGCTGGAAAAAACGTTTTTCTTCCATTTGTTATTGCCACACTTTTGGTATTGGCATAACGGTGCTGTATACATATATTGCTGTTCCCTTAAAAACTGTTCTCGATTTTCCATATATGTATGTAGGTATATAAATACTTACGTTCGTTTGTCCAAAAGGAAAACATTAATTTACCATCATCATCGCGATTCCATTCGAATGCTACGATCCATAATTATTATTATTATTTTCCTTTTTCTCTCTCAGGATGCACTGTATTAACGTTTTGCTGCAATTTGCTTTAATTAATCAGCATTCCCTGATTGACACAGAACTCGAACTCATGCAACGACAATGGACGAATAATAAAGATGAATATACTGGCTACGATGACGATGACTATGACGATGATGACGACTTCCATGAGGAAGTTGATGTCGAATGGCGATATATGGCGATGTATGTCAACGGCGGCAGCGACACACGGTGAAACGGCGCGGCGCGCCGCATCGCAGCATTATAATGTTAATGCAGTTATTTCGCATATGCATTGTGAGGAAAGCCCTTTTGGCAGCTGATGTGCACCGCAAATACAAAATAATTTTATAATATATCTACTCGTGTCCGTGTGAGTGTGTAGTATATCCTTGCAAAAGAAATTTCCACTGACTGAAACATGCGAACTGAATTGAATCTTGAATGATGCTCCAAATTGTGTATTGAAGTCTTTGTAGGTATTGGAAGAATAATGATGAAAGGAGTGTCCTTTCCATTTCTTCGTATCTCTTTCCATTAACTGGCTGAACAGAGTAGAATGACGGAACTGAAGCCGCAGACGGAACTGGAAGAACTGTCAAAAAGTGTCGTACGTTTTTTTTTTACATATCCACAATGGAGTAGTAGCCGTGGCGTGATGGTTAGTGCGATGAACTGTCATGCCGGAGGTCTAAGGTTCGATCCCCAGCCTCGCCACCTTTTTATTTAAAAGAAAAAAAAAACGGCTACTGCCTCTTGCGAGGAATTGACAAATCCTCCAAGAGTATCTCCTGTCACAGAAAAGTGCCGCGGTGGTTGAGAGTTGTAAGTCACTAGGCCCTGGTTCTTCATGAGCCGTTGTGCCACCCAATTATTTTTTTTTTTTATTTAGAAATTTCATTGTCAACAAAACTGATTCTCTTGCCTTACCGTCAGCATTTCGGTCTCGATCGGACACAGTCCTACGTTTCCATTTGATATTAAGCAACGTTGAACTAAACCGGGCACCATCGGCCGGATGAGGGCCATGTAGAAAATCGCTTTCACTTTTCTGTCAAGCCGGCTGCTATAAAACAACCGTTTTGGGCAAAAAGATCCCGTAGCCCTGGTCAGAGCAGAATTTATATACGTCTGTCGAAATATAAAGACATAAATACTAATCTTACAGTGATGTCCTTTTGGCCCTATTATCAACAGTTTCCGCCAGTTCTTTCTCTTAGCTCTTATGGCTCCATGCAAACAGAATAGTTTCTCATTTCTAAAAGTTAATTTTAAACTTAAGGTCATCGCAATATCGCTGAATCTTGTCGAAGTCACAATGCAAAAGAATTCTGATGACCTCTGAATCAGACTACCTATCAGATCGCTGGTGTAAATGCTGAATAGAATCGGCGAGTTGACCGCTCCCTGCTAAATACCATTTTTAACATCGAAGATTGTTGTAGAAGTTACATTTCCTTTTTTGACCAAAAACTGTCTACCAATGAAGTCATAAAGCATATATAGCAGCAGTTTACTTATGCCAAGTCTTATGTGAAATAATCAGAAATTCAAATATCATTTTCTTCGTGAAAAATGGTGAAGGTGAAAAATACAGAAGAAACGAAAGCATTCAGCAAATTTTTCGTTCTGTGAATTGAATTGAATTGAATTGAATTGAATTGAATTGAATTGAATTGAATTGAATTGAATTGAATTGAATTGAATTGAATTGAATTGAATTGAATTGAATTGAATTGAATTGAATTGAATTGAATTGAATTGAATTGAATTGAATTGAATTGAATTGAATTGAATTGAATTGAATTGAATTGAATTGAATTGAATTGAATTGAATTGAATTGAATTGAATTGAATTGAATTGAATTGAATTGAATTGAATTGAATTGAATTGAATTGAATTGAATTGAATTAAATTGAATTGAATTGAATTGAATTGAATTGAATTGAATTGAATTGAATTGAATTGAATTGAATTGAATTGAATTGAATTGAATTGAATTGAATTGAATTGAATTGAATTGAATTGAATTGAATTGAATTGAATTGAATTGAATTGAATTGAATTGAATTGAATTGAATTGAATTGAATTGAATTGAATTGAATTGAATTGAATTGAATTGAATTGAATTGAATTGAATTGAATTGAATTGAATTGAATTGAATTGAATTGAATTGAATTGAATTGAATCGAATTGAATTGAATTGAATTGAATTGAATTGAATTGAATTGAATATTATCTTTACTGATGCTCAAATCAAACCATAAGTAATCTTTCAGTCTGATACTTTTTAACCTATTCCGGATTTACTTGAATAAAAACGAAGCTAAGAAGAATTGTGTGTATTGAAATCGCCAGTTATGACGATTCCAGTGCGAGAATAATGTAAAACAATCCTTTGGCTTGACGCTGGACCTGGAGTAGGACAGAGTATAAAATTCATCAGAAGAAGAATTTTTAAAATTAAGATTGAAATTTCTTCCCCATTCTAGGTTGTGTTTTGTGTTGAGTTAAGTCCCTAAGGGCCAGTTGTACAGTCGTGGTTCAGCAGTGGTTCAAGATTTGAACTCAGTTCAACTGCTATGAAGTGTTGTAAAATCGAGGTTTAAGACTTAACTCACCGCTGAACCACGAAAAATTTAACTCGCCGATTTCGGCGGGTTAACTTGAGAGTCAGCCAGGGTTCAAGGATGTGATTGGCTATTATAATTTTTGATGTAGAATGTTTCTTGTACCTATACATGCTATCTCACTTCAAACTGAATTTTTTTGACAGTCACGATAAACAGATACAAGGTATGCTTACTTTATACACCCGAGCCACCATCTTGGAATTTTTGTGTCGTCACAATCTTATTTTTAGCATTATTTTCTTTTTCGATTGAGGACTATCATTAGAATTCGGCATTTAAAAGAATGATTTGAGTAAACATTGTGAAATAACTCATGATGTTTGTGCGATAAATTCACAAATCGAGCAATCGACTGACATTTGACATTGACGTAAGATATATTATATACTCAATTTTTCTAGTATATAGACTTTAACTCGAGTTCAGTTAACTCTCACCTGAACCACGACTGTACAACGCACTCAAAGTTGAACCTGGTTCACGATTTAACTCGAGTTTAGTTGATCTGCGGTTCAGCGTAAATTTGTACAACTGGCCCTAATGCAGCAGCAGCATAAGTTTAATTTATTGACGAACAAGTACAGTATTTATTTGGTTCGAATCTAACTCAACCATGCATACATCAACTGCCTGAAAATAACTGATGAAAAGTGGGAGCTTTTTAGGTATCTGGTTCTAGAATGTAATAAATAAGCAATTCCACAACTTCATTTGGAATTGTGTACTTTAGAGGAAAAATAAGAGGGGGATTTCAGAAAATTCACACTAATTGATCCACTTCAAACCTATGAATACAGGTGGTTGTACATTTTATATAAATGAAATGCAACCGAACTGAAAGATAGCTACTCTGAACACTTACCGACAAAGGTTTATTTTTTTATCTTCATGCAAATTTAAATAATTTTTGTGCATTTTCTTGCCATGTGTTTTGGTTAAGCCATATAGTTTATACCTGAATTTGAAAAATGTATAATGCAGCATTTAACAACAGGGAATACAACATTATCCCTTTTCTAACATCGACAATCTGCACTCTTGAACAAAATCATTTGGGAATGAGTGCACCACATATTCCAGCGACACCACATCTATGATTACACGTCCTGGGAACTAAAAAAAAAAAAAAAAAACACCAACCAACCAACCAACCTCTATAGAAGCCAGTCCATATGTAAATGTATATAGAAAATAAAAGGAAGCATTAGAAAATCCTCAAGGAACTGTAATACGGATGTACTGTGTGTTACAAGTGCACACTAACATAAACATCCTTAAATATTATAAGACCAACAAAATATGTATATTTCAATGAACAAAAAACACTGGCATACCTCTATTCTGATGGCTTCTACGTTTACTGCTGTCTGAGGTTGCTCCTGTTTTCCCTTCTAAAGAAACATGTATGGAAAATGTTGCAAAGTATACCTATGTACATTCAAATATCCTTTTGGGAAATCTGGGACAATGTTGTTTTCTATTCTTCGAGGTCATTTTTATAGTAATTTTTTTTCTCTGCTTTTCCAACGACTACGACGACGACGACAACGGAGAAGTCGACAACAAACGGTGTGCTGTGCAGTGTATCGTTTTTTCTTAGTTGAAAAATGCAGAATTCAAAATGGCACTTAATGCCTTCGTATACATTCATGAGACCGATGCAAATGAAATTGTATCGGATTCACGTCGATCGTCGTTATACTGGGTCTAACATTTTACCATATAAAAACGACCGGAATTAATGTTTGTGTATGTGAGGTAGGCTTTTGAATTTTTAGCTCGTAAAGCTTTTGAATTTATAAACTATTGGGTAGGTATACCTACATGGATTAGAGTAAGAAATGGATTCCTATACTCTGTTTGGATAAGTTAACTGTGACTGGGTCGTATTCTGACTTCTGGGTTGTAATTCTAATTTAATGCTCACAGAGTAACAAGGGAATAATCATAGAAAGATTGTAGGTGTTGTGTTTTTGCAAGATTTGATGCAGATACTAACTTTCTATTAAGAATAAAATAAAAGAATAGAAACCAGAAAGTGACAAGTTAACAAGTTATTTACTTAAATTAGTTTAAATTAGAAACTATTTTTGTTAAAGTTAAAATAAATAATTAATAATTAAATTAGTTGGCACAAAAAATCATGAAGAACAAGGGCCTAGTGACTTACAACTCTCACCCATTCCTGTGTGCGTGAGTTAACATACAGAACACTGCACTGATTAAAATATATATTTAATGTAATGCTGACCTCATCCAGACAGATTCGCAGATTGTTCCACAGGAAATAACAAACTGATAAACGTGACTTCTTGCAAGTATACATTTAAGATATCAATGGTATATGGTAAATAAGATCAAGAAAGGCAACGCCTAATGTTTACAAATAAGAAACTTTTGTATAAATACGGTCGACGAAGTGCGATCTTGGTTCTTTGAAATACTTCTATCAATAAAGTAACACGTTTTATTTTTTACTTACTCTTTGAGTTTCATTTCATACAAAGATATACCTATTTGAAGACTTTTACAGGGTATAAAGACAATTGACTCTGACCAGTCAGTTAAAGTTGTATTTTTTTGATCCATGAACACACAAGTTCATAAACTCGTGTCTGCAGGAATGGAGGAGACCTACAGTTTACTGCCGAATCCGAACGGATAAGGTGAGCGACACTATTTTCTTTTATATGTAGGTGATAATCTTGGAGGTTTTGTCACTTCCTCACAAGAGGCAGTAATTCTTAAAAATATTTTTTTTTTTGTTTTTAGTTAGCAGAGGCTAGGCTAGGCGAGATAGTCCAACACACTAACCATTACGCCACGGGCTACTTTTATATGTACAACGATATTCTTAAAGTTATACAGTCATAAATGTAATCCTCTTTTGTAGATATTATACTATGTGTACATAATGCTGATATTTTTGTTTTTCTGAAAAAAAAAGGACAAACCTGCAAATTTGGAGATTTCGCGGGATATCGGAATCAGAATAAAAAGATAAAAAAAAAGAATACAAAAATAAGAAATTTCCACCACAAATCATATTTTAGTTTAAGATTTTATTTAAAAAAAAAT
>OX346246.1:28464678-28624678 GCA_947049315.1 Epistrophella euchroma
CATAAGTGGGGAGAATGCATGCCTCTTAGCCGAATTACTTAGTCCTGAGGTTCTCGACAAGATTAGTTCTAAGCTGATTGGAAACTTCCCCAACACATACACATACACAAAGGCTCTGGCCGAGGAGATTATTCTCAGAAATGGCAAGGAGCTGCCACTCTGTGTGTTTAGGCCCGGAATTGGTGAGTTATGCTTACGACCACAGTAATTTATGATCGGGCCATTGATGCAACGGCAAATGCATACAAAACTTGATGCTGCACTTATGTTCATGATGATGATGATGATGTAATTATTTTATTATTGCAGTTATTCCGACGTATAGAGATCCGGTGCCGGGGTGGATTGACAATTTGTACGGGCCAACGAGTATTCTAATTGGCGCCGCAACCGGAGTCCTGCGAGTACTCTATGCCAGGATGAGCCAAAATGCTGCCGTTGTTCCCGTGGATTATTGTGCAAATGCAATATTGGCCATCAGTTGGCATACCGCTAAGAACCAGTGAGTATATTATACCGACCCCTATACAATACAACCATACAATCACAATGTAAGCAGAGGTTTTTGTAGTTCCTGATGCTTTATGGTACTTGTACTGTTTAAATATAGTTGATATTGGTATGGAATGCATTGCGATACGACGGAAGGTTTGTTTGCACGGGAGACACGAGTCAAATTAATGGCTTGTCAGTGTTTATATAGATACAAATTGACTGTTTCCAGTTTTCATATGAGACGTGATTTCAGTTCATAAAGCTTCCCCTTCGTGTATAGCTCTTGCTCTATGATGAGACTTTATGGCGAGTAAATATTTGCAAATGGGTTGCCAGTAAATAAAACATGAATTGCATTTTACACACAACGTAGATAGGATATAGTATTAAGCCCATCAACATTGTTGATGATGATCAGAGTTAAGGGGAAGACTTTGAACTTTAAAATGGCTCTTCAGTAAAGCGAACTTATAAAATTGATGCAATTGCATTAACTGTATGATGTTTTTAAGGGTTTTTTTTTATTTGTTTTTGAATTGAATTAAATACCTTTTATCGATTATTAATGACAATGTACTCAGTTTTATGAGGATAACTTCAAGAATGTATCCATTAATTGCTTTTCCGTATTCATTAATTTGTTATACCTACCTACTAAAAAAAAACAATTAAATATTTAATATAAATAAAAATAATGAATTCTTATTAAAGTCATTAAAAAAAAAAAAATCTTATTTGTTTTGTTCAATGCAAGTGCTAAATGGTTAAAACACTTAACACTTAAGTCAAATATTATTTTTTTTAATTTAATTTATTTTTCTCGGAAAGTATTTACATTGTAATTTGGAAATTATGAAGAAAGAATTTTCAAAAGGGGGAAATAATATTTTAAATGGAAAATTTTTTGCGACCTTTAGTCCAATGAGTTTCGCCAAGACACGACAGTCGGTAGTCATCGACCAAAATATTGCATCTTAGACAGGTACGACAGCATCTAACTGATGAGTCCAATTGTCGTGCCTGGGCGAAACGCATTGGACTAAAGGGTGCAAAAAAATCTTCCATTTGAATTTAATTCAATACAGTTCACTAAAACAACAACAAAAATATTTTTCTTTTATTTTTGTTATTTCCTCTTCTTCGAAATATGTATAATATTTTATTTTAATTTTTTACTTAATATTCTTGGGCTCAATTTTGCGTTTTTAAATTTATTCTAAAAACTCTAGAAATTGGATTCTTAAAATATAGGAAAGGGAGACTCAAGATTCTACCTACATCAACTTAGCAGGTCACTTTTTCCGTTGCAGATTAAAAACTATATAGTAATTAGTTGCTTACTTCCTTAATTTAGATGGCGCTCACAACCCAGGATGGATTACGGCCTCAACCAACAAGCCCCTCCAGCCAGCTCAGTCCCTAGCTAGCTGCATCCAGTTACGCAATCCAAGTTGGTTGAGGTCTTCCTCCACTTGTGTGCCACCCACCTAAGGTGGGGTCTTCCTCTGCTGCGCAGACCGTCAGGAGTAGATTCGAAGACTCGTCGGGCTGGTGCGTCGGTGTCAATACGCTCCATGTGTCCCAGCCATCTTAGCCGCTGTATTTTAAGCTTTTTGACCAGGTCGACGTCGCTGTAAAGCCCGTAAAGCTCGTTGTTAAATCTTCTCCTCCATACTCCATCGATACATACTGGACCGAAAATCACCCGAAGAATCTTCCTTTCAAAACACCCAAGCAGATTCTCATCCGTTTTTGACAGGGCCCATGCCTCTGCCCCATACAGCAGGACCGGGATGATAAGGGTCTTATATAAGGTCTCCTTGGTTCTCTGAGAGAGGACTTTATTACTGAAATGCCTTCTTATCCCGCAGAAACAGCGATTGGCAAGAGTAATTCTTCGTTTGATCTCTACGCTGATGTCATTTTGCGATGTTATAGTGGAGCCCAGGTAGACAAATTCCTTGACGACTTCGAAGTTGTATCCATCCATCGTGACGATTTGCCCGAGCCCACGATGTTGAGATTCCTTTCTCGATGATAGCATATACTTCGTCTTGTCCTCATTAACAGCTAAACCCATTTTCGCCGCCTCCGATTCGATACTTGCAAACGCGCCAGTAACAGCTCGCTTCCGTCTCCCAATTAGTTGCTACTTAATTGCTAATTAGATACGCAAAAAAAAAATTAATTGCGGTTTAGGTTTGCGAGAAAATGGGTGTCCTTATATGATGACGTCATCCCTGTTTATTTGAAAACGAAAAAAGTTATTAAATTTTATTTTGCGTAACTAATTATCAATTAAGTAGTTTTCAATATATATCCACTCCCAGACCATTTATCTATGTTTTTAAAAGAGTTGACTTGCTAAGTTGAAGTCAACTTAGCAGGACACCCATTTTTACACAAACTAACAGAGCAATTAATTTTTTTTGCGTAACTAATTAGCAACTAAGTCAACTAATTACTATATACTTTTTAATATGCAAAGGAAAAAGTGACCTGCGCATCAAGATTCCGCATTTTGTTCGCAGTTTTTCTGATGAATGACTAAAAGTGCTTTTATCACCCTATTTCGAGGTTTATATATAGTCTAACGGTTTCTGGCTATCTTATCTAGGATGCATTTAAAACAAAATAAAACATTTTTGTGCCTAAATATCTAACTTTTAGAGGATAATATACCAAAACACATAAAATTAAGCAATCTATTACTTTTTATATTACAAGAATTTCAGTTTCATTTTTTTAATTCGACTTAAAGTCAATTTTACAGTTCGTACTTAACGGAATAAGTGATACTTAAGTTCCCCACATTGGTAGTTAAGGCTTATAGTCTAAATAAGTGGTACTTAAGTGACAAATATGAGAGGCTTAAATGAATCTTATTCGGCTAATTTGTACCTACTCTGATATTTGTACTCCCATATTGGTCATTTGAACGGCACTTTCTTCAACTGTGAAAAAGGGAATTAGTACTTTTTCTTAGGATCTATTTTTTTACATTCGATGTACATAAATATCCCACCAAAAACATTTCATGTAAAATAGATCGCCAAGACTCACAAGCTTGTAACGCTTTCGCTATGAAAAAGGTATGAGATCTCATGAAGAGCCAAGCCCTTAACTCTATTAGGCCTAACTCTCCAAGCCCTAACTCTAAAAACCCTAAGGGCCAGTTGTACAAATATTTGATCTGTGGTTCAGGAATTTTAACTCACCAATTTCGGCGGATTAACTGTGGTTCAACGATGGTTCAGTCATGTAATTGGCTTTTAGTGCATGTTAGAACCTTGAACCATCGTTGAACCTCAGTTAACCCGCCGAAATCGGCGAGTTAAAATTCCTGAACCACGGATCAAAATTTAAACCACGATTGTACAACTGGCACTAAATCGTGGTCAACAATTATGGATTGGTCGTTTCACATAAAAGTTTAGCATGGCGGACTTCATTTTACAATAAATCTATGGGAAACGGCCAAGCTATAATTTTTGACCACGATTTAGGGTTTGTAGAGTTAGGGCTTAAAGAGTTAGGACTAATAGAGTTAAGAGCTTGGCTCTTCATGAGATCTCATAACTTTTTCATAGCGAAAGCTTGTGAGTCTTGGCGACCTATTTTACATGAAATGTTTTTGGTGGGATTTCATTTCTTTTTGTAGGATCACCTATTATCCATAAGAAAAACACCTGAACCTCCCTTAAATACTTCACGGTGGGATTCTGATTCCAATGAAACTAATTCCCAATTAATATTGTAGCAATAGGCCTAATACCTCGGAATAAAGTAACTACCTACATATCTAACCTTTATATTGAGCTAAGTCACTTAGCAAAGACTAGAAACATGAAAATAATATGCCTATGTACCTTACTAAGCATTTATTTAGAAATTAAATAAGTAAAAGTAACGCGTATATTTTTATCTTCGCAAAAATTAAGGTAATAAGGTACTTAAACCTTAAAAAAATGATCCGTCAATGTAAAATCTCTTTATTTATTTTGACCGAAACGAAAAATGAAAGCTCATTTATTTTTTCCTATCGCACACCCCTGAATATAAGTACATATACATACATAAAATTCCAAGGATACGTCATACTGAATGAGACGACAGTTCACCGATCGTGGTGAAGATCATACAATATACTTATAAACAACCCTTATTTCAAGTAAAGCCATTGTGCATTGTTTTTTGTGTTCGTGAATATAAAATTTAAAAAAAAAACCCTCAAATCAATTATAGGCGGGGTTTGCATTGCATTGTTGTGTGTGATTGTGAAAATTGTTGTTGTTTTACAGGTTTTATTATGAACCTCCACTTTTTGGGTGTTGGAGGGTGAAAGTTACAGATTTCTTAATTTTTTTGTTGTTTGTATGCAAATCTTAGTCTACATTCCAAATTTCAGCTTTCTAGCACTTCGGGAAGTATCCTTTAGGTTTTGATGAGTGAGCGGTCAGTGACAAAATCGACGTTTTTTGGGTATTAATAACATCCAAACTATAAAAGCTAGAAATATGAAATTTAATGTGTTTTATAAAACCGCGGCTTACATCTAATCCTGAAAATTTGAGCTCTCTAGCTCTATCCATACCGAAGCTATGAGGGCTTAAAAAAATACGACGAAAAGTTTCGAGAAAATATAGGTAGTGCTCACCGCTCGTCTTGGCGGGCGCACTACCGTGCGCCTAGATGAACTTCTTGCCACTTAAGATTGATGAAAATATTAATGTCCTTTTGGAAAGTTGAGCCTCCCTATATTAAAATAATAAAACTCAATACACTTTATTTACAATAAAAGAAAAGTAATTGCGTATACGCCTCAGTGTACAGCAATTTTGTATCTTTGTTCTAGATAAAATAGGACTGCGACATGTTTTCGGCATAATGATATGCTGATCATAAATGGAAAAAAAATGTGGTACGAAGAATTTGTTTAAGACCCGACGGCGACGGCTTTCTGATATGCTAACAAAATACTAAAAGCAATAATTTGCAAACTATTAGCCTTATTGCGTGATCA
Source organism: Epistrophella euchroma (assembly GCA_947049315.1). Classification (NCBI taxonomy): domain Eukaryota; kingdom Metazoa; phylum Arthropoda; class Insecta; order Diptera; family Syrphidae; genus Epistrophella; species Epistrophella euchroma. Next base: position 28,470,197 of record OX346246.1, read on the forward strand.
AATATACTTCTCAGCTGTCAAACGTGAGTCTAGGAGCGTAACGCACTAGGCTAATTCACAATACATAAGTAAAAAGGTTATATAGTTTCTGTTTTTAAAGCAGGTTTCAAAAATGTATAAAATTGTTTGACAATATTATTTCAAAAATATATTTAAAAGCACAATTTAAAAAAAGAACAATAACAAAATCGTTCAAACTATTAAAAAAGCTATACGTAAGAAAACTAGACAATGTTTTGCAATATTTTTAGCGAAAGACTGACAATCAGTTTTCTAATAATCACTTTGGTCATTACAAATACGAAGTTTAATCAAAATCGTTGGATCAATATTTGATAAAAATAAAAAAAAAAACGAAATTGTTGTACATATACAAATCGGTTTTATATCAAATTGCAGAAGATAGGCAGACCAACACGCACGGCTGTTGAGACGAAATCACCTTTTTTGTCTTCTCAATCATCGGAGTATCAATTTTTATTACCGACCTTGAAATTTTTTTTTACTACACATACCTGCAATAATTCATTTTCGAAAGAATTAATAAACTTAAATGAACTTTTAAATGTATTCAAAGAACATTTAATTAATTTCAAGATGACTTTTTGGCATATCAATCAATAATATACTCAACAACATGAAAATGAGTCAATACTTAATTTGAGATAAAATACTTAATATTTAAAAACTGAAATTAAGATAATTGATGTTAAAGGTTATGTTAATAAAAAGAATACATCATAAGAAACAAGGACTTGCAATTAGAAAATTTCGAAAAATACACAAATAATTAATTAATTACTAGCTAATCCGGCAGACGTTGTCCTGCCTTTAAACGATTTATGTATTGGGAAACACAAATAATAAATGAAAAAACACCAATGCGCATTTTCATAGAAGATGCAGTTTTTATTTTGTACTGCAAAGCATTATACGACCGATGTAAAATAATATAACGTGATTCCACATTTTCTCCAACAATCACTATGGTGATATCGGCGATTGTTGGTGTTTTAAATCGACGGGCATGTTCCTGTTTACCAGCTCGAATCACATCTATATAGTTGGCAGATGGCATTCGATCCAGTGCTTACGTTCTGTAACTCTCACATCGCAAAAATCAGTCGAGAATCGGTGAAAAATGGAACAAAACTCATGTAATTTGTTTCAGTTCCCATCGTTTCTCGACCAATTTTATCGATATGAGAGTTACAGAACGTAAACACAGAGCAGTCTTGATCATTCGAATTAATTTATTGTGCTCATGAAGCAACGCTTGCAGCTGTCGGACAATTTCCGGTCTTATTGTTGAATGATAAGCCTAACGTTGGAATCTTCCATAAAATGATTTAGAGAAATTTATGGTTTGCAACGGTGACAAAAATTAACCCGCTCTATGGTAAATTTGATCTTGAATCTGTAACGTAGACAAATTGATGGCGTTATAAAAGTTTTAAGATCGTCGATAATAGGAAATTAGTGCGCGCCTGTAAGTTATTCAAAAATTTGAAAAGTTTAAACGTCCAAGCATATATTTCTTGGAAATTCGAAATCAAATGAAGTCTTTTGAAATCAACTACATATTATACTTATGGATGTTCTGCAGAAAATGTTTGGAATCACTTCCTATTCCAGACACCAATGGGTGCAAAGGCTTTAGTGGGGATTTCAATGGTATTAGTTTAACTTTTCCACAACATAATCCTGGTGTTTCATTGGTGAACTTGAGTGCATTGCAATCAGTATCTTCAAACAATGCTCATCGATCCAATAGTGACAGTTCTATCTGCACTATAATCACTCAAAGGGCGGTATTGGAATGCAGCTCATTCAAGATTTTGCCGGACATAAGTTTGTCTGCGTTTTCGTCTGATAATATTTGGTTGAACGCAATTGTCATCTAATCGTCGTACCACTGCCAGATTATTTCTCTTCTGCATCATTCGAGCTTGTGAGATTTGTTGTCAAACCGACTCATTTTAACTCAAGCGCTGATATCGCTTAGATTTCTTCAATAATTAACTATTTTAGTAGTCCTACGGCTTCGGAGAACGATATTGCTTGATCTTATAGCCGGAAACGCAGGTATTCTTGTTGAAGTTAATTTTAATCGACAAAATTACCTCAATGCAGTTTTTTCATTATTTTTCAAAATTTTAATTAGGTCAAGGAAATTACTCAATTTTTAAAGAGGTTACCTATCTCTTTTCAGTGCTTCAGTTTTTCCGCAATTTTTGTTTAACCTTTCGATTTTTCTTTAATAAATAATTAAATTTGTTCTTATGAACATTTTGCAGACAGCATTTCAACCAAAATTAAATTTGTTTGTATTGACCTTTTTTCAAACAGCATAGGAGTTAAATAAACAAAATGTAAAAATAGACATTTTGAATAGAAGAGCCTACAGGAATTAAATTCTTAAAAAATTCTTAGCTAAGAACCTTCCACAGAAAATTCCGAACATAATGCAAAAAAAAAATACCTATTATTTGCCAAAGACTAGAAAAATGTTAATTCCCTGAAAAATTAATTATATATATATTATAATTGTATTATAACTCTGTTTAATGGCACAGAGTTCAGGTCGCAAAACAGATCGGTTGAGTATGTTTTTTTTTAAACAATGTTTTCGCTAAGAAATCTTATAAAATTGAAATTAAAATTTCTCTGTTGTAAATAAATTTGAAACAAATCGGCCCACCCATTTAGGCCTTAGCTCAAAGTATAGTAGACGCACGGACGCGTAGATGCAAAAGCCGAGCGATGACGGCCAGTATAGCAAAACCCAATTTTTCGGACTTCTTTCAGCATGGTAGTATTTCGGTTGCAACAACAAATACTTGCCCTATAGAACAAGTAAAAATAGAAGGTATATTTGAGATTCGAGCTGCGATTTCTTGGCTTATAGATATGATATCAGTGTGTCATAGTTAATGTAATGCGTATAAATATAAGTAAATAAAAATGTCGCGTATACGCCACAGTGTACAAACAAAGTTCAAATCCTTATGACAAATTTATTTTGTAAAAATATTATTTTTGCTAAGGATTTAAAATTTTCAGAATTATGTATTAAAAAAAAATTGAAAATATTATTTCAAACTAGCTGACCCAACAGAAGTTGTCCTGTCTTAGCTATGAATTCAAACTGGAATATATAGTAAAAAAATAATTGAGTAGCCACTTCTAGAGGATTTACCATCAGATGAAGAAGAAAATAACCAAATGTTATGACCCTTCAAAAAATATAGCCAAACTCGTTACACAATGATAAATTTTTTTCCATTTTTTTCGGGATCTTGTAATCTATTACATGGGGATATAAGAATAGAGTGAGGGTAACAAATCCTCTTTATTATTATTTGCCTGTTTTTATTTCCTATGTATAATATTACAGACCCTTTAAAATAAATAATACAAAATAAGCATTAATGGGGTCACTGTGGCGTATACGTACTTTTTTATCAGCATATATTATAATAAATTTGATGGCACAACACCTCATGAAGAACTAGGGCCTAGTGACTTACAACTCTCAACCATTCCTGTGTGCGTGTCTGCAGGAATGGAGGGGACCTACAATTTATTGCCGAATCCGACCGGCTAACGAGCGGCACTTTTCTGTGACAGGAGATACTCTTGGAGGATTCGTCAATTCCTCGCAAGAGGCAGTAGCCGTTTTTTCTTTTAAATAAATAGGTGGCGAGGCTGGGGATCGAACCTTAGACCTCCGGCACGACAGTCCATCGCACTAACCATCACGCCACGGCTACGGCATATATTAGTAAGAATTAAAAATCTGTACATCACAACTTTACAGTTCATTTTATATAATTAGAGTTAAGTCAGAGTTTGTTTTGTTGTTTAAAAAATTGAAATCGATTGCGAAATGTATCCCTTTACTTCCTTCCTTTTTATCCCTAACAATCCCTTATTATTTACTTCGGCACATATATTATTTTTTGTCTTTTAATAACTAACGAACAGGTCAAATTCGTCGTACAATTTTTATATATTAAGCGTTTCTTAATACCGCAAATACCAATATGAAGAACTACCCTAAGTTCTACATCAACAGAAACAAATAAAGTTTTATATTTTTAAAAAGACTAGAAAAACCGTTCGAACAAAAAAAAAAAAATAATTCAGAAAGTTTGTAATTTATTTTTATCACGACTTTACTTATTTTCTGGCCTAATATCCCAATGTTTATCTTGGTAGTGTATTTATCTGGTTCAATATAAATCCAAGAAAAAAAATCCATCCAATTTGGATGATCTTTAGCCGAGTTATGCGCGTACGAAAAAAAAAAACACTAATTAAGAAAGTTTGAAATTTCAAGATGTTTTCACGATTTTCTGATTTTGCCGTTAAAATTTTCTAATTTTCTGACAAATTTTCAACTCCGTTGTGTGTTAATCTGGTTCAATATAAATCCAACAAAAAAAAAATCCCCAACCAAATCGGATGAAGTTTATCTGAGTTATGCGCGTACGAACTCAATTTCATTTTAAGGTGTTTTCACGATTTTCCGAATTTTTGGGTCCAATTTTCTGATTTCCGATCAAATTTTTATAAATTTTCGGCTTTATTGTATTTTAATCTGGTTCAATGCAAATCCAACAAAAAAGTCTTTTACCAAATGGGATCATTTTTAGCCAAGTTGTGCGGGTACAAATACAATTTCATTTCACAAATTTTGAAATTTCAAGGTGTTTTAAGAATTTTCCTAATTTTTCGGTGGAATTTTCAAATTTTCGGTCGAATTTTCCAATTTCCAGCTCCATTATGTTTTAATCTGATTTAATAAAAATACAACAAGGAAAATCTCCGACCAAATCGGATGATATTTAGCCGAAAGAGTTTCATTTTTATATCTATAGAAAATTTCAACTTTCAAAGAATAATAATAAATTTTAAAATAATATAATACAATTAAAATAAATGCGTGTATGTAATTGTTTGTATTAAGAAACAGTCAGAAGTGTCAATATGAAAATATGAATGGCAAAAGAATTTTTAGAGAGGGAGAGGAAAATGAGGGATTATTACCAAAAGCCCTCTTGCTCTTTGACATAGATATGGTGCTTTCTTAAAATTTAATAAAAATCTATGGAATTTCAGGACAACCAAAAATTAAAAGAGTGTCAACAGATAGACCAATATACAGATGTATTCTTACCAAAATTGTAGGATTTTTCAAGAAAAATTATTTAAAACTAACATTTTCCTTTGATCAGGAACATATTTCCACTAATTCTAAGAATTAAGATTTTTTTCTTCGGAATCACTAAAAAAAAAACGTTATGCTCCATGGCGATATTAACATTGAAAATGTTTATAGGATCGTTTTGACAGAGTTGTGGTGTTACCAAAATGATTAAATGAAATAAATTCAATAAATCATAAATGAACTCCGGCGTATAGGGGCATCACAACGAAATTTTTGGTTGGTGTTACTAAAGAAATGACCGAATTGATTGAAATGAACACATGAATTTAGAATATGAAAAATGAACTCCAGCGTATAGGGGGATAACTATCAAATTTTTGGTTGGTGTTACTAAAACATTACTAGAATGAAAAAAATAAACAAACGAACACAAGCGATGAATTACAGCAGGCGTAGGCAATAGGTATACGGGGAAAAAACGAAGAAAGAAAAGTATTGTTCGTCGTCAGCAGGCAAGCTTCAGTGGAGAATGGTCATGAAGAATATTCAAAAAGAAAAAAAAAAAAAACAACAACAAGGTATTCAGAAGAACCCAAATGAACAGACAAGGCAAGATTTTTGTATGTTGTATATGTGTGTATGCATCTACATAGTTATGGAGGTAGGTAGGTTGTGATTTTGTGAAAATAAAAATAATAGGTATTTATTTTTATTCCATACAGAATACAATGCGATCTTATAAGAAAGGCCAGTAGACATGGGTAACTCAGCAAAAAATCGTGCGCTGATACATTAACTCAAGCGCACCCTACTGCATCAGCGTAACTCAGGAACTCACTTGCGCCTTGGCACAATTTTTATTCTTGCTTCGTAAGATACACAATAACCCACTAACTCCTTGGCGCAGGTCAGCTATACATTTTATTTGATTTACGTAGAGAGAGTTGTGTTACAGTGTTGGTGTTCCATGCTTTCGCTGTGTGTATAGAGTATAGAGATAGTAAGTAGGTTGGTTGACCGATTGTAGAACCATGTGCACAGTGCAAGTCGCTTGTTTAAAGTCACTCGTTTTACTACCGAATGGTAAAAAGATGTTCTTTGTACAAAACGGTTCTGAAAAGAGTGGGTGTGAACAAGTGACACACAGTGTATTTGTCATCGACATCGGCAACGTTGAGAGTTGAGACATTTGGGAAAGGGTTGTTACGTAATACGTATACAATTGAGAAATTGCGCCAACAGAAAGACATGAATTTCTTGTATAAAAGCATACCAAAATGAGCTACGCAAAGCGCTTTTTTCATTTGCTTCATCGCTCACCTTCATCTGTGTGTGTTGTGTGGCACAGTCGGCGCTGCGCTTCCACAGACAAAAAAAAACTCTATTTAATTCTTGAGTTGGGAATCTGAGTTGACAAATTGCGCTCTTGCGCTTTTGAGTTATTGAGTTACACATTAATGTATCAGCGCAGATAACGCAGCTGCTGCTTCAACTCACTGCGCCAACTCAGCGCTGCGTTACACATGTCTAAAGGCCAGTGATGCAGTTGAGTGTGCAAGCAGGAGTAGAGCTTGTTTGAAATCGATATACCTATGTAATATGTAGGACAACAAAAAATATGCCAGAGCATGTTTTTTTCTAGCAACACTATTAAAACGAGATTAGATTAGAAATCAGTTTTATAAGAAATACTAATTACGACTTAAATATTTCAGTAAAATGGATCATAATTGAATGGGCTCTAAATAATAAACCGTGCATGGTATTACCTAAATATTTACGTGGACTATAAATAATGAACCATATATTCAACAGACTTCAAAAAATTGAGAATATACCTACTGTATGGTTAATAATTTAGGATCCATAACTTTAAGGTTAATTTCACTGCAATATTTAAGTCATAACTAAATTTGATTATCGGTAAGGCCCATTGTCTTTTAAGCGCCATGTTTCGTCGAAAATGCATATTTTTTGTATATTTACGTTTAACGTGCATATTTTGCCGTATTTTTGTATATTTTTCATTAAAATCATAACTTGTACAGTGTCTTCTAATAATAAAGGTCTATGGGGTAGGCATTACCAAAAAATTAAAACATAACTTCAGGTTATGGCGAAAAAATTGGCATTAAGGAAATTTGGGTTGGAGTTTTGTTTTTTTTTTTTTAAATTAACCTATTTTTGAGTTGGTTAAATATTTTAAGGCCGTGTGTGAATTGAATTAATAAATTTTATCCGAAATTAAATTTTGAAGTTTGTACGTACACATACCTACAGATTCACCTCACTAGTGTCAAAAATTAAATTAATCTTCGGATTTTAATCCAATTCGCACACGGCTTAAACACTAGGTATAGATAGCTTTTGAAAATTTAGAAAATATTAACCCAAAAGTAAAAAAATCATGTTCCCAGAAATTCTGACTTTTTAACATTCCTTTCGTTGAAAGGTACTAAAATTTTTGTTAGCCACGAGAGCATGCTCGTGGGACTCACTAGTGTAAATTTTGTTTTTTTATTTTTGATATGATTAATGTCTTAAATAAACCCATGTAGATGAATTTAAACGATTCACCATTATAAAAAAAATGCATGTACCTATTTCAAATAGGTTTTAATGGTTTTTAGCCCCAGCAAATTGACGTTATGTTTGACAATCCCACTTGTACACTACATATTTTTTTTTTGTTTTTAGATTTAACGTGTATAGCATATTCACATTAGCATAATCAATTAATCAATTAAAACAATAACTAGAATTTTGTGCTCTTTTTGTGCTATTTATGTGTGGAAGTCTCGATTTTTGTGCTAGCATAGTTTTTGTTTTATGTAAATCTATGCTAATAATATTAAGCTAGCAAAACTTCTAAACTGCTCAACATAATCAATTGAAATAAAAACTAGCATTTTGTGCTATTTGTGTGCTATTATTGTGTGGCAGTCCCGATTTTTGTAACAAAACTTCTAAACGGCCCAGCATAATCAATTGAAAGAAAAACTAAAATTTGGTGCTATTATTGTGTGGCAGTTACGATTTTTGTGCCAGCATAGTTTTGTTTTATGTTTTGCTAGCTTTATATGGGTAACATAACTTTGCATAAAAAAAAACTATGCTAACACAAAAATCAGGACATCTGCACAAAATAGCACAAAAAGAGCACAAAATTCTAGTTATGGTTTCAATTGATTATGCTTATGCGTATTGTATATGCTAGCTTTATAGACGTTTAGATTTATGTCGTTCTTTTTAGTGCAGTTTTTAAAAATACATTACATATGTATACATACCTATATATATTTTTACAAGCAATATTGAGCATATTTGTAGGGCCCTAATCATTTTTTGTTGAGCATATAATAACTTGTTAAGGGCATCCTATATATAATTGATTTTTAAAGGCATAATTATAAGCGCTTAAAACTGTTTTTAGGGCATATTTTTGATTGCCCTAATAGGTATGTGAGTTTTGATATCAGATTAAAAAAAAACGATTTTTTTGGTTGAATAGAAAAGTATAAAAATTAACAAGATTTATTTTTTGCCAAATGGAAAGTGACATTAAATACCTACACCTAGAAACTTCAAAACTTATAATGGTGTTTGAAACAGCTTATTACGTTTTAATTAATTTGTAAAGATTAGTCATGTTTTTTGTTTATCTAGCGAAATAAAGTCATTTTCAATGTCCCCATGGTTACTCTATGAGTGAAATCTGTAAATTTTTTAAGTAAATATGACATTAATTATATACAAACATACACACAATGGGCCTTACCAATAATCAAATTTAGTTATGACTTAAATATTGCAGTGAAATTATCCACAACGTAATGGATTCTTAACAATTAACCATAGCTTATATTTAAAAGTCAATTTGATATATGGTTCATTGTTTATAGTCCACGTAAATATTTAGGTAATACCATGCACGTTTTATTATTTAGAGCCCATTCCAGTATGATCCATTTTACTGAAATATTTAAGTCGTAACTAAATTTAATTATTGGTATGGCCCATTAAATGTCGGTCTGATTAAAATCTTAAGCTCGATTTATTTACGAATACAAAACTTACCCTTTATTACACTACCTCTATACCTATTTCGAAAGTAAAACTTATCATCATAACAATATTTCATACAAATTCCCATAAAGACATCACACTCTACTGAAAGGGAATCTTCCTAACTATGTAAATTCTACTGACCCAGCCAATCGTCTTTTCTCACTGACCCAATCACTTCCATAGATTGCCACAGATTTATCATCAAAATAAAAGCACAATAATTAAACCAATTCTACTTCCATTGAATAATATGTTCCCATTCCATTGCCCAACCAACTAAACCAACAGAAGACCATCCTTTTATGGTCCATATGTATACAATACATACATATGTATACAGAACATCTATTCCAAGCGCAAAAAAAAACCCTCTTATATGGAAAGTAATTCAAAACATGGATTGTTTAGGAAATCGATCCCTGTACCCTGGGACGACTTATGGACGTCAATAACAGAAGGCACCGCACAATAACGTTCAAAACACTTTGTAGCCATAAGAACGGGAATAAGTCAAGAAGTTGGGTTGTTGGTTTAGAGAGCACCACTCCGAACCAGAAAACCAAGAAAGTCCTAAAAAGATATAAATGTGAACCTCATGGATAAAAATTGAGTCAATGGTCGGTCGATGGTCTTGCGTTTGTATATTTTGTGGATTGTTCACTCTTTTTTGTAGGAGGTACAATTTACAATGGGGTGAGTGGTTTTTGTAAAGAGTTGATGGGGATGGATTGGTGTATTAGGAGGACTGGTGTGTCACATTCAGAGTTTAATGATGCTTCTCTGGTTGTTAAACAAATTAGTTGCCATTCAACGCAGCTTTATTTAGCGTAGTTAACTTTAAGCAGTGAATTCCCGTAAAAGGTATGATTCATTCTCATGGCAAATATACCTAAAAAACCACACTTGCTGTCTCTGAGTTTAATGTTCTTCCTGCAATTAAAACGATTTCGAGGTCAGGTAAATTGTATGATGTTGCACGATTTTGATCTTCCAAACTTGTTCTCAAGGAATTCCATCATTCAAATTGACATCTTCAAGTTAATTCAATTGACGTTGATTTGTATATTATTAATCTAAAAGCTTTGTTTCCAAAATCATCATAAATTATATTTATATCTCAAATAAAAGAACAGATCGAAATCAATTCAATTATAGATCTACGTTTTCGGGTTGAGGTTATGTATAGTTCTTCATTTGAATACTCGAAATCAGAGTTGACCTTCTAATATAAGGTTATTTCTACCCAACCTCTCCTGACTCCCCAAAAAATATGCAATGTTTTTTTTTTTATATGTGAATACACTACTCATGGTTGCCTTGTTTCTATAGAGACTAAAGGAATTGATTTATATACACAACACAAATGTATAGTATATGCTTATTGTAAGGTCCATGATGATGGGAAAAAAGCAATAAACAGAAAGATATATAAAGAAATAGTGATGTATAGGATGTCGGTTACCTACATACCAACATTTAATTTTTTATTTCGAATATTTCGTATCCTAGCACTAGGTTGCCATCCCATCATATATCCACACATAACTTATGGTGGAAAAAAAACTTCGTTTTGGTATATAAAGGAAACTTGCGGGACTGCAAATTAGAATGAATTCGTTTTATTGAAATGTTTCAAAATAGAATTTTTGCTAAGATACATGGTGTGGTGTACTCGTTGCTATGAGGTTTTAATGGTGGAAGAGTTGAAAAGGCATCTGACCAAATTTATGAAATAAAGACAAAAATAGTAGGTTAAAGTTCAACTAAATGTTAATGCGGTCATAATGGAATTTAGCTTTTTTTTTCTAACCGAATTCAAATTTGAAATAAATTCCTTAACAAATAAATTTGGAATTTTGAATTATAATTCATTTGCAGTGTGGTTTGAAATTTAAGATGAATTATAAGTATTTTCCAAGAATTTATCCCACACACTTGTTAGTCGTTTAAGGTTAGGAAGATATTTAATATTTTTAGTACTCTTCACCTAAAACTATGGATGTTTAATAGTCCAAACCAAATCAGTTTAAAATTTCAGAATAAGCTTTGTAAATTGATTTTCAATCAAAGTTTATTGCCATACAAAAACAAAATATTCAAAAACAAACAAAATGTAAACGCAAGGAAACATCCCTTTGAATAGATTTTTTGCCACACCATGGTCTCGCCGTATATATGTTTGAAATGATATTGCTTATCAGCTTCAGCCACAATATGGTTCATGTTTGAATACCAATTTTAATTTCATGTGGTTTAAATTCACCGTCCATAAGCGCATCATTCATACTTGTTTTATTTATCGTAGTCCTAGTTTGGATAGAAATTCGACTTCTAACGAATTAGATGCACTATCCGACTCCATCCAGAGAATTATTTCCCACTTTCCTCACTTCTTGGCTACGCTGTTTAGGTCAGACAACACCCGAAGGAAGGTATGCCGAGATTTTTGCTGAGTTAAACAAACTGACTCAGCTTGTTGATGAGCCTACTCGGATTCCTGACGTTGCAGGTCAATCCGCCAACACTCTAGCTTTGTTCCATACTTCTGACCCTGATAAATACACTATAAGTGTATTATCGCATCTAGGCACATCAGACCATTGTATCATATCTGCTAATTTCTCGTGTCAACAAAACCCAGTTAAAGAAAAAACTCCTAAGAGAACCGTTTGGCAGTACGAGAAATCCAACTGGGACGGTCTCAATGATTTTTTCAGGAATTTTAGATGGTCACTATGCTTCCTCGATAGTGACGTAGATTCCAGCGCAGATATGGTTACAAACTTAATTCTTTGTGGAATGAGAAATTTTATCCCGAATAGGGTAAAATCTATCAAACCCAAAGAAAACTCATGGTTTGATTCGAGCTGTAAGGAGGTTATTAGGGTCAGAGAAGTAAGCTTCTGTTGTTATAAAGCCAACCCTACTGAGGAAAACCGGAAAAAGTTTCAACAAGCTAGAAAGACCTGTAATGTTCATATTCGACGAACCAAATTTTTACATGATCAAAAATTACGGCAAAAAATACTATAAAATGTCCCAAAGGTAGTAAAAATTTTTGGTCATTTTTAAAAAACATACGAAATACCACCTCGTCCTCGGTTTCAAGGCTCGTCTTCAACGATACTCTTTTTTTCAGCTCACTCGATAAAGCCAATTTGCTTGCAGCACAGTTTGCTGTTAATTCGACGCTGCCAGAAGAGGATATGACTCCATCTGTACTTGAGAGCAGACTTGTAAAGTACTTAAGTATTTCAGGACTTCAGTCCTCTCAAGTACAAGTACTAGGTACTGGTACTTGTACTTCAGTACCGTGATACTGATACTTAAAAAAGGCAAGTACCAGTATTTTTCAAGTATTTGGATACTTAAGTACTTGAGTGGTACTTCAAGTACTTTGACAAGTACTTTCAAGTACTTCAAGTACTTCAAGTACTTTCAAGTACTTCAAGTACTTTCAAGTACTTGACCAGTATTTTGAAGTAATTTATCTTCTTTCACACTCGTGCAGTTGCTAGAGTTCTGAAAGATCTCGACATTCACAAATCCACTGGCCCGAATAGTATCCCTCCCATTGTTCTGAAGAGGTGTTATTCAACGCTGGCAAAACCACTGCGTAAGCTTTTCCATCTGTCCTACTCTACTGGTCTCTTTCCGAGTGGATGGAAAACAGCATTTGTCCAGCCTGCCACCAGAAAAGGCGTGTCTTATCTTGAAGAACGAAAGCTTCTAAATGACCTGCAGTATGGCTTTCGTAGCAATAGGTCCACTGTTGATCTGATGGTATATCTCACCGAACAGTGGAACAAATCTTTACATCGTTTTGGCAAAAGTAAGATTATTGCACTTGATATTTAAAAAGCATTTGATAAAGTTTGGCATCAAGCTCTCTTATCGAAAATGCGTGCATTTGGTATCGATGAATCTCTTCTTCGTTGGATTAGAAATTACCTTTCGGACCGATGAATACAAGTTGTATTGGACGGTTCCAAGTCTGATATCTACAAAATAAATGCAGGTGTGCCCCAGGGCTCCGTTTTGTCTCCGACCCTCTTTGTAATATTCATAAACGATCTTTTATCTGAAACTTCTAATCCATTAAACTGTTTTGCTGACGACACAGTACCCTCAGCTTTTCATATTCGTTTTTAGGTTCTCAGCCATCTCGCCTTCAGATGTGGAACTTCAACGGCAGCGTATGATAAGCTCATTAAATTCTGATCTTGAAAGTATTGTCCAATGGGGAATTAAAAACCGTGTTAGAATTTAATGCTTCTAAAACTTAATGCTGTCTTCTGTCGTTAAGGCGGAACCCACCCCCAATGCTGCTATCCATGAGCGGCACTTGCATAGAGGAAACTGAACAGCTTTCACACATATTTGACATCGCTAAAAACACTGCTAAGTGTTTAGGTTTTCTCCCCCCCTCTGATCTGGCTGTGATCTACAAAGCCTTCATTCATCAAAAACTTGAGTACAACTCCCACATTTGGGCAGGTGCCCCAAAACCTCACTTGAGTCTATAGGATAGAATACAAAAGAGAGCTCTAAAAATGATAGGTGAAAGAACTATAAAGGAAACATTTATTTGCATTTCTTGAGCACCGTTGAAATGTTTCATGTCTATCATTATTTTACGGCTATTTCTATAAACAGTGTTCTAGTGAAATAGCCAGCTGAATTCCTCCCCTTAAACTATTCAACCGTAATACTCGCGCTTCTAGGAATTCTCATCAGTTTATCCTTGAGCTCAACTTCGGACGGACTGTTAAGTACAGAGATTCTTTCCTAAGTCGCACTACACGAATGTGGAATGCTTTATCCAGCTCAACTTTCCCCTTCCATTGTGATCTTCAGACATTCAAAACCAATGTGCATCGGTAATTCCTTTTAAATCCCCTCAAACCTACCTAATCGCTCGTGCTGTGTGTATCATTTTAAGGGTAGTCACAACCCCTTTAGTGCGCGCTAAATATAAAAAAAAAAAATAGATTTAAAAAAAATAATGAGTCTTGATGCTCTCACCAATTTTGTTTAATATGCAGGTAAGGTATTTTTTTTTATTAAAGCATAGTGAGAAATTCTGCAATTTCTTAATTGATTAAACAATTCTACGAGTATTATGCCTTGAATTAATTATTTTATTCTTAATTTTCAATGGAATTGAAGTTTAAATTCTGTTAGCAAAATTAAATTAAATTATATAAAAAGATTAACTTAAAAACTTTTTAATAGCATACTAGCTGGCTCGCTTCGGCGTCACAAAGAAGGCAGCAAAATCTTAGGTGCTAAAAAACAGTGTAAATTACAAAAATGTAAAAAAAAAAGTAAAAATTACTAAAAATATTCATGCCGATTACGGAATCTACAACAGTGGATCAGCAGTCAATCGCAGTATATTGCTCTCTTTTTCACGTCAAATCTATGAAGAGAAAAGAGAGCGCTATACTGCGATTAACTGTGGATGCAGTTTTGCAGATTCCATAACTAACATGATTAAAATTTTGTTAATTTTTTTTTTGCTTAGAAAAATTTATTTTCAAAATTTTGAAACGCAATAACTATTGTTTGAACTACTTAGAAGCACCAAATAGAAAAAACTATATTAAGAGCGGTTAAAGAATTAAGAAGCTCTGCGCGAATAACTCGAAAATAAAGCAATTTTATCAATAAACATATCAAAAGCCTATTTTCCGCATTGCGAATTGTTATTAAGCCGTTTGTGAGAAAATTTGAAAAAATCCGAAATATTTGCATTGCAGATACCTTTTTTTAGTTAAGCTAAATCAAAAATTCAAATTTCCCTCTCCAGAGAAACACATAAAAATGCTGTGTACCAAATTTGAAGCAAATTGGCCTACTTGTTTAGGCTTTTATTAATACATTCTTGGTTTATGTAAATATATGTATTACTTAAAAAATGGAAAACCAAAATAAATTTTAATTTTATTTCAATTTCACTGAACGAACCAATGGGTTACTAAATATTGTACGAAATGTTATTTTTTGCCATATGAATGACCATTTTAGAAGGCAAGCTTGTTTTAAAATAATATCAGGACTACTGCCCTTTTGCGAAGGAAAGACAAATATCTTGTCATAGAAAAGTGTCACTCACCTTAGCCGTTCAGATACGACAGCCACGCACGCTCACGCACAGGAATGATTAAGAGTTGTAAGACACAAGGCATTGGTTCTTCATGAGCTGTTGTCGTTGTGCCAACAAATTTATTTATTTAATTTTTATCTATTTCCTATAAATTTTTAAAGTACATCTTCTAACCTACCTTTCCTTTGTACCCTATTTCACCCTAAATTTTCGATAATATCTAGCGCTTAAGAAATCCTCCAAGTAAATCCTAGGACCACTTGCTGAAAGAAACTTAAACATTTAAATTTACACTGAGAAAAAAGTAGAACTTATGCGTTTAAGTTGCAGCTAGCATACCAACATAAGTTTTCAAGAACTATTTTTTTTCAAAATCAAAACGACATCAAATTTTGTATGTATATGTGCATAAATGTATATATAGAAATTGTTGAAGGGTCCCCATTTTGTTTTTGGCGAGTATTTTCCAGACAGCGAGAGACAACTTCAGTCGGGCAGAAACCTTAGATCTGATGTCAAAAAATACCCTTGGTAGACTACCTTTGTGCCACCTACCGAATATAGTTAGATGGTGTGGTGTTAGGTTATTGGAAGATAACAAAATAATAACGGTAATATGTACATACATACATATGTAAAGGGATTCCCTTTTTGAAACCAATTCGAATGAGATATCAATCATGTCAGTGGCACTTATATATCCAAAGAAATAGAGCTTAAATTAATTTAAGTACTCCAAAACGAGCTGCAATCCTGCAATTTACCCCAAACGTGATTACCAATCACCTAAAACTATGAAGCCATAGCTACAAAACAATGCCATTATAATGTTTGCGCAATCTGTATCTATCAATTGGTATATGTAGGATATCTGTAGTGCAGTGGCGTGGCGTCCATATAACACGATTCCTATCAGGTTACCTTTTGAAATTCGAACTTTAAACATTTAACCACGTTAATTAAATAACGAGCAACATGAATCTAAACGAAGACACAATATGTGTCCATTCCTCACACCAGCACACGCGACATTTTACCCGCCAATCCAACCATAACACAAACAGTCAAACACAATAATCAATATGCCTACTGTTGTTCTACTCAACGCACGCAAACACAAATCATCAAAAAAAAAAGTATAATGTCTAGGCTGTTTCACAATGCGACGAGAAAACGAGACGTCAAGGCTGTTTCACAATGCGACGAGAAAACGAGACGTCAGCCTGACGAGATCTCTTCGCAGTTGTTCTCTCTTTAAAACGAATTTAAAACAACGAAATAATACATAAGAAAGTATTTCTCGTCGTCACGTTGCGTCTTTTTTTCAATTTTTCGAACTTTATGACGTGACGAGACGACGCAAATTGCTTGATTATGTATTATTTCACTGTTTAAAATTCTTTTTTAAGAGAGAGAAACTGCGAAGAGATCTCATCACGCTGACGTCTCGTTTTCTCGTCGCATTGTGAAACAGCCTTCAGCGTGACGAGATCTCTTCGCAGTATCTCTCTCTTAAAAAAGAATTTTAAGCAGTGAAATAATACATAATCAAGCATTTCTCGTCGTCTCGTCATGTCATAAAGTTCGAAAAATTGAAAAAAAGACGCAACGTGACGACGAGAAATACTTTATTATGTACTGTTTCGTTATTTGAAACTCGTTTTTAAGAGAGAACAACTGCGAAGAGATCTCGTCACGCTGACGTCTAGTTTTCTCGTCGCATTGTGAAACAGCCTTCTCTCTTCTCCAACTCCACAATCAACATACTACATCAAAAAACCCTACTTTCTGCTGGAACTGGATAGGATAGTACAAATTTGTTCTCTTTGCTTTTGTTCCCTATTATTCATTCACAGAAAAAAAATCCGTCATAAGGACGCAAGAAACCGTGTTACTTTTTCCCATAAGAAAGCATGTATGAACAGAGAGGTGTCACGCTCTCTGTTCAATACACGCTTTCGGTTTCTTGCGTCTTATTTTGTATGCGAATGAATGCAAAAGGGAACAAGAGCAAAGAGAACGAATTTGTTCTATCCAGCAAGAGATAAGTTGAAGTTCTATTTGTTTTTGTGTTGTATTTGAAGTTGGTTGGAGTAGAGGGAATTTTGTATGTATCTCGCTGCGCTGCTGTATGAAGTTCATTGGGCAGGGCAGATAGAGGCACATACAAATATGTTTACTGTTTGTGGAGGTACATTATTGGTTTCTGTTTGAAAATTTCAGTTTAATTCGAAAGATAACACGCTTTTTCCCGTCATATTGGTGAATTTTGTGTGTCTAATTCACTGCGCTATGTTTATTAAGTCTTAAGCAGGACAGGTAAATTCTTTTTCTGTTTGAAAGATTTAGTTAGCAAGCAGATTGTGATGCATAATTTGAAGTGAATTTTAATGTTCTTGTTTTAAATTAAAAACAAAATCAAATAAGAACAGTGAAAAGTGAAAAGTTTATTTATTGAAATATATTTGCAATTATAGTTTATTACCTAATTTCAAATTATGGCTAGCTGAAAATGGCATTAATAAATGTAGATTGTTGCTTAACTGATTTTCTTTTGGAGGAAGCAAATGATTTCAATAAGTTGAATTTTATTAAACAGAAAAAAAGTTATAGAAATAGGACACTCTATTCTTTTATTTGTGAAGTTCCTTATTTTTTTAAGGAAGCATTTGCATCTGCCAAAAACAGTTTCTTTAGAAGGCACTTTTATTATATAAAAATTGGTTTGAATTGCTTTACTTATTGAACGTGGAAAGCAGATATGCAATAAACATTATTTTTCAGGTAGACATTCCTAACTTAACGTTAGTGGGTGATTAATTTTTCTTCGAGTTACCATTTGAAATAATCCACGCCACGCCACTGCTGTAGTGCAAACAGTCACTGAGCAGTAGGGCGAGAGCGGTGCATGTTTTCGTGACGGTCATCTTTTCGCCTTATACCACCCAACCCACCGAGAAAGATATGTAATCCATGTCAAAATATCGCTTGTATTAACAACGCAATTTTTGTTTGAAAACTTTTAAGTGGTCTGGCTAATATAACTTCCAAATGTTGGTGTCTGGCTGTATGGAAAATATTGATAAACAGTTGTCCAAAGAATATTATACGAGTATACACAAATTAGCTTTAATTTAATAACGTGAATGTCGAGTTTTTTTGACAGCTGATGTTAGACAGCTGTCTGGCTGATGAAAGGCTCCACTGTAAGTGTCTGGCAAGTGGAAAAATAAGTTGATGATGATATAGGTACCACCCCCTATAACATACGTACATATGTATCAAAAAATCTTCTTTGTAAAAATAAAGTAATTTTCTAACATTTATATTACCTCACAAAGACTCTCTGGGTTCAAGTTTCGTAATATCAATTTCTTTTCACCAATGTATCAAAAAAGATTGTTATAGATTCACCGAAAAAATCTTGGTTTTAATAAAATGACATATAAACGCATTGGACTAAAGGTCGCAAAAAATCTTCCATTTGAATTTAATTCAATACAATCCACTAAAACAACAACAAAAATAATTTTCTTTTATTTCTGTTAATTCTCTTCTTCGAAAATGACATATATAGTTATATGCCTGGTGGCTCTTACTCTATACAGGGTTTCCCCACATTCAACGATGCAGGCAAAACCATCATGGGATCCTAAGTTAATTTTAGGTCGAAAATCTTGAGATGTAATTTTATCGTTTTCGCTTCCCTTTCGACGTAAAACAGTTTCTATGATTTTTGATCTCGTTTGTTTAATTGGCTCTAACTTTTCCAGGCTGTAACCGATTCTTGATTTTTTTTTTTTGTATTTACACAATAGCAGTAAGCTCGCCTCAAAAATTTTGTCTATGCGAATAACTTTTTTCCCGGAAATTATTATCAAACACATTTGTTGGCAAATTAATTTTGATATTATTTTTTTGTTTCACAAAAACAGTACTTACATAAGTATAATTTTTACTTCTTCGTTCTTCCTTGTAAAAACCCAATTTTTTCTTTTAAAAATACTTTTATTTATTATTTATTTAACAAAAAAGTAAATTTTAAATTATTTGCGAAATAAAAACAAAAAAAGGAAATTTAATAAAATCTGAAATAAAGTCGAAAAGGAAACGTTTACGAGATTACTCCTTCCAAATAAATTTTTACTTGCGATATTTGTAATATAAAAAAGGCGAACTCGAGATTTCAGTCAACATTCACATTACGATGATGGAGAACCCGAAAAAAGCGCAATTCTGTCTATCTCCTAAACCACTGAAGCGATTTTCTTCAAATTTGGAGCATAAAATTTTTAGGTGATTTTATAGAGAAGAAATTGATTCTATTTTTACGCCTACATTTTGGTGAAAACAAATATCAAAAACGGTTGTTCACGGTACCTGACATAGAACCACTTTTTTTTTAATTTTTAACTTTCTTTTAATGACTGAACCATTGTTGGTAAAAATGTTTGGTCTAGAGGTCCTTTCTGCATAAAAATATTTTCGAATAAATTTTTGTTTTTTTGACTTTTGAAAAATAGTTCAACTCGGCTGGGGATTTTTTTGTTGAACGGTGCCAAAAAATTCGAACGAAATTTCTAAAATTCAACCGACAAAGTCAGAAAATCGTGTGAAAACATCTTGAAATTTCCAACTTTCTAGATAAAAATAGGAAAATTAGGCCGAAAAAGTCGGAAAGTCGTAATAACAATAAATTGCATTTTTTTTTTTGTTCGAACGGTCTTTCTACATTACGAATTGGTAGTGCATCGAGAGTGTTTTGAAAATAGAATAGTCAAATAGACTCAATTTATACTTTTGTTGTTTTGTTTTAAAAATATCGTTAATATTTTTCAATTTGATTACAGTGGTGGTCCAGTATAACGAATGATATAATGTCCAGAGTCAATTCGTTTTATCGAAAATTTGTTATATCGAATACGTTTTTTTCATACAAATCTTTAGATAAATAGAAAGTACAACTGTATTTTTCATTATTTTGTTTCACATTTCACTTAAAAGAACAAAAAAAAAACATATTTAACTTCATTTACATAAACGCATACATTGTATGAGGAAAAGATTTATTAATTTTGTTCAAATTATGTACATAAATAGTACATACAGATATTTGTGCTCATATTTAGAAAAAAAACACGTCAATATGCATTTGTTTTTTGGGCGTTTAATGTTATGATTGAATGCCTCTGTCCGTAAACTTCTTAGAACTAAGACTTAAGAGTTTTCAATGCTATTTTGTTCTGCATATTGGATGCAATTGTCAAAATTTCCGACAGCTTCGTAATGACTCACTCTTGGAACTTCAGTTTCTGAGCTACCATTTTCATTTAATTTTGAGTACGCGAGAAAAGTAAGACGTTCCTTAGAAAATTTTCTACCAGGAGCACTCGTTTCGCCAGCGTGAACGTGTGTAGTGTCTGATAGCATTTTTCAATACAACCCAGTTTCATCCGCATTGAAAATTGCATTATAGCTGAGTTTATTTTCTTATATTATTTCAGCTTATTTCTTCTTAAACGGTTTGACAAGGTCTTCTCTCGGTGAAAACTTTTCACCAGACTCTTTAAGAAATCGAATTCCAAAGCGCTTTTTAAATTTTGTTAGCCACAACAAAAAATGCAACGAAAAATCCTTTACGTTATTTTAACGTTTGTGTATAGGGAACGAAAATTTGAAACTTACAAAAAAAAAACACTTGAGTAATGGAAAATTGTGTATGTATCTTAAAAAAAATTATCATAAACGTACATATATGTAACACATTTACAGTCAAGAGTTTCTTTCAAATTTGTTGTTTGTAATTTTTTATTTTTTTTTTATTTTCTGAAATTCGTTATTTGTTCGTTATATAGAATACCTAATGGACTTGAAAAAAGTGTTCGTAATATCGATCATTCGTTATATCGGCATTCGTTATACTGGACTACCACTGTATTTCAAATTTGTATTGATTGTTTTATTCCGAATAGACTCTCACAATAAAGCCAATATTATGTATGTACATAGTTCTCAAATTAATGCTGTATTTTTTCAATTTTAACGAAAGTATTTTAAATTAAATATTTATTTTTTTTTATCTGATTCACGTCTTCACATCTTTGGATTCGTATTGAAATACAGGTAAACACACTACGAAGCCTAAAGTTGGAAAATTTTGCCCGAAAAAGCTGGTAAATCGTGAAAGCTCTACTATCTGAATTGGTTTTGTTTGTGCGTGCATAATTTGGCCAAACATCAACCGATTTGCATAGGAAGAGACATTCATAATTTAATTAATATATATTTAAAAAAGTATAACTTATTTATTTCTATTGATGTAGAATTTCGGGTAGTTCTTCATATAGGTATATGGTAATTATGCAACAATTTTGAGATCTTTGTCAATGATTAAGAGACAAAAAAATTTTAGTTCGATAAAATTCGCAATCGATTTCAATTTTTTTAAACAACAACTCTGACCTAACTCCAATAAAGACTTATTTTTGCTTAATAAGGGTTTGTTATTCAAAGAATTGTATTAGATATTTTTTTGTCTCAAGTTATTTTTTGAAAGAACAAACAATGTCTGAGATAAACACGAAAAACCGAAAAAGACAACATGTAATACCTTCCTGCCGCTAGAGCTCGTCTCAGATTCATGGAGACTTTTATACACTTATCACCAGGGCTCTCTCAATACGTGTGCCAAGTTTTAAAAATGTTGGATTTATTTCTAATAGTCTAGTCTATTCCACAAATGATTGCTTACAAAATTTTTGTTTCTACCATCATTTTTCACGATACGTGTTAATGGTTCAAGCCTAACTCTTTAAAGGCTTTAATTTGCGACCCATAATAAATGCAAATCGTGAAAACAATTTAAACTATTTAATTAAAAAAAAAAAAATGGACGCTTGACCTACGCAATCAAACGTAAACTAAGGTTATCGCTGTTGATAATATTCAGATGAGCCAAAAATTTAACTTATTTATTTCAATGAACTTGCTCTAGTGAACTTATTTTACAATAACAGTAAGTTTTTAGAGTCAGTTTTTGTTCCCAAAATATCAGTTTTTGTAATCAAAATGGAGATACCACAACAGTACTATGCAAATTATATTGAACTTACTGATATGAGCGGCAGTATAATATCCCAAGTAAAATACGCTGATGCATTTGGTCAAAATGCAAACATAAAATTCACTGTTTTATTGGTGTGTCGTACTCGTTATACACATCAGAAACGCCCCCCCCCCCCCCACCCTACCCATTCACCAAAACCACTTTTTTTTTTTGTATCTCATAAACTATGTACCAACAGAGGTAGTAGCCCGTGGCGTAATGGTAATTGCGTTGGACTGTCACGCCAAAGGTCTGAGTTCGGTTCCCAGCTCACTGCCACCTAAACACAAAAGTGTTTTCCAGCGCTACTGCCTCTTGCGAGGAAGGGACAAATGCTCCAAGAGTATCTCCTGTTATAGAAAAGTGCCGCTTACCTTAGTCGTTCGGATTCGACAATAAACAGTACTGCCGCCGTGTTAACTGAAAATGACGTATCTACATTTTTTTGTATGAATATAAGTGTTTATTTTGCCATTTTTTTAATAGTTATAAGACTATTTTTAATAAAAAGAGAATGTATTTCGATTGTTTTACTGCTCGAAAAGCGAGATACGGCTTTAGTTATTAATAAAAACGATCCCAAATATTTCAAACTTCGCCTTAACTCAAAAAATCGACAAATGTCAGATACGTCATTTTCTCTTAACACGGCAGAGTAGGTCCCCTCCATTCCTGCAGATACGCACACAAGAATTGTTGAGAGTTGTAAGTCACTAAGGCCCTAGTTCTTCATGAGTTGTTATGCCATCAAATTTATTCTTATTTTATGTTCCAACAATTTGAGTTAAAAAATGTAACCATAATTTGTATTAGGTATTTGAGTCAAATTCTTTTGTCTTCCACCGCTATTCGCAACTTAACAAATCCCACCAAAAAGCACATACCTAATGCCTTTAATTTATAAACAACTCCACTACAACCTTGCTCGTCACTAAAAGATACTAAATTTCTAAGCACTAAGTAAACAAATTATACCTATATCAATATAATCATTTTATACTACTTCCTTGGTCATTAAATAATGTACGTTTACCACGCCACTCTTGTCTATGTTTATTTTAATGTGTGGCACACTACACTTTAAATATAATTCATTGTACTATTTCCCCAATTAAAGAAAAAGAAAAAAAAAATGCAGCGCAATTAAAAATGCAATAAAATCAAGAAACAAAAACAAAAAAAATAAAAAAAACCTCTTGATGTCGAATATAAAATGGTATCAAACAGAAAATAAAGAAAATTAAAAAAAAAAAAAAATCTCCCACAGAAAGATCCACATTATATAGGTACTCGTAAAATAAATGTGTTATGGTTTTTTTTTTTTTTTTTTGTAATTTGGCAACATAAGATACTTTGATTCATAACCAAGATTTTATAGGTACTTGGTTTTGAAATATTACAACCAAAATGTATATCTTAAGTTTTTCTTCGATTTGAAAACAAATAAAATGGATATAACCACACAAAATTTAAACGTCTCACGCGTCATAAAATAAAGTCACCTCAACTAATCGTTTCATTTTAACACGTTTTTTCCTTTTGATTCATTGACCGATAAAATGGACGTTAAATAGTTACAAAAGACAGGGATAGTACCCGTTTATTGTTAAGAACTGAACTACAAAGATAAAGAAATTGTGTGAGAGACCTGTTCAATAATTCTGGTCATGAAACTCTTAGATGAAAGGAAGATACAAAA
The DNA here is from genome assembly GCA_947049315.1 of Epistrophella euchroma. Classification (NCBI taxonomy): domain Eukaryota; kingdom Metazoa; phylum Arthropoda; class Insecta; order Diptera; family Syrphidae; genus Epistrophella; species Epistrophella euchroma. Next base: position 28,494,351 of record OX346246.1, read on the forward strand.
AAAAAAAAAAAAAAATAATAATAAAATCGAGAATTCATTTCATTCAGCATGACAATGACACGATAGACACTAGAGTCAATGTTCATCATCCTAAAGGAGCATCCTTTTCGAATAATAAAAAAAAATAAAATAAAATAAAACACAAACAAAACAAAGGACACACATCTACACACACGAACAGCAGTGTATGTAGGTTCAAAACAAAACAACCCATTGTCATGTCCATAACAATACCTGATGAAGCTTATAGTTGAATTCACATCTCATATTCTTTGACACGACGACGACGATTGGATAGGAGTATTATTTGTCAGTCAGATATGTCTTAATCCATTACACAGAAAAGGCGACACACATCCTCGCACTATCACTACCATTTTCTAGACTAAAGGAGCAGGACCCATCTAAGTCCTTCTTCGTATATTAAATTAAATGCACTCCTTATAAATTCTATACATCATCGCAACATCAGCAAAGAAGATACGAAATCATTTACTTTTGTTATCCCATGGTATTCATTCCTCTCTTTCTTTCTATTCTATTACGTCTCTATAGTGCTACAATTCCACCTATTTACAACTTTGTTCCGGACCCAGACAATCTTGTCCAATGGGAGGCCTACAGGACATCCGCCATCACAGATGGTGTTAAGATGCCATTCACTCGCATGCTATGGTATCCAACGCTTACAGTGACTCAATCGAAGACCTGGTTTAGTATTCTCTGTTTCTTCTACCACATAATTCCGGCAGTGATCTTTGACTTCTGCCTCATCTTGATTGGTCGCAGACGAAGGTAAGTGATGAATTCCCAAAAGCACACAAACACAAATCTCTTTATTCTTCCTTCCTCTACAAATATCTTCTTCTGATGTATACTTTATGAAACTTTTTCTATAGAATGCTTAAGATGTACAAGAAAATCCACAAATCCTGTTCGTTACTTAACTACTTTGCCGAGCACGACTGGACTTTCACGTCTGATAATATCAAAGACATTTGGGCCAAGCTACCGGAAACGGATCACGAAATGTTTCCCTTCGACATGCGACAAATCGTATGGAGTCGGCAATTCTACCACAGCATGTGTGGCGTAAGACGTTACTTGGCCAAAGAGGAACCAAAGACTATACCCAAAGGAATCAGGTTGCTAAGAAGGTAAAAAAAAAAGACTATAGGGCTGATGTGCAGCATTAAAATGCACATCCCAAAACGAAAAAAAAAAAAATATTATTTATATTTTGGTTTATTTTTGTAGGTTAAGGATATTGCATTCAGCAATGCTGCTGACGGTTTATGGATCCGGCATTTGCCTCCTGCTGATGTTAGTGTTTAAGGCATTCTTTGATAAATAAACTGAGGATGATATACATAGATAGTTGAAATGGAATGGAATTTCCAAAGAAATTCAGTGCCAAGCCGCCTCTAGAATTTAATTGTAAAAATGTTACACGTCATCGATTGAATCCAAATATAATCATCATCAATCCATCATCATCATCAAAAATGGAGGACCCATTTCCTCATCCCCCCCCCCCCCCACCACCACCCGCTCTGCACATCTGATGACCATCACAAAAGGATATATCACATCATCTCAAAAGGATGTATTTATAAAGCTTAAGATTAGAAGATATGTATTTTTTTTTGTCAAATTTTTGTTGTTATCACATTGAGAAAATAACGGTAAATAAAAACATTCTAAAACATCCAATCACATGCAAAACAGTCCCATTTAGATGGTAATAGCGGATTTTTGTTTAGGTTTTTTTTTTTTTTTTTAACAAGAACTTGACTTTACCGGAGCTGCGAATCGGGGAGATATTTGTTTCCGTCACAACATGTGCCATTGTTGTGATTTCCGGTGTGCTTCGGCCATGGCGTGGTAGGCAAATATCACAAACAAACATCACAAGGAAGAGGGATAGCGTTGTGAAAAAGTGCCCCCTAGGTACTGGGTACACCACAGCCATCATCTTGTTGAAGAAGTGGATAAAGCAAAATTGGATAAAAGTCATATTTTTAAAATATGCCGCGAATTTACAGTGATGCACAATGAAAACAACAATAACGGCAAGGACATTATGTGTCTTGTGATTATAGTCAGTTTGCCAGCGAGAGGACTAGAGGGAATATTTTTTTTTTTTTTTTTTTTTATTTTAAATATTTTTTTTTTTTTACGTATCCCAGTTCTCGATTCGAAATACTGCAAAGTATGTTAGTGATACACGCGCGCACAACTCGACGATGAACACGACACAACAACACAAAAATGTAGTAAAAAGTTTTTGGTCTGCTCTGGGGAGCTGCTCGGCAAAGACTACCATCGAAAGGATGCGAATGGGAATCCTTTATAACTTCATATTTTTCTTCTTTACGTTTCACCGGGGGATGAAACTATAAATGGTGCTAGCTACTTTGGTTTTTGGTTCCTTCTGCTTCTGCTCCTGGATGCTGGGTGGCTCTACGTACTCTTTGGCTGATGATGATAATGATGATGGGACGATGTGTGTTATCTAGGAGGCATATTCACTCTCGAATCCTCGGCAGTGGTTGAGTATGGTTTAGTTTTGTCGTTCTTGTCGTTTTCATCATCGTCATTGTTGTTTTGTTGGCAGTGGCGGCACGGCGCAGCATTGGTGTTTCGAGTTCTGTTAAAGTAGTTGGCATGCATGCAGCGCGATTGAGTCAACTTAAGCCTTTTTATAGGTATGTTTGTCGTCTATGTAGAAAGTGTGAATATAAATGTGTCACAATCACAAAGCAAACAAAAAAAAGAAATGTGTTTGCGTATGAAGGTATATGTAATGCACCCTGCTGGCCAACTGAACTGACTAGGATAACAGAACAGCATGGGTATACGCGAATGAAACAAAATAATAAAACAAATTCCGTTACAAAGCTTTCGATTTTCGAGCAAAAAAAAAAAAAAGCTTAGAAAAGGGTTGCCAATTTTATAGATGTTATAGGATAGGTAGGATATATTTTATTGGGTATAGATTTTTATGTTTATTTATTTATTTTTTTTTTGTTTCGGGGAATAGATTGACTTTAGGTGGGTAGGTGATGAAACGCCTGAGAAGTTATTTTATTTCGTGGTTTATTTTTGATAGTTTTTATTTTTTTTTTTTTTGGCTCAGGTTAAATTCTTCGAAAAGGCAATATTGTTCTATGACAATTCTAAAAATAAAATAAAAATAAGCATTTTTGTCATTCCAAGGGAAAATGTTGGGTTGTACATATTTGAAATTTGTCTAACAGTAGTACATCGCATTATTTGAGTAAATATGTTTCAAAAAAGCCAAAGAATCTATAATTCAATTTTTAATTGGTATTACTATCGATATATTAGCCAAACGATGCAGATAAGGATTATGGATTCATATGGAAAATTAACGCCTAATCGATCGAACCTAAGTGTAATACTGAAGTTTTTTTTTAATCTCAAGGCCATATTCCTTCTCAATCCTTGTTTCAAGCTCTTGGCGTGTAATAAAAACATGGCGACAAGGATTGACTGAAATCCATAACAATCGTGGCGTATTCAGGTAAGAGACTGCCATTATTGGTAAAATTATGTTATTTTTTGACTAATTTTGGTCATTTATACACGATGTCACTAGTTGTAGAAAAAAAAAGAATTTAAATTAAAAATAAAACTCGATTTAAAAACAGAAAAACATTTTATTTTTATTTGTTTTTGAACCTTGTTTGCTTGGATTTAAATGGTTATAACTTTCGATTTGAGGTTTGAGGCAAGGCGACGCGTTATCATTTAACTTGTTTAACATTGTTCTTGAAGCAATTGTACACAACTCGCAAGTCAACAACAGAGTTACAATTTTTCAAAAGTCTGTTCAACTATGTACTTGCTTATGCAGATGATATGGACATCATTAGGAGAACGAAGCGAGCTGTTACTGACGCGTTTGCAAGTATTGAATCGAAGGCGGCGAAAATGGGTTTGGCTGTTAATGAGGACAAGACGAGGTAAATGCTATCATCGAGAAAGGAATCTCAACATCGTCGGCTCGGGCAAAACGTCACGATGGATAGATACAAGTTCGAAGTCGTCAAGGAATTTGTTTACCTGGGCTCCACTATAACATCGCAAAATGACATCAGCGTAGAGTTCAAACGAAGAATTACTCTCGCCAATCGCTGTTACTTCGGGCTAAGAAGGCATTTGAGTAATAAAGCCCTCTCTCAGAGAACCAAGGAGACCTTATATAAGACCCTAATCATCCCGGTCCTGCTATATGGGGCAACGGATGAGAATCTGCTTGGGTGCTTTGAAAGGAAGATTCTTCGGGTGATTTTCGGTCCAGTCTGTATGGATGGAGTATGGAGGAGAAGATTTAACAACGAGATTTACGGGCTTTAAAGCGACGTCGACCTGGTCAAAAAGCTTAAAATACAGCGGCTAAGATGGCTGGGACACGTGGAGCGTATTGACACCAACGCACCAGCCCGACGAGTCTTCGAATCTACCCCTGACGGTCTGCGCAGCAGAGGAAGACCCCACCTTAGGTGGCGCACACAAGTGGAAAACGACCTCAATCAACTTGGAGTGCGTAACTGGAGGCAGCTAGCTAGGGACCGAGCTGGCTGGAGGGGCTTGTTGGTTGAGGCCGTAGTCCATCCTGGGCTGTGAGCGCCATCTAAAGTAAAGTAAAGCAAGTAACTTTCGATTTAAGGCTAGCTTCCGAAAGTTTTATACATTTTGAAAAACTAGAAAAATAAGGTAATTTGTTGAAAGTAAGAACCAATTTTGGGTCATACGAATTTTTGTCAGAATGCTCTTTCAAAAATTGAAGTAAAAAATTAATTTTTTATCTAGTAATTTTTAATAATAAAGGCGTATAAAATCAAAATTATTTTAATGCACAAAAAATGTCTTTTTTTTGGCCAATGTTTTAGTGTAAAATAAAAAAAAAAAATAAAAAAATCAATTATGGACAGGATGAACGAAAACTCATTCAAAGAAGGGGTTTGTACAAATTTCAAACAAACAGCCGTTACTCGATAACCGTTATGATTCGGTAAGAACAAGTTACTAAATTTTGAGAGGACATGACCTGGCCTATCACCGTGATACGTTTGGACCATTCTTACCAGGACACCCTGTATATACTACATAGGTATTGGCTTAAGATTAGGTTTGAAGTAAAATATTTTGACTGCATTAATATAACAAAGTTAAATTAATTCTTCCTCCATTCTATGAATGTAGTAGCCGTGGCGTGATGGTTAGTGCGATGGACTGTCATGCCGGAGGTCTAAGGTTCGATCCCCAGCCTCGCCACCTATTTATTTAAAAAGAAAAAACGGCTACTGCCTCTTGCGAGGAATTCATAAATCCTCCAAGAGTATCTCCTGTCACAGAAAAGTGCCGCTCGTTAGCCGTTCGGATTCGGCAATAAACTGTAGGTCCCCTCCATTCCTGCAGACATGCACACAGGAATGGTTGAGAGTTGTAAGTCACTAGGCCTTAGTTCTTCATGAGCTGTTGGGCCATCAAATTTATTTTTATTTTTATTCTATGAATTGGTTTTGTTGCTATAATAAATCCAAATAAGCTTATAGAGCGTGACCTAGATAGAATTGTAGTCAAATTTGGAACCCTTGTCCCTAATGGGATATGCATAGTATTAGAAAATGTTTATCAAAACAAATAATAAATCAGTCAAATCAATTAAATCAAATCTGATGACTACTTTGTTGGAAGTGAGTCAAATTAATTTAGATTAAAACGTTAAAGATTTATACAATATTTTTGGTTTATATTCATTCAACTGTGCAATGCGAAAAATGTATTTACTCCAAAAAGTATTCTTTTCATTTTGTAAGAAATGTATTTGCTCTTTGACGTATGCAACAAAAATCTATGCTGTGTGATTTATAGTTGTATACCATTGATTTAAAACACAGTAGAACAAAATACTCATTTTCTAAGAAAAAAAAAAAAAAAACTAATTCAAGAAAAGAGAAATTTATCCGATTCATCTAAATGAATCTTGAAGATTAATTTAATGAGGGTGATGCAATGGAACAAAAGTCACGTTTGTTTTGCTTATTTAAGCCATTAAAAATTGTTCCATAATATTTCACTGAAATATTCACAATTTTTCAATAATAAAAAAACATCTTAAGGTATACTATGTTATAATTCATCTCACAAGAATACTAGCAAATTCAAATAAAAAAACAGCTATTAACATGCTGAGACAATTAGAAAAACTTTCAATCCATTATAGCCTAGGAAACAAAAACATTGCTCCATACAAACTTGTAAATGTTGGTAATAGGTTTCATACTCCCATAAATGTTATACCTAATACTATTATACAACTTTTCGGAAATACATATCCCCAACTGTGGGTGTTGAGGAAAAAAAAATAACGGGATTTTAGTGGCAAAATTTCTTGATTTTTCGGGAAATTTTTATTTTATTAAAATGGCTATATCTTGGAACATAATTTGTCTAGAAAAAAGTTTTATACACCAAATGATTGGAAATTGTTTACTCTTGAATAATTAAATATAAAAAGATAAATATTTATAGCAGAAGCTTCTTAAAAAATCACAAATAGTCAAATATTTGAAGAAAAATCATAATAGTGGTTGGTTCAGTTAGGTTTTATCGTAAGCTATTTAAATAAAAGAATAAGTATAAAAATGTATACTCTTAAGTAATGGCCAAATCACAATCACGCGTTCGGTCGGTCGGGCTTTGATGGGCTTTTGATCGACTTTACGATAACATGTGTCATTAAGCGCGACCTTTAAAATTGCAAAACGAAATGTGGCTTCAAACCTCGGGCGTTGAGCAATGACAAATAAAAGTTCTGTTTCATTAAAATTGCATTTCTGAAATTCTTCGCACATAATAGAGAATCAAAAATGTCTCTGTATTTTATGTTTTCATTTAGGATCTCTAACCAATGCAAATAAATAGCTTTGGTAATGAAAGTATACATTAGGTATATGCGCAAAGGTAGTTTTTCATCACTTTTCCCTTTTTTATTGTAATGGAATTCAAGAAAGCGATTTAAAAAAAAAAAAACATTTCCTCAAGCATTTATAACTTTGACAAGTATCTAATGGGAAGAAATAAGAATGTACAATGTAGCTACTTCTAAGAGACCAGCAAATGGAAGACTTCGCAAAAGGAGTTAAAAATGTCAGCAAGGACAAATAAAAAGAAAAAAAAGTCAACGATTGTTCCATAGATCTTAAAATCAGTTCACCCAGAATTATGAGGATTAATTATTATTATTATTACCTATTATGATCAAGAAAAAAATATAATAGATTTAGTATTGCATTCTGTCGATTCCCTATACCTACACACTTCTTTTTTGCAACTCGCTGCCTACAATTCACATGATCATTTTACTGAAGCATTTTTTCATTCATAGCGACGATCCCCGTGCTTACATTATAAAGAAAACCCCTTTCACTTCAATATACCCTTCCCTATCTCACACCCTTTAAATCCATCTATTTCTCACTCACTCATTAAAGCAGTCTCTCATGCTGAACCCGAGAATATTAATTTATTGAAACTAGTTTGAGTTAAACCTACCCTTCTCTTTTTTACGCACATAAAATCTACCCGTCTCTCTGCATGCGCCAATTAGTAAAAAACCCATGTAAACAGGCATTTACGCAAAAAAAAACACCCGTCGGACAAAACAATCTTAAGCTGGGTGAATAGTTTTACTGCAAAATAAGGCTAGCAAAAAGATTTGCACATTTAAATGTGGCGATCTTAGTACGTACTTACTCCTTACAACTTTGATGTGTTGCAAACCGTCATTTTTGTTTTCCCTATTCAACTATTCTCCTTATATGAGCGATATTTTCTCTTTCCCACATACAGAAAAAAATGTATTCACTCTTCGACAGAACGTGGTATACTTATGGTCCTATGCATACCTACCGCATTAACAGGTTGGATTCCAACACAATTCACCAAAAATACACGAGACAAATCGTAATTAATATTACAAAAAGTTGTAAGACACAGATTTCTTGTGTCGGGATTTTAATTTATTCGTAATCTATGTTTGTGAACATTGATTTTCCAACAAAAATACTCATAAAAAATAAAATACAAACTAAAAAGAAAAAGTGTAAGACGTTTTCTTTAAATCTCCTTAACAATCTCTTGTACCTTTCACACGAAGATACAAAGTTGGAGGAGACTTGCTGTATTTTCCTTTTAAACTACCTTGGTTGAACGCACACAAACGTAGTGTGAAGAGAAACGTCAAAAAAGTCTCCTGAATTTGTTGACCGGGGAGATTTCGTTTACCCCTCTTTCTTCCTGCCCTTCTCGCCTATGAACTAATTGTTGCCGGCAACTCAGTTGCCTTGTGTGAAAGGGGACTAAGTGATAGCGCCACAAGAAACATCATTCATCAACAAAAAAACAGAAGACAAAGTGTAAATTCGACCTAGAAGAAGTATACACACCGGAGTAAATACACTCTCCGGAACCAAACAAAAATTGCCTAAATCGAACACATCTAAAAAAGGATAGAAAGATACTTCCAAAAGAGAACATCAAAATAATTTTATTTAGGTATTTTCAAATGAAATAAATAAAACACAAAATACATTTCACAGAAAACCATTTCATTTTATTCTATAAAATTGATGAAAGCATAAAAATAATCATGGAATTATAAAAACATCCAAATTAATTTCCAATTTTATTTGCAAGTTGAATCACAACACACAAACCAAATGTACATAAGCACATAACTTTTATCAAACAAAAATGGTTCACACTTAATTAGAATTAATAAATAATTATCACTCAAACGAATTTTCTTATGTTTTTGTAAACTAAATGTTTTCTTTTTAATTAAAAATTCTAGATCCACAAAAACTTTCCCATCCGAAAGAAAAGGGAAAACAAACGAAATGGGAATTACCTACTGTGAGCTGTCAAAGCGCGACAAAATAGAAAATAGATCTATTCGGGCGTTGAGCTCGAGCTTACGATATTTACGATCTAAAGCGAGCACAAAGCTTGAGGTAACATTTCAGATTGCCTCATAAGAATCCATTGTTTCTATTCAATATGTCAAAGTCGGCACGACCGAACGCGTGATTGTGATTTAGCTATAATAAATTCTAAAGAAAACCTCATTTTTAGAATTACGCAGAAAAAAATATTTACCTATGTGGAAGAAGATTTCGAATATACATAATACCCTTTTTTGGTAAAAATCGTAATTATGTGAATTATGAGGCTAATGTTTTGGCTATTTTATCCGATTATCTATTTTTTTATGAAAATTACCATTAAGGTAGAATAAAGTAGGTCTATACATGGGGAACCGATGTTAGTTGCTATACAGAAGAATCGGACATTCTGGTTTTGCTTGTTTTTCTATGCTACGCAGAACATCAGAACATTTGCTTTTCTGCCCGTACTGCATTGAGTGACCTGCTTCCTATTGTCCATGCTTTTACTTGATGCAATACCACCTCAGCTTTTTAAAGGAAGGTAGCGTGGTTACAAGAAAAGCTGCTTTACCATTAAGTTTAAGCCTGGCTGGTAAATTCTTTGGAACTAACAAACGGGAAAATTATTTAATAAAATTAAATTAACTTATTTACTAATTAAATTAATGTAAAAACTTATATATAAGCTCTAAGAAAATAAAATACTGATGAAATTATATGATTTAACTCAAACATACGCTTTTTATGGTTTCATTTGAATTAAATTAATTTTTTTTTATAGAAAGGATCGCAGGATAAACTTAAAGACTTCTGTGTTTTTCTTGAAAAAAAGTACTTTTTATTTTTTTTTAATTTCTCAAAAACTAAGACACATTTTAACATCCGGTTTTCAGTTTTTTATTGAAAATTAATAAGAGCATTAAAACAAAAACTATACTTAATTACATAAAATTTTGAAAAAAAAAATTAGTTTGAATCTTTTTTTTTTCATTTTTTTTTCCCAAATTTTGAGTTTGGAAATTAATTTTTCAAAAACTATTCACTAACATAACTTAATTTAAAATTAAAATCAAATAAAAGATTTCTGGCGTTCCAAAAAGGTATAGCATGGAATTTTAAATTGTGCCGTTGTTTTTAAATATTTTTTTTCTGTTATAAGTCAATTTTTTAGAAAATTGCCCCTCCTGCCTAACCTACTCGCTCCAGCAGTTTGATGCATCTCATACCGATCACCGTGTATACAAAAACATGTTTTATAATCTTCAATTGTATTTCATTTTGCAGCATTTGGGATACTTTGGAAGTTTGTGAAATTGTCTAATATTATTTTTTTTTATTTTTTTTTTGTTGGGCATTCAAATTTTTTTTCACGATCCCTTAAGAATTAAATCAAAATTTTCCCACAAATGTTCGTAGGATAAATTTTGGAATTATTCCATATGATGGAAAACTCGATTATGAATAAATTTATTTACCACTTCGCTAAATTAGGTCCTGTTAAATACTACATTTAAGCAATAAACACTTCAAAAAAATTGTAAAAATTTTAATTTTTTTTTATTTTTGGCAGAAATTTAACAATTTTAACGGTACTTTATAAAGAAAAACAGTGTGCAACCTTAGGACTAGTTTATTTTTGCATCATTTTAGATGTTTTTGATGTTTTGAAAATTTACCGTTATATTTTTTTTGCACAAAACCCATTTTTTTTATGGTTGTTCCTTAAATAAATTCAAAAAAAATTCTGAACGGTGTGAGCAGAAGAAACTCATATTTTATTTTGAATAATGCAAGCTTTAATTATAAACAAAAAATTCTAAAATTTGTTTGTATTAAGTTCTGTAACATTTTAATTTTTACGGTTAAATTTATAAAAAAAACAACGAAACAAAATTCACTTTTTCAACGTTTACTGTAAATAAAAAGGCTTAGAAGAAATTTTATTAAATAAAATGAATAAAGTCTTATTCTTAATTGAATTTTATGTATTTTTCAATTTTTTTTTTTTTTTTTTTTGATGTGCCATCAAAAGTTTCTTTAGTAAAAACTTTAGCAAAAAATTAAGTTTTTATTTTCACTTCTTCAACGCATACTAATAATTTTAACAGGGCATAGGATATACCGTTATGTATGTATGTATATATATATTTTTTTTTAATTATTTGAACTTTTTTTTTTTTAATTCCTTTATGGATTAAATTAAAATTATTTTAAAACTGTCAGCAAAAGAAACTTCAAAATTATCCCAAACGATGCAGAATTAAATACGGAAAAAATTGTTTGTTTTTTGTTTTTGTAATATTCACCTCATTATTGCATTGTAATAGTAAATAATGTAAAAAAAATTAATTTACACTTTTGCAAACTTTTGAATATACAAATAGACCAAGTTAACGGTAGCATATAAAATAAATGTCTACCAATTTGTAATAAATTGAATTCTACGTCGTTGGAGACATTTTTCAATTTTCTGAAATGTACCGTTATATTTTTTTTTTCCACATACTTAATTTTTTTAAGATTTTTTTAAATAAAATATTTTTTTTTTTATAGAAGGATAAGGTGAAGAAGCTTGAAAAATATACCAAATGACGCAAAATTTGATAGTGAAGAAGTCTGTATTTTTTGTTATTTAACTATTCTATTTTTATGGGAAAAACCGTAAAAAAAATGTTTAAAAAATCACATTTTCAACTTTCAATACAAAATTTTCCAACTTAAGGATACTATAGACAAAAAAAAGTTTAAAATCTTATATAAAATAAAATTTCCAGTTATTTGAAATGTTTCGGAACTTTTTAAAATGTACCGTAATATTTTTTTTAATTTTTTGTTGTAAACCTAATTTTAATTTTTCAAACACTAATGCATGAATTCCTCAACAGTTAGAAGCGGGGATAATTCCTTCAATACTCTTTTAAACTAACTCTACAACCCTTCCAAATTTCAAACATATTACCAAAATTTAGAAGAAATCAAAGGAATTTATTTGATCTATTCGTGCATTGTAAATACGGAATTTGGCCAATTTTCATTAAATTTTGTTGAAATTTGCTTAATTTAAAGTAAAATAATGGAAATAAAAAAACGTGCCATATTCATTGTATCCTGAAACACGTATAATGAACACTTCGCAAATGGATCGTCCAATAGAGATCGATGAAATTGTTTTAGCAATTACTACATCTAAAAATAATAAAGCTCCTGGCATAGACGGAATACCATACGAATTTTATAAAAATGCTAGTCCCTCACTTATAGATGCAATTCACAAGTTATTCAGCGACATATTTGAAACTACAATAGTTCCTTCTTCATTCAAAAAATCCATCATATATCCCCTATGGAAAAAAGGCAATGCTGATGATGTAACTAATTATCGTGGATTGTCCTTTTCGGATACACTTTATAAATTGTTCACATCTGTTCTCCTTAATAGGCTTACAATTTGGGTTGAAGAAAACAACATCCTTAGCGAATATCAAGCTGCTTACCGAAACAATTACTCCACTGTTGATCAGATTTACAACTTAACATGCCTTATTCAGATGCAACTAAGCCAAAAGAAGAAACTCTATGCTTTTTTTGTTGATCTAAAAGCTGCTTTTGACAACGTCAATAGAAATGCTCTTTTTTATAAACTGGCTGCACTCGGAATCTCCACAAAAATGATAGCAATTTTAAGATCGATTTATGAAGACACCATAGCTGCTGTGTGGGACGGAAATAGCAGAACAGACTTTTTTCGTACGAACAAAGGTGTAAAACAAGGATGCGTTCTGAGCGCATTACTGTTTATTCTGTTTTTAAATGACTTACACACTGAGCTTCCAACAGGAATCCTTCTAGAAGGGCTAGGAATCAACGTTCTATTATATGCCGATGACATCGTTATCCTCTCGGACAGTGCTCCCAAACTGCAAATCCTAATAGATAGTTTCATCGCATATTGCTTTAAATGGAAGCTAACTGTTAATCTGGAAAAATCACAAATAGTAATTTTTCGCAACGGAGGAAGAAGAGCAGCCAGGGAACAATGGTTTTTCAGAGGTATCGAGATAGCCGTAGTCAACAAATTTAAGTATCTTGGAATTATTTTTAATTATAATATGTCTTGGACTGAACACCTGAATAGCAGACTTACAATCTCCAAAAATAGTATTAACTCAACATGGTCGCAGTTTATAAGAAACAAGTCAGTTAGGCATTCAGCAAAATTTAAAATTCATGATGCAGCTTGTAGAACAATAATGTTGTATGGAGCCCAAGTCTGGGGATATAAAGAGCATGCACAGGTGGAAAAACTACAACGTTTTTTTCTTAAAAGGTGTTTTCTTTTGCCAAACAACACGCCAAATTATGTACTACACATAGAAACGGGACTTCCAAAATCTTTCCTGACAACCTTAAAATTGCACTTTTCATTTATAACCAGAGTTATGGAACTACCGAACTATAGACTTCCCAGAATCCTATCGGAAATTATAATTCGGAAAAACATTTACTGGGCCAATGAATGGACGGAGCTTTTTTCGGAAGCCTCAGTTACATGGTCCTTTACGTCGCCTAGGTCTGAGATGTGTAACTCACAAAATATTCTCTTAACAAAGCTCAAGGAAAAGCACTGGAGCACTTTTATGAGCAACGCACGACAATCACAGTTTCATGATGAGTACAGCAACCTATCATACTGTGATGTCCCTAATTACTTTGAAGATGCAAATCCACAAGAGATGATAAGACTTATTTTAAAAGCACGTAGCGGATTACTTAATTTGAACGCAAGAGCCTTTCAAAACCACGGTAATGGCTTATGTACGATTTGTAACCTTGATGCATCAGAGAATACATATCATTTCATTGGTATTTGTCCCATATTCAGAGGATACAGGAGAAATTTTCTTGGAAACTTTGAGTTAACCAGGTCACAGTTCCTCGATGTCTTAAACGGCCAGTGCTATTTCAATTTATATCAATTTTTAAAATTCGCACTTAAATATCGCTTTCAAATATTGAATGAATTTTCATAAACGTAAACTCACTTTGCCTATTATCTAGATAATCCTTTTTTTAACCTGACAGGCAACTCACACAAGTTATTGTCATATTAATTTAAATATTAAACTATGTATGTTTTTTGTAAAATTACTTTGGAAATAAAATTATTTATCTATCTATCTATCTATCTATTCAACTTTTTCGTGCCACGAGAAAATTATCGTGTTAAAAAAACACGATCGTGCCACTTCGGCAACGCTGGTAGGCACTATTCAATTTTTAAACGCGTTTATAGATTACAATGCCTCTATTCAACGTTGCATTATAAGTTTTATAAAAAGCAGTTAACTTCAAAAAAATGTTTACGGATGTTCTTGCGAATGCCCCCGGAATAAAGCAGAGGAACCTAATTGGAGATACCACGGTGATTTTAAACTCGTCAGAAAAGGAATTTAAAAAAAAAATGTTACACATCTTAAGGATATGAGGTGCATTATACTAAGATGTGATAATATTTGACACGCCTTCAAACCTGTCTGCTTAAAGTTTGGTTTTAAATATATAAATTTACAAACAGATTCTTTAATTTTCATAAAAAAAAATTAACAAGTCAATGAGATTCATGAATTTATTAAAAAAAAAAGAGTGTGTCATCTTCATAAGTTCGTAATAAATGCACCACCAGCTGGGCCGTCGTCATTCTGACCACCTTGGATGCCCAATCCTCACTACCACCACCGCTCAAAGAAAAACAAAATTCTTTGAAGAGAAAAAAAAAAAAATATTCTTTTCATAGAAATGAATGTTAAAATTAAAATATCCAACTCTTCATAGTTCGTAATTTCCTTTTAACGGAAGCCTTTTTCTATCTTTTCTCCTTGGTTGTCCATTGCCACCACCTATGCTTCAGGAGGACACCATCATAATTGAATAAGAACAACCTTTAGTTTCAATCGGTTCAATTTCCAATAATTTAGCTTGTTTTTTTTTTTGCATTTTAAACTTTTCTTTCTTTCCGCCACCAGGATGCAGAGATATTTTATTGAATTTTTCTGTCCTCCTTCCATTTTATAACTCAATTTTACACTTATGATATTTGCTATAGATTCGCTTTTAAAATGAAAAAATATATAAAAAGGGCCCCGGTCGCATTCGTTTCTCGTGTATAGGTAGGTACTGGGTTGAATTCTGACAGGGCACAAGGACGAGTCAGATATCTCATTCGATTAAGAGCTTAGCTTTCTATAAAATATCTATTTGATTTATATTGACTTACCCATTGGATTGACCAGCAGCGATGAACTTGAACCACTTCCGGTGGTGGCCATGTTGTTGGCCATCAGTATTGCATGATGTGACTCTTGAAGGAAAACTTCGTTTAGCTTGGGGTTGGCAATTACCCACGAAGCTGCTGTAACATTGAAAAGACCTCGTTTTTGAGTTAAAATCGGAATTCTATATGTATGTGTTTTTTTGACTGTGATGTAGATTGTAGGTTAGGTATGTATACTCACTTTTGTTCTTTTTCAATTTAATCGCATCGACAAACTTAAATTTACCACGAAATCCTTTGGCGGTTTGGTTGGAGCTTGCATTGAATTCTATGAGAAGATCTGGACCATTACTGTGGATTCTTTTGTTGTGTACTGTTTCGCAGATTACATCGATGATTGAGGATACATTGGGAGACTCTGCATCGTAGATGGTTACTTTGTCCAAATTGCAACTGAAGCAAGTTGTATGAAAGAAAACTTTTTTATTTTACCCAGCTTAAATAAATGAGTTTAAAAAAAAAAAAAAAAAACAGTAGAGGTAGTGGGGAGAAGCTCTTCTTTAATGAGGAAAAAGTTACATGGTGCTGGGGCATGCAGTTGCATCAGTTGAGATTTTCTTTTGGTAATGAATGTGTGGCATCAGGCCCGTAGCCAGCATTTTGTTTCGGAGGGGGCTTACTTCACAGCTTTAACCAAAACTTGACGCTCATCCTGAATTTTATGAACTAAAGGCTGTTAAAAGCTATTTTGAATCAATTATTTAACAAAGCCATTAAAATTTGGCTGATTTTTCTTTAGCAAACATTGAATAGATACATAGAATCAGATAGATAGAACCAAAGAAATCTACACGTAAGCTTCTTAAGCGAACACTATCGGATTTTTTTGATAAAAAATCAACAAAAAAAAAGTTTCCAAAAAATGCTAAAAAGTTCGTTTGAAATGATAATATCTTGTGTTTTGTTTTATAATTCTGATGGTAACTATTAAAGTCTTTAGCCTTATGGAAAATTACAGACCATCTTATTCTTATATAAAAAAAGGCCTCAGTAGATTACGTTTCCCGATTATAACGATAACTTGTTGTTTGTTTTTACAAAATTCAATTTAAAATAAGTCAAGTTGTGGATTTTTAATCCTGATTTTTAATTTCTAAAAACATTTGCGGAATTTTGTCTTATGTTATTAAGGAAAATAATGATTTGTAGTAGCCCGTGGCGTAATGGTTAGTGCGATGGACTGTAATGCCAGAGGTCTGGGGTTCAATACCAGCCGCTTCCACCTTAAATTTTTTTCGGAGCTACTACATCAAGAGTATCTCTTGTCATAGAAAAGTGCCACTCATCTTAGCCGTTCGGATTCGGCAATAAACTGTAGGTCCCCTCCATTCCTGCATACACGCACACAGGAATGATTGACAGTTGGTAGTCGCTAGGCCCTGGTTCTTCATGAGCTGTTTGTGCCCCCAAATTTTTTTTTTTTTAATGATTTCCTTATATTAAAATCATTTTAAAAGTTGCTTCAGCCCCTCAAGCCACCCCTCTGGCTACGTGCCTGTGTGGCATCATTGAAGTAATACAAGATTTAAAGAAACGTTTCTATTTTTTTTTTTGTTTTTTCTTTTGGACAGGTCGAAATTAAGGTAAACATTAATGAATTGTTTTTGGAGATGTGGTTATTGAAGATGATGGATTCTTTCTTTTCCAACACACAGATTCAATTAATTTAATCATTTGAGGTAAAAATTGAGGAACATATTATTTATTCCAATATAGCATTCGCACATTTGATTAACTCAAACGCAAAAAGAATTAACCCAAACGCAATTCCAACAAGTTTTGCTATTTTCTTAAAGAACTTGCAGAAAAAGTGAGCGACACATCTTTAAACGATGTTATCTGGACAATGCTAAAATACATAAGACTAAAAAAGTACGAGTGAGATCTCTATTTGCGTTTGGGTTGAATTTATTTGCGTTTGGGTTAATTCTATTTGTGTTTGAGTTAAATTTATTTGCGTTTAGGTCAGTTCAAGGTGCGAATGCTATAAGTTAAAAAATCATAGTAAATCATACACTGCTACGCACTTTGAAACGCGATACTCGATGTAATTTTTTTTTTAGAAAAAAATCGCAGATTAAAGATCTTCGAAAACCTTAACCCGAATTATCAAAACAAATTGTGCTTTTCGATTCTCAAAAAACACACAAGGGCTTTCAATTGTGTAAAATAAAATTACATATTACAACTTAAAATTAGTTTAAAAAAATAAAAAAAAAATCTTTAAACATTTTATTTTCTCTTCCTATTTAAATTTATTCAATAAGTGTTCTATTTTATCTAATCTAATAATAAAAAAAAAAATACAAACATTCCTGAACCTTAAACAAAATAAATGCTTCCCAACTTATGTTACTCTGGCAGTTTATTCGTTACCTTAACTCGCCCCCCTTGATTTTCATGGTGAGTTCAGGGTTAGAATAAAACATGAAACCCCAGGGTGAACAAGGAACAAACCTAATAACTTCTTGAAGATTTTTGTTGTTCGTGCACAAATTTTTTATCCATTTAAGGAGTCCAGCTAAACTGTATATTACTTGTCTGGCAATCGATTCTCCGCCAAAAGAAAGAATACATTTTATTTGATTAAATTCAATTTAAATAATAAAAGAAATTTTGCAATGGTTGAATATAATTTCTTCTCAGGCTGCTCTAAACAGTGGCGGATTTAGGTTTGCTGCTGCCCTAGGCCCAGTTGAGTACGCCCCCCTCATTGTTTTTTTTAAACTAAATTCTATTAATTTGTTTTATTCTTAATCGTTCTTCAAGAGAATTTCTTCTTTACTGCCTATTTAAACTGAATTTGGATTCCAAATGCGCAATTTTTTTCTTTTTTGTGGAGCTGTGAAATGGAATGAAAATTATTTGGTTGATAGGACATAGTTTTAATCAATTAAAAGCTTTGCCACTTAGGGAGATTATTACAAACCATGAAATTCTGAAGAATAAATAAGAAATTTTTGCAAATCCATAGTACCAGACAGCCTGATAGATGGCGCCACCACAAATTGTCAACTTGTGACTTGGCTATTACCCGTTTTATATACAAATTTAATTTTTGTGCTTTTTCGTCTATTTCATAACTTCTGATTTATTGCCCACTTTGAGAATCAATTATTTTTCAGCACACTCAAAGAAAGAGATAAAATGTTATAATGTCATTTTTGCAAAAAAATTTAACTTTTTCTACAAATCATATCCATTGTCTCCCTAAACTACTTTTTCACCACAAAATATTCTCAAGCCTGTTGCCGCCCCCTGTGGATACTAGCGTCCACAGGGGGGCGTCATCGCTCACTTAGATAATCTTATTTTTGAGCGACCTCTCTCCCTTCCGCCCCCCCCTACCACCCTCGGTGGGCCATTAGTCAACTGAGAAACACTGCCGGTTTATATAATGAGTTCTTATTTGATTTTTGCCCGAAAATTTTGCCTCCCCTAGACCCGGGCCTCACGGGCCTAAGCCTAAATCCAGCACTGGATCTCTGTAACACATTTTCTTAAAAGTTTATGATGAAATCTTGGGTAAGGTTTTAGCTGAAGCTGGACGCAGAGAAACGAAAAATCACTTAGGGATTAAGGCTCTCACAAACCAACGCGAATAATCGCCGCGACAATAGAAAAAAATAACAACAACACGTGGATGTCAAACAAAACAACACGTTGTTTTTATTGTTTTCTATTATCGCGGCGATTAATCGCGTTGGTTTGGGAGAGTCTTTATACTAAAAACGACACAACGTAGTTTGGGAAAAAAATAAATTTCTCATACTATTTTTTTGCCGGCTCCAGTGATAAATTTTGTATTGGATTTTTTTTTTTAGCAATACACTACACAGTCAAGGCACAAAATCCAAAGACTTGTTTTAAACTGTCTCCACTTAATATTTTGATGGCAGATAATATTTGATGCATTATTTTTATAGACAAATTTGACGTTTCACGAATACCACGGCTTCTCTTAAGCCACATCATATTCCCGTTTTACTGGCTGAACAGAATAGAATGACGGAACTGAAGCCGCAGACGGAACTGGAAGAGCTGTCAAAAAGTGTCGTACGTTATTTTTTTTACATGTCCACAATGGAGCTGTACAGCTTTGAAAGTTTTTTGAAGAAAAACAAAAGAATGTTATTGTGTACAAGCTCAGAATTCATATTTTTGGTTTCCAATAATTTTCCTTTTAATAAATAATTTTTTTCGCGATACAAATAACCACAATATTTTTTTCCGACCCAAAAAGTTGTTTTTTTCTTCATACATATTGAAACGTCAAAAGTGCCGTACGTCAAAAGTTAAAAGTTGGTGAACTCTTCCGTCTGCGTCTGCAGTTCCGTGTGCGTCTACGTTCCGTTGTGTTCGCAACATTGAATTTGCGTGTATTCAATATTTTGACAGCTATTCCGGCTCCGTCTCCGGTTCCGTCTGCGTCACCATTCTGTTCAGCCAGTTATTCACATATTGCCCATTGCCATGTCTTGTCACAGCTTTTACTAGTAGTTAAAGCTAGAGAGTCCTAGTTTAAGGTTTGTTTTATGTGAATAAAAAAAAAAGAATACACTTTTCAGCTTGAGCTAGAAAATTTTAGTTTATAAGCTTTATATTTTCAGCTTTAGCTTTTTTTTTTGTCACTCGCACCAACTGTACTTTAAATGTACATCAAGTTAAAGCCTAAACGGGTAAGCTCATATGCTTTAAACTTGGTAGAGACTAGTTGTATTTCATTCCCTAAAAGGTGAATACAGATTTGTCTCTAATTATTTTTGTTAAATTTTTTAACAAGTAATTGATGTCCGTGAGTATTGTGGCCTCTGGACTTCCACACTTGTAAATTCGTCTGCTGCATGGCTTGCCTCTTGTATATTAGGAATTTTTGTTGAGTGGAACGTGGGAGCCTTTCCGATCATCAGTAAATCTAAGATGTTTTTAGATCGAAAGGAAATTTTGCCTTTTCTGATTCAATTATCTTGTTGGAAACTTGCCTAACGTTTTGGTTAACTAACTTTAGGTTTACTCAAGTATATTTGAAAAATATTCTTATTCTCTGCTTAGAGAAGGGCACACTCTACGCTCTGCTAAGGCCCCTTAAAAATATTCAAAATGCCACTGCCCATTTTTTTTGAAACCCCAAATAAATAACGTATGAAGGTAATCTCTACTAATTTCCTTATTAATTTACTAATTTCCTATAAAATGTTGGTTGTCTTACGCAAATAAAACCAGCCATATTTGCACTATTACTAATGAGAATTCAAAATGTTTATAGACAGGAGTGAGAGAATCTTGAAATTTTTGTAGCTTTTACTATAATATTCAAGTTAAAGCTATTTTTAATCACACGAGTTGAAGGTAAAGCTGGACAAGCAAGCTAAAGCTAATGGAATCTAGCGTAAGAAGCTATTTTAGAATAGCTATTACTAAATCGCATCTTTCACTAGATAGCTTAAGCTAAGTTAAATTCAAGCAAAACATAGTTTTTACTTAAAAATCCATGTTTTAGCTTTAGCTTTTTTCTTATTCACAAACTATTGCTAGAAATTAAAAGTAGGTTAAATTAATTTTTAACAAATGTATTGTAATTTTTCTGTTGTAATATTCCAATATTTGAAATTAAGTTATTTAGTAAACTTTTTTTTTTTATATTTTCAAAATAGAATTTTGCTAGTACCTAATATTTATTAATCCAATATGTTTTAAACAAGGGTCTAGCAAATGACTATGAACACACGCCATTTTATGTGACTTTTTATTTTCAACATAGGTAATTCAAGAAACGTGGGTGGAAGGTGGAAATGTGATTATGTAGGTATTTAAATTTTTGAAAATGTCAATATTTAATTTAACGCGACTTCTTACTCAACGCTATTGAATAGATTATTAAAGAAACTATAATAAATATTCATCTACCTCATCTGAATAAATTTTTCGAATTGTAATATAGGTAAATAAAAGGGTTTTAAAAAAAAAAGCATGTTATTCTTACTTTTCTTGATTTTTTGGCATAATGAGCTCAACAAACACAACTTCGACTCTTGTTTCAGGTCTGTAAAAATAAAAAAGAAAATATCAAGAAGTAAAAGTTACAATTTTCAGATTTTGCAGTATTTTAAATATTTAAAATGATTTATTCCTTCCATTAAAAATACTAAGCCGACTTCTTTGTATTATTTATTTATATTAACCTTTAAGGTTTTTTTTTCGTTGTCAAACCAGAGTTATTTAACTATGGACATAAATTTATTTACGGCCATATTGTTGGTTTTCTTTAAAGCTAGTTTTGAGCAAAAACTAGTTCTATTCAGGTTTCGAGTTTTAAGTTTTTCACTAATTTTTATTACTATATTTTGAATTAGATGTCAATAATTCAAAATATTCATACATAGTTTGACATCTAAATCAAATCAGTAATTTTTTTTGAGAAGATAAAAACTCGAAACTCCAATAGAACTAGTTGTTTCAGTAAAACTAGCTTTGAAGAAAGTCAATAATATAGCCGTTAAAGTTAATTCAGAGAGCAGTATTTCATTAGAGAATTCATTCGGACCGGCTTTTTAGACGTGCGTCGTCGGTGACGATAAAATATGAAACATTATTAAATCCAGATTTAAGTCTTATATATTTCTGCCATCGAAAAATCGCATGATATTTTCCTTTTTGGAAATATAAAACTAAAGCTTTTGTAATTCCCTTAAGTTATCTTTTTCAATTTAAATATGCATAATTTATATGTTTTATTTAAGGACAGGTTAATATGAAATTACCCACAATATGTTAAAAATCAATTTGAGGTTCTTGTATGTACCTTTTCCAAAGCTTTTTAGTCCAGTAAGAATAGACGAAAAAATGCCAAAGAAAAGAAATAATTAGTTAGAAGCTGAGATTTGGCAAGGACGTTGGTAATGGGACTCTTTAAAAACTTAGAGAGTTCCTCATCGATCCGATGATCGCTAGGTCAGTTATAAGGGGTCCAAGGATATAAAAATTAGTTTTTTGCAATTGTGCGATAGAAATTGTTTTTGAGATATTTGCCAAAAACACCCATTTTCATGACTTTTTGCCCCCTTTTTTAGAGATTTTTTGACTTTTCCATTTGTTGTAACTTCTTAATGTTTAATGCTATGAAAAATGTGAAAATGCATTTTTGTTGTAAATTAAATGAGCTACAAGATAGAGGAATAAATTTTTCTATGACAACCTGTTTTTGAGATATTTGCAAAAAACTTCCACTTTCATGACTTTTTTTTTAAAGAGATTTTTTGACTTTTCGATTTGCTGTAACTTTTTAAGAGTTTAGGCTACGAAAAAAAGTGAAAAACCATTTTTGTTGAAAATCGCATAGGCTACAAAATTGGGGAATGGCATATTTTTCTAACATAAAGTGTTTTTGAGGGGAACCTGACTAATCCCTGCAAACAAAATCTCCGCACGACACATCCTCGCAAGCAAAATCATCGCAAATCCAAGTCTCCGCAGCGACAAATCCCCGCAAACAAAATCATCACAAAGACACATCTCCGCTGCGACACATCCTCGCAAACACAATCATCGCGGTGAATAATTTAAGGAAGCCAGTTGACCGTGGTATTTGATCGCTGGGCTTTTAAACTGGCAACAAGTAGGTAAAATGATGTGGTATAGCAATGGGGTGGTAAGAGTTAAGTTGAACCCGAGTGGAGTAAGAAATATAAAAATAGGGCGCTGTTATTTGTGATTTGTCCAATCAAGAGAGATTGGGTGGCATGGGGAATGGGTTTATTTAAATACGGGGTCGCATACAAAAAATGTTTTGTCCTTTTTCACGAAAGGGCGTTCCATAAAAATGTCAACTTCGTTGTTTCTTGACCGATTTTAATGAAACTGACACAGTTTATAGGTGACATAGAGTTATGAAGAAAAAAATATTTTCAATACAGGGTGATTCACCCTGTATTAAAAATATTTTTTTTCTTCAAAGCTCTATGTCAGCTATAACCTGTGTCAGTTTCATTGAAATCGGTCAAGAAACATCGAAGTTGACATTTTTACGAATCTCATTACCAACTTCCATGCATTTTTTCTTTGTAAAAGTCTATTTTTCCTGGACTATTTTAGGTTCTCATATCAGCCATAGCTTCCATTGATCTTTTTTTACACGAATTTGATTCAAAAAAATGTGCCTGGCACCGCCAAACTTTTTAAACTCCTGAATCCACACCAAACCTCGTAAATTCACTTATTAAAACTTTATTTGGAAGTCATGATTATAATCAATCCTTCATTACTAACAGTCGTCTCAGAAAAAATTCTAAGAATGATGGAATGATTATGGATTTCTGAGTCTGGATATTCCCTTACTGAAATAACTTTTGAATCCACCCCTGGAAAAATAAATAAAACTTAAATTTGAAGCAATTTACATAATTTCCATAAAACTATCAATGCGAAGAAGTTTCAGAAAAATTTTTATGAACTCTTAACTGACGTGCAAAAATATGGTCTTTTTAAGTGATTAAAATTCTAAGTCCGCTCCTGGTTACACGATTTCCCTTCAATGCTTAATTAAAAACTATAGAAACCTAAACTATGCAAATGTTGTTAAAAGATTCCCATTGAAAGTAATTAAATGCATAGTTTAGCTTTGAATATTAAACCAAAAATATATCGGCCACAAAATACACACATTTCTGTTCGATATATTGAATAAACTATTCTAACCAATTTCTAATTAATTAAATGAATTCCTTCACCAATCATGCACACCAACGAAAGCACACTATCGCATATGCACGTTGGAAACCACTAAGGTAGACGTATTCCTGTTCATTCAGTTACAGTGTGGGTTTTTTTTTATTTTTCATTTGTCCAACTCGTGTGTAAAATTGATAATATAAGTCCCAGTGGCTGTTTCCCATTTTTCACTTCCTCAAACCAAAACCAAACAATAAGCGAAAACAATTAAACAATCGTAAATAAAAGCCACCATATACCTACCTTCCGATAAATTTATACGTGCACTGTATGTGGGCGGCATAGTTGGCAGGATATCCCGGTGAATGGAAATATTTCCACACGTCATTTGTCTCGTTAGCCATCGCGGTACTCGGCTCCTCGGCGAAAAAGTAATAATCACAATAAGTTCCGGGTATCAGACGCCCGTCATTTTCGAAATTAGCTTCAACAAGGACGAACATATTAATAATAAAAAAGATATTTCGAGTTGAAATTTAATTATTCATCTGAAGTGCCTCAAAACCATAACCACAATCATATACCTCGGTCCAGAAAGGAATACTCTCCACGAATGTGCACAGCAACAGAGTCATTCCGTCTCAACGATGCTGGCTTAAATATCACCCGCAATCCATAAATCCTTCCACCACTGAAGAGCTGCTCCTGCAATAGCTGTTGATGTGGCTGCGAGTGGAATTGGAGCTGAAGCGGTTGCTGATGATGTCCACCACGCTCATCAACTATAGCTGCTTCCTTGTTGTCGTCGGCATCCCAGCGTGAAACAATTTCATTCAGTTCTTCTGGCGCATAATTAAGTAAAACATTCCGTTTAAAGTGACTGTGACACATGGTGTACTCGGCGATGGTTGTGTTCTCAATGACAGGCTCCTTCAGATACGGAAATAGTTCCACGTACTCGACGCAACTGTAAATAAACAGAAATGAATGTAGGTAATAGCAAAAAATGAAATTGAAAATAAAAATTAAATGTTTGCAACAAATCGTAAACTAAATTAATTTCGGTGAAATTTGTACAGAAAAGTAGTCGTTTTCTTGGAAATGAAGCTTGACGAGATGACGTCCTCTATTCAAAAATAAACCCCTCATTAACCAAAAAAAAAAAAGGAAAAAAAATAAAACATAAAATATTTGTAGGTAGGGAAAATTATGCAATGAGAAGAGTTGAAGGACAAAAGTTGCTATAGTCTTAGAAAAGTTATAATCATTTGGAAAAATCCATAGCCGAAGAATTTTCAACAAGTTTTAGTTTTCGCCTATAAATAAATAAATTTGATAGCAGAACAGCTCTTGAAGAACTATAGGGCCTATTGACTTACAATTCTCAACGACTCCTGATGTGTGCGAAAAAAATCCTATCTTGATATAAATTACCAACCTTTTCAACTGAAGTGATCGTTAGGAAAATGGGCATAAACGGTGTGCATTGGAATCAGAAAATAATTATACTCTCACCTATCAATAACACAAAAAACTTATTCATCATACATAATAAAATATAATTTGTGGCCTTGAAAAGGTCAAATTGAGTTCAAAGTTAAGGGGAGGTTACCCTCAAGAAAATAGGCGGGAACTTCACGTTTAGCTGTATAGCATCCACAATTTTTCAAATATTTTATTGAAACAAAAAGATTTTGATTGAAAAATATTTGGCAAAATATTTGTTTGCTTTAAAAATTTAAAAAAAAAATCTTTGTACCTCAAATCCGCTACAGAAAATAAAATATCCACAATTTTACGGAAGGGTTTCGATGAATCATTGGGGCATATTTTAGAAATCATTTTTTTTATTTTTTTATATTTTTTTTTGTAAGAAAATAAATGTTTAAAGTAAAATCCGTCCTTTTTTGTTTAATAATTTTATAATTTATTCCCAAAAAAAAAAGTGCAATTGTTCATAATATAAGCGAATTTACAAGGTAATATGGTTACGCGATTTGACAAAACATCAAAAGTTTTGAAGGTAACGATCCCAAATCAAGTATATTTCAAGGTCAATAAATATGGCGTCTTATTTAAATTTTTTTCAATTTTTTACAAATATTTATAAAAGTGATATTAGGTCAAAAACAAAAACAATACGTTTTTTTTTTGGTAATAATTTTTTCAAGATCCTGGGGCAAAGTCTTGCTATTTTTTTCTTTTTTTGAAATTATTTATGTTTTAGACAAAATATGTTTAATAAATCAATTCCGTCGATATTTTCTTATTTTTTGTTCATAACATAATTTAAAATTTTGCAATTATGTAGTTTTGAAAAAAAAATTAGTTTGGAACTTTTTTTTCATTTTTTTTTTTCAAAATTTCGAGTTTGGAAATTAATTTTGCAAAAACTATTCTTTAACACAACTTAATTTAAAATGGAAATCAAAGAAGAAATTTCCAAAAAGCTATAGCATGACATTTTAAATTGTACCGTTGTTTTTAAATATTTTTTTTTCTGTTTTAAGTCAATTTTTTAGAAAATTGCCCCTCCTGCCTAAACGGGGGGAACTAGACCCTCTCCTCCAACACGATTTTTCTCTTGTCTTAACCCAACCTACTTGCTCCAGCAGTTTGGCGATCACCCTGTATAAAAGGAGTTTAGATAAAAGTACAGTGAAATCTCCCTTGGGCGGACAGCCATGGTGCAGAAATTTTTGTCCGCCTAAGGGAGTTGTCCGTTTAAGGGAAATCAAACAAAAACAATAGTTTTCAAAATTAAGAGAGTAAATATTCATTTATTAACAGAAAAAATAAATAAACTTTACTTTCTTATAATAATTCTAATAATGGCTGTATTAATTTAGTAACAGCAAACAAACAAAGTAAATAAACTTCAGTTCTTTTTTATCACATGACGTTGAATGAAATGATTAGATTTAACACATAAATACATATAAAAATCATCATCTAAAAACTTTGCAAAAATATAAGAAGATTCGTATTTATGTGTTTTTCAAAAAAAAAAAATGTTTCAATATTTGTTTGTGTGGTTTTAGAAAAGACCGATTAATTTGGAATCTGGCCTGTAGGTCAACCAAAAGTTGAACAGCTTCGCCGTCATTTTTTTTGGCTGCAAAAAAACAACAAAATCACTTTCACCACCATGAATGAGATAATAAAAATGCAAAATGTTAAAAAAAACTGAATTAAATATTGAAATACCTTTATTTGGCAATACTGGCTCCCACTAAACATTGTACTAAAAACCTATTGAACTATACTTATTACATACATACATATTTTATTATAATAAAGTTAGTCGCTCTTTATACTTCATAGAAGTCGTTTGGTATCTTTCTTATTATAAATTAACAGGTTATGGGCCCAGGACACGCTAGAAATTAAATTCGATTAGGTTATAGTTAAAAGATCACCTAAGACATCAATTTGTTTTGTGCGCGTTAGTTTTTTTTTTGGGAAACCTCGTTATATCGAATTAGAAAAGAGAAAATGGAGAGTGAGCTCTTTAAAGTGGAGAAATTGCAAAACTCCGAGCAATACGCAGTATGGAAGTTCCAAGTAACGATCTTGTTAAACGCATCAGGGCTTTTTAATCATGTGACTGGGTTAAGCACATATCCTGTGCAGGCACAAAAAGAGGAGGCGGCAGCGTTTAACGCACGTGCTAGTTTATGGATGCAATCAGATAGCAAGGCTCAAAGAATCATTGCTACGAGCATTGGTTCAACGCCTCTAAGGCATATAGTTAATTGCAGAAATGCAAGGGAAATGTGGACAAAGCTGGGGGCGGTGTATGAACAAACATCGAAAGCAAATGTCCACATGTTGCTTCAAAGATTTTACAGCTTTACAAAAGATCAGGGTGATGACGTCGCCACACACATTTCAAAGTTGGAGAACATAGTTCGGCAACTAAGAGATGTTGGAGAGCAAGTATCAGAGAGTATGGTAATTACCAAAATATTAATGACTCTTCCAGACAATTTTAAACATTTTTTTTGTGCGTGGGAGTCGTCAGCCAAAGAAGAACAAACTTTGGAAAATTTGACGTCACGGCTAGTAATGGAAGAGGCACGTATATTATCTTCGTCTCTCGATACAACCAATACAACCGCATTAATCGCCAAGAAAAAGGGGCAATGGCATAGACAAAAAAACTCTAAGCCTGGTAAGTGTTTTTCTTGCAATGACTATGGACATTGGAAAAGAGACTGTCCAAAAAAGAGTGCGGAGCACAGAAAGGGTGGTATTGGTGGAAGTGGTGGGTCAAAGGGGAACGCATTGGTTTCCAACTCTTCGAGTATCGTTGGTAAGGTCAAGACTGGAAGTGAAAGTGAGGAGCAAAGTGGCAGTACGTCTAATATTTTGTGGACTGGAAGTAGAAGTGAGGTGCTAAGGGGTGACGCACTCATTAGCAATTGTTTAGAGATGATGAGTGAAGTGAAGATTGGAATTGGCGGTGGGCTGCAAAGCGTAGATGCTTATGACAGAAAAACATGGACTGGAACTAGAAGTGAGGTACAGAGGACAGGCAAATCAAATTCAAACGCATTGATGGTTAATGATGGGAAAATGAATAATCGATGGTATCTGGATTCAGGGGCGAGCGATCACATGACCTATGAAAAGAAGTGGATGGTGAATTATCGAAGTTTTTCTGAACCAATTGGGATAAGAATAGGAAGTGGAGAGCAAATTTCTGCGATGGGAATTGGAGATATAAATATTCTGGCTTCAGATGGAAAAAGGTGGATTGAAAAACACCTTTCGAATGTGCTTTATGTACCAAAGATTTCCTTCAATTTGTTTTCACAAAGCCGTGCGTTGGACAAAGGTTTAAAGTTCATTTCAGATTGTATGCGATGTGAATTTGTAGCTAAAGATGGCACTATTGCAGCAGTAGGAGAAAGAAGGGAACAATTGTTCGAAATGTGCATTAGAGTGCAAGGTGAAGATGGCAAAATTGCTAATGTGGCGGCTAGTCAAATTTTGTCACTTAAACTGTGGCATGAAAGGATGGCTCATCAAAATGTAGCACATATACGTAGCCACCTAAAAAAGGAAGGGATTCCTTTTAAAGATGATGTAAACTTCTCATGTGATTCTTGCATTTTCGGTAAACAACATAGGTTGCCTTTTCCAAAGAGTAATTTTGTAGCAAATCAACCTGGACAGCTTGTGCACATTGATGTATGTGGTCCTATGGAGGAAACTTCCTTGGGTGGAGCTAGATACTTCGTTATGTTTAAGGATCATTTTTCGCATTATAAGATGGTGTTCTTCTTAAAGCATAAGTCGGAAGTTTGCAACTCGATTGCAGAGTTCATTAATCGGGCAAGATGTGAGACCCGGTTTCCAATTAAGTTGATTCGAACGGACAACGGCTGTGAGTTTGTCAATGAAGGTGTCAAGTCACTCTTAGCAAGGCACGGTATTCGTCACGAGACTACTGTTCCTTATACTCCAGAACAAAATGGTTCTGCAGAAAGGGAGAATAGAACTGTGGTGGAAGCAGCTAGGACGATGTTGCATGGGAAGAATTTAGAAAAGAAATTCTGGGCGGAAGCAGTTAATACAGCCGTGTATGTGCTTAATCGAACAGGGACTAGTTCATTAAAAGGTAGAAATCCTTATGAATTGTGGTGGGATAGAAAACCTAAGGTTGAGGATTTTAAAGTGTTTGGAATCGAAGCGTTCATACATGTACCCAAACAAAATCGCAGAAAGTGGGATAAAAAGGCGGAAAAGGGTATATTTATGGGCTATGCGGACAACACCAAAGGATTCAGAGTTTGGATACCTACAGCAAGGAAAGTGAATATAGTTAGGGATGTGACATTCAGAGAAAGGGAAGAGAATGAACAGCAGTTCATGTTGAGGAGAATAAATGACACTCACGAAGAAACAGATGTAGCCGTCGTTTTACCAACTCCGGATGTCAATTCAAAGAACAACGAAACCCATAGGCGTGGATCTATTCCATATTTCGAAGAGGAAGGTGCATGTGGAAGTGATGATACTTTTCGATCTGCAAATGACGACGATGATGATTCAAACGAGGATGCTGGTAATCGTACTTTTCCCTTGAAAGAACGTTTGCGTGCCTTGGATGCTGTAGATTATTCAGGTATGTGCAACATCTTACAAGGACATGCTTTCCTTGTGCAGGGGGAACCAAAAAGCTACAGTCATGCACTTACGTGTGATGATGCACCTCATTGGAAAGCAGCAATGGCGGATGAGATGGATAGCCTCTACAAAAATCGGACCTGGGATTTGGTTTACTGTCCAGAAAAAAGGAAACCCATTGACAATAAGTGGGTATATAAGCTCAAAAGCTTAGGTTTGAGTGGGACACAAAAATATAAAGCCAGACTGGTAGTAAGGGGCTTTAGTCAAGAAGAGGGTGTTGACTATGGAGAGACGTTCAGTCCCGTGGCTAAATTTACGTCGATTCGAACCATTTTTGCGATTGCAGCAAACGAAGGACTAAGCCTTACACAATTTGATGTGAAGACAGCTTTTTTGAATGGTGAATTAAGTGAGGAAATTTATATGGAGCAACCCCAAGGCTTTAATGACAGATCTGGCAGGGTGTGTAGGCTCAGAAAGAGTCTGTATGGCTTAAAACAAGCATCTCGGTGCTGGAACAAGAAGTTCACTGATGTTCTAAAAGAGTTTAATTTTAAGCCTAGTGAAATGGATCCGTGTGTCTTCATCTCAGGGGATGTAAACAAGCGCATAATACTTGCGATATACATTGACGATGGATTGATTGCGGCGAAGGAAGAACAAGAAGCTATGAAGTTGGTGATTTTTTTGAAAAAGCAGTTTGAAATAACGTTGTTGGATGCAGAGGTATTCTTAGGAATGGAACTAGCAAGGAAATGTAATGGTGATATTTCTGTTAGACAATCACGATATGCAGAAAGTGTTCTTAAGAAATTTAATATGGATTTAAGCAAACCAGTATCTACTCCAGCTGAAAATTGTTCGCATGCAGAACCAATGTCTTCCGGGGGAGTCAAATTTCCTTACAGAGAGGCTGTGGGGTGCCTCATGTATCTGGCAATTGCTACTCGTCCGGATATTGCGTATGCAGTGGGAGTGGTTTCTCGGTACTTGGATTCACCAAATCATGTGCATATAAATGCAGTGAAACGAATCATGAAGTACATAAGCGGAACCAGGACAATGGGTATAACTTTTAAAAAAGCTAATAATTTTGATTTGGTCTGTTTTAGTGATGCTGATTATGCGGGTGATCCTGTAACTCGACGTTCGACAACTGGCTACATTTTCATCCTCGCTAATGGTCCAGTGTCTTGGTCATCACAGAGACAAAAGTGTGTTTCTCTGTCTACCACGGAGTCTGAGTATGTGGCGGCATCACAGGCAGTGAAACAAATGGTATGGCTCAAACAACTTCTTTTAGAATTGGTTCCAGCCGGTGTGGGCGAAACAAGTTTGAATATGGATAATCAGGGAGCTATCAGACTTGTAAAAAATCCTGAATTTCATAAACGGACAAAACACATCGATGTCCGTTACCATTTTATACGAGAGCGTTATGAAAAGGGAGATTTCAAAATTAATTATGTTCCTTCTGAACTTCAAAAGGCAGACATATTTACTAAACCACTCAGTAAAAATAAATTTGAAAATTTTCGTTCCTTGATTGGAGTTTCAAGTAATTAAAAAATGATTATTGTGTTTTGATTTAATTAATTAAAAAGTGGGAGTGTTAAAAAAAACTGAATTAAATATTGAAATACCTTTATTTGGCAATACTGGCTCCCACTAAACATTGTACTAAAAACCTATTGAACTATACTTATTACATACATACATATTTTATTATAATAAAGTTAGTCGCTCTTTATACTTCATAGAAGTCGTTTGGTATCTTTCTTATTATAAATTAATAATTTATAACAGATACCTACAATCCTTCAAATGCACATTCAACAGATACACAAAATTTGTACAGATATAATAGAGTTTCTGGGCTGCCAGCTGACACGCATGTATTTTTCCATTACATGAAAAGAATTTATGAACTTAAAAAAAAATACCGTTGCCAAAATTATCAGCGTGATGACGTTCAATCCAGCTCTGGTGTCCGTCTAAGAGAAAATATTTTGTCATTCATATGTGAAATTCCTGTCCGCGTCCGCCCAAGGGAGTGTCCGTCTAACAGAAACTGAAAACAACGAAACTTATATGGAGCAATTTCCGTACAAAAAAATGTGTCCGCCTAAAGGAGGTGTCCGCCTAAGGGAGGTGTCCGCAAAGGGAGATTTCACTGTAATTTTAGTATTTGTTTATGAAATTGGCCATCAATCTTTAAAATTCGAAGAAGGTGAACAAGGCTGGCACGACAGTTCTACGCATACCTACCAATTCGTTTATTAAATTTCCTTAGAATACTTTTGGAATTTATCTTTACTTGGTTTCAACTGTATTTTCATATATTATCTACCATTTTGTTTTTAGCGGGCGGTTTTTGTTAGCAACTCAAAACCCTTCAAAACCCTTAACACTCTAAGAAATAATTTGAAACAAAATTGACTAAGACCTAGCATAAAATATAAAAAAAAACTAAAATTGTAATTTTAAAAGTTTTATTTTTTTAAATTATTAATTTTTTTTCTTTCGCAGGCCAGACAACATTCGGCAAAATGCTGGATAATCAATCATCGGTGGTTCGTCCAGTGTTTTTGGTTTCGCCATCGGAGCCTTAGAAAGTGCCTCTCTGGCTTCAGTTTTTGAGAGTTTATCCCCATAGTTAGTTAACTCCTCATAAATTCTATGAAATATAAATTGAAAGTTTACAACTTTAACCCACTTTTACACATGTAGTCGTGAAAAGTACATCACACAAAATTATTATTTGCTCTTACTTTTTCTCCTCAATTAACCCAGTTTTTTCGTCGTCCCACTTACTCCACGCTTCCAGAAGGACATCCTCGGGATCGAGCTCAATCGTCCGGAAACCCATGAGCTCCACAAATGCATCATAGTCCAATGGCTCTTTGGCCTGCAGCCAAGGGCGAGAACATAAAATCATTTGTGTATAAATCTCAAAAAGCGTGTCAAACAAGCATAGTTCTACCTCCTTTATCATCTCGTCGAGCATTTCCTCCGGTGCCTCACCGCCCAATGCCAGTAATGTTGTCCTGAGATCATCGCGGGAAATCAAGCCATCCGCATCAGCATCGAAGAGTAGGAAAACCTGCATTTTGATTGTTATTATTTGCGATGTGAAGGAAGTGAGATATTGCCTTTGCTTCCGTTAAGGATGGAATAGAATATGTGCATGCTGTATAATGTACCTATACCTCTTTCAATTCAACTAGTTTCTTCTCGTCCAGATCCTTGAGGGCGTCCGCGTCACCGATGTGCACTTCATCTGGAACTGTGTAATGGCCGACAGTTTTCGGTATCTTCAGTTTGGGATTGAAAATCTCATTGATCACTGCCATGGCTGATGATTCATCGACTTCCTCCTCCGCCAGAGCATTTTGTTCCTTTTCCTTTCGTTTGGCAGCAGATTTTTTTCTTTTCTTCAAAAAGCAAAGGATTTCGAGTGGTATAACAAATCAATCCTGCAGGAGTTCACCATTATTTGTATTCACCCTTTCAAGCTCCTCGTATGGAATCACATTTTCCATAGACATTTTTTTTTTTTTTTTATGAAGATTTCTTAAGATTTTTCTTTTACTAAAGTTTAACAAAGATGCACTTGACACGGGAGTACTTTTGCGGTTCTAGTCAGCACGTTAACTGGGAGCTGTTCCTAGAAAAGACACCCATTTTATGGGAAAACTAATCGATCGTGTGTTACATATGGATATGTAGAATGATTTGCTTTTGGTCACAGATTGAGTGGTAGGCGTGCAAAATTTTTAAAATACACATTTCGTATTTTCAAGGTGTATTTTTAGAAAATATTAATTTTATATTTTTATTTGCATTTTAATTTTATTTATAAGGTTTCTTCTTGTTTTTATAATTTTCTTTCCTGATTTCCGTTTCTACTTTTTTTTTATATTTGTAATGCTTACAGCTTACCGGAATGACACGACGACGCGGCGCTAATTGCATAAAACACATGGACAGAGGTTGAGAGCTTCATAATAGGGGCTACGGTTTTATGTTTCTGAAAGATTTAGGGGCAATGAAAGAGAGTGCGAGCACCCGCTGCGCTGGTTTGTTTTTCATAAACGTACCTTATAGTCTAGGAGCCCGCGACAGATTTTCGTGACCAATCGAACCAAAGCTAATTTTTTGTCATATGGTTATTTTGATGTTATAATGAAGCCTATAGTGCAAGTAAGCTGGGTTACCATGGGTGGGTGTGGCTACTGCAGCCCCCCAAACAATGATTTCACCAAAGCTGAAACTTGGTGATATGATATTTGACACATTATATAACAAAAAAAAAACACAGTCAGCTGGCTGTATGTGGGTGGAAAAACCGTCATCTGACGTAGTCAAACATGCACTTATAGAACCAAGTTTAATAGCCGCGCGTACAATTTACTACGTCAGCTGAAGGCCTTTCCAGCTTTAGTTTTAAAGCTGAATTTTATCAACATTAAACAATGTCTTTATAAAACATGTAATAATTTAATGAATTAAAAATTAAAAACGGTTTTTTTTGCATTGAAATTTAAAAATTGCAGACCTAGAAAAAAATGATTATGCCAAAAATTAAATATCTCAAGGCTGGGTGAATTTATTTATTTTGTTTTATTTAATTATTGAAGGTTCACATTTCTTCCAAAAATAAAACTATAAACAAACACTCTCGAGCACTTTTGGCTCAGGAAATTATAAATTATTGATCTTCATCGTCTTCAAAACGGTGTTTTTTTGGGCTTTCATTTGATCCTGTGTTCAGTTTTGTTGTTTTTTCTTTGTTAGTATACATTATATAAAAATGATTTTAAGATACTGTGTCACTTAAAATTCCCGCCCTTTTGGGTGGGAGGACATATAATAGATAAAGAATTATTAAAAAACAACGGCAACACCTACAATATCACGCTATAGCTTTTGTTAAAGCCAGGAAATCATTCTTCAAGTTTGTGCTAAAATTAAGTTATTTTAGTGCTTATTAAAAAAAAAAAAATAATTTTTGTTGGAAATGACATAAACTACAAGATAGGGGAATAAAATTTTTCTATGACAACCCGTTTTTGAAATATTTGCCAAAAACTTCCACTTTCATGACTTTTTATGCATAGCAGCTGCAAAAAATCTTGATATGATTGTGTGGCAGTATAGGTATGTGTAATTTAGATGTATACATTTGTAATAAGTGATCAATGCGCGGGGGGGGGGGGGGGGGGGCGGACGCGGCGCGGATGGCGGCGCGGGCACGGCGCGAGGTGCGGTGGGATGGCGCGCCGGTACCGCCGCCGCTCACACTCCGCGCTCGCGCCACCCGTGCTGCCACGCGCCGTGCCCGCGCCACCCGTATCGCCTCGCGCCGCATCGCCGCCACCCGCGCCGCGTCCGTGCCCCCCCCCCCCCCCGCGCATTGATCACTCATTACAAATGTATACATCAAAATTACACATACCTATACTGCCATACAATCATATCAAGATTTTTTGCAGCTGCTATGCAAATATTTGCCAAACAAGCATTTGAAAACTATACAGATGGCCAAAGCAACATTTTATGTCCTAACTGTCGACAAATCTACATATTTCAAATGGACTATACTTCTGTTGTCAACGGAAACAATGTCCAAATAGACACTTTGTCATTCTTAAATACATAGACAATATGTCCAAATGAGCATTATGTCATTTTTTAACAGTCATTATGTCCAAATGGACGGTATGTCTTTTATAAACGGAAAAAATGTCTGTTTGTACTTTGATCCGGTCATAGTGTCCATGGACCTACTGACCGTTTGAGATTGGACGTTATTGTTTCTTGACATAATGTCCATGGACCTTATGTCCGTTTGTGCGGTATTAATGTCCATGGACATTATGTCCGGGGACATTGTGTCATCCCACCGCATTTAACGTTGTCTTTAAATTTTAATATCTTAAGGTTCTCCAGAAAGCTTACAAAAGGTTACAAAATAATTCCCCAATAGCCATATTTCAATACATGGTCTTATGCCGCACGGGGACGTGAAAACATACAAACAAAATTTGACCTCTTCAAGCACTTTTCATTTATTTTATCCTTTTTGTTATTGTAAAGAATTTATTATTTCAATTCCTATAAGTCTGATAGAAAAACTGACAAATATATTCAGCTTGCAATTTTAAACATTTTATATCTGTCTCTCTGTGGAAAAAAAGTCAGCTTTTATTTCGATTTTTTTTTATTTTATTTAAGTTGCTTATGAGTAGGTATACCCTCGTCGGTCATTTAAGGACCCTACAAGTTTGGCTTTCATATAATTTCCCAACAATATTGGAATTTTTTGTTATAGGTACACACAATAAACTAAAATAAAATCTCGAATAGAAATCATTCAAGATTTGAGCAACAGATGAATAAGCAATTAATGCTTTTAAATCAGTTTCCCACAAACAAATTAAACTTACTAGGGTATATTTTGTTTGCTCCGCAGTCTTATATCAGCGTTTTATGTTCCAAGTGAATTAACTGCTAGTCATTAAATTCTATCTTCTAAATAACGTCTTTCTTAGCTCGAAACACAATCAAATGCAATTTAATTAAAAATTCCTCCCTATGCAGTGCAGTGAACGCCACTGTGTCACAAGGTGCGCACTCATTATGTTATGTATGCCAAAGTCTTATAATTGCTTGATTGCACTCCTCGCGTTTAATTCCGAGATTGATATCTACATAATTTCAAGTAGAGTGGAATCTATTGGACCGATGCATTGCCTGCTGTCGGTCTCGTGACATCTATTTTAAATCAATTTACAAAATTGAATTTATATTTTTTTTCTAATCTGAAGTCTATTTGGCTTCGTTTTGCTGCAAAAATATTCCAAAATATTTTCCTCAGCATAAATTGTGCGCATCATAAATTATTAATTGACAGAGACACTCGCTGCCTTCTTCCACCCAACCGTATATCAAATTGTAGTGTTGTTTATAGCTAAAGAAATAGATTTACCATGCGCGTATCAAATAAAAAGATGAGGCATTGGGATGTTATGACCCTCGCACTATGCAAATAACATTTATCTTTTGACACCTGTTTCTTTAATAATCGTGCTACTAATAAGCAGTCACACAAGGCCTGAAATAATATGCTAGCTCCTGATTTTGATAACATATTATTGCTTAGGGCCCTTGCTACCCATTAATGAAAAAAATCGTTTAATTTTCCAAGAAATTCCATGAAATTAATGGTTTTGATGTTTGTTTTATTCAAATTCAATATTAAAATTAAAAATGGCGGACTTACTATAAAAATACCTACCAAAGGGGGGGGGGGGAAGGGGTCCAAATTATTTTATTTTAGGAAAAAATTTATGAAATAAAAGATCTTTCCAATGTTTTCTTAAATGAAAGCGGACTTTTAATAATTTCTTTGGTAAATAATGACACAAAGCCCTTCAGTTACAAATAACCATATCCCCTCCCGAAATTAACTTCTGGATCCGAGCCTGAACAAATGCTTGCTTCCTCTTTCATTTTCTATAACACTTGTAAACATTCAATCAAATCACCGAGTCACATAGAAAATATGTTTTATTGAAAAAGGAAGGCAAACAGAAACACACTCACTTGGGCTGCAGCTGAACGTCCTTCAATTCAAGCTGAACGATATCGCTCGCAGTTCCCATTACAAAAATCAGAACACAATCACTTCGAACGAAACGGGGATTGCTTGAGTTAACTGAAAACACCCCGCGGTTGTCCTCGTTCACTTCTGTTGCATGAATACAAGGACAATCTGCAAAAACAAAACAAAACATAACAAAAAAGTGAAAGGATGCACTCGCGTTCTGTTGTAGGAGACGTTGTTTTTTTTTTTTTTTTTTTTTTTGTAATTTTTTGGAGCCTGTTTGGCGTTTTCCGTTTGCATTCAAATCGAAAAACTCAAATCGTACGCTTCACTTAGACTATTACCGAGCCATAAATTCCTTTTTGATGCGGTTGACACAGATGATGGAATACAATCCGAACACAAGCCACAAATTATACAGAAAATCAAAAAGACACTTCTTCTAGCCATGGTGTAGGTCGCACAACTAATTTTAAGCCCTCAGCCTTACTTATCTGACAGGACGATAACGACGACGAGAGACTAATGAGAAGTTCTTCTCATATCATATTGAGAATACTTAATTTAAAATTATCCTTCCCTTCTCTACTCGGGAGCCCCCACCGACACCCATCGCCTCCATCCCTTTATAGTGTTTATGATATTTTTATAAGCAGGATAACAAAAAAATCGACCTAGTGAGCTCACGTTAACATGGCTGAAAGGAAGTGGACATAGAATGTCGGTTGTAGTAAAAATAGCTCGACCCAATTTGTGCGGATGTGGAAATCTATATGTGTGAAATTGTGATGATGTTGCTGACACATTAGAATAGATACATCGTGGCTCGGTTATGCTCGCTCAGCCTGCGATATATGAATGAAAATTAATTGCTTCGAAGCCAGCAAGTGAATATCTACAAAAAAAAAAAGTTGGGGTATATTTTTGGTCGCACCATAACATTAATTGTTTTGGATTTTTACACACGATGAACGAGGGCGGAAGGATGTGGTGGTAGCTCCGTTTGCCACGAGTTTTATAAAAGCTGAAGATAGTTAGAAAATATAAAATAAATTTGAGGATACTTTTTGTATAGGATGGAGGGTGGATGAGTGGAGCTAGGTTTTGTTAGGTTTTTAGGGTATAAGTGGCTTTATTTTTGGAGTGAGCTGGTGAGAATTTTTTTTTTTATTTTATGGGAGTTAATTGACTTAGGTCATAGACCTTTTATGGATCATAAATATGAATTATGGGTATATTCAATCGGGTCAATGATTTTGGCCAGGGTTGATATAGGATTCATAAGAGTATAACAGTCCAGGAGAGTAGGGTCGGGTCAGGTGGTGAATGATAAGTTAATTTTGGTCTGTCATCTAAAATTATAGAAATGAAACTTTAAGCTGCTATAGAACTTACTTTTTGATAGGTATTTATATCGTATTTTACTCGAATGATATTTTTTATCACATATTATGTTTCTCGCATGATAATATATTTCCCGCATGATATATGGCTTGCATGGTATTTTTCTCGCATTATATTTTTATCCCATAATATACAGTGAAAGCTCCTATTGCGGACAATTCCCAAGCGGACAATTCCTTTAGGCGGACAAATTCTCACGACCGTGGATCTTGGATGTAAATTCCATACATTTTATGATCCCTTAAGCGGACACTCCCTTACCGGGACGCAGACAAGAATATTAGCCGCGATTTGGTAAATTAAATTCCCTTAGGCGGACAAAACCTTTTTTTAGTGTGTAAATTTCAACCATTATTTTAAGTAATACTTTTACATAAATTTATTCTGCATTAAAAACGGTACCCCTGGTTTACAGCGATATGGTACTTTGTTATTTTTTCTAAGCTTCAAGGCCTTAACCTTGACCATCCGATCGATTAAATAGAAGATCAATACCTAAGCAAGATCATTAATCAAAGAGTTAATATCGACCTTAACAACGCTTTTAAAAAACGGCTTCAAGAAATTCTTCTCCTCAAGCATTCAAAGAAATTGCACAATCACTGGAAGGAAGTTCTTTGGAACTGATATCTCCAAAGATACTCTCGCCTATAATGGCCTTGATCTAGTTGACACTCAGTCAAAAATAAATGCCTTTCAAGATTTCTTTTCAGCCTTGTACTCAGAAAAGACTCCAAATTGTGATAGCAACTTCACTAATGATGTTTGCTCCAAGGTACAACAATTTCGTTCATCTGATCTGAACACACCTATCATCACCTTTTCAACAGCCAACCCCTCTTATAATCCTTCCATTCCTCCTTTCACTAATCCACAGCAGGTCCAAATTTGTAGATCCAACCTCAAAAATAAAAAATCGTCAGGAATTGACGGGATATCAAATTTTATCTTGCGAAAATGTTGCCATTCTCTCGATACGCTCCTCTCATCTATATTTAATCATTGCATCAATAATGGCTATTTTCCCTTAGATTGGAAAATAGCAAAATTACTACCAATGGCAAAAAATAGATCCAACAAAGAAATACAAAGCTTTAGACCAATATCATTGCTCTCGAACATAGGTAAACTTTTCGAAAAAATCCTATATGAACCCATAAATATATTTTGCGATGACAAGAATATAATACCAAAAAATCAATTTGGATTTAGAAAAGAACATTCGACAGAACATGCCACACTTCTTCTCTGTGACAAAATTGTGCATAATTTGAGGTCTAAAAAATGTACTATTTGTGTTAATATAGACTTGGAAAAGGCATTTGATTCTCTCTGGCACAAGGGATTGATATACAAATTAATAAAACTAAACTTTCCTAACTGGCTCATTCGCATTGTTTCAAATTTTCTTGAAAATCGATTTTCTTCGATATTTGTACGATCTGAACAATCAGATCTGTTTTCAATATCAGCATGGAATTCCACAAGGCTCAATTTTGGGCCCAATTTTATTCTCAATTTATTTGCATGATTTTCCATTCCAAGACTCCATAGATGAAGAACCAGAAGGAATTCTTTTTGCAGATGACACTTTAATAACAACTAGTGATGTGAGACCACAAAAAGCTTTGTTTAAAATAGAACAAAAACTTCCCTTACTGGCTGGCTACTTTCAAAAATGGGGCTTGAACATTAACTGCGAAAAGTGTAGTTTCACGTGCTTCCGAAATGCAAGCGGGAAAGGCCATCGATTGGCTGTAAAAGAAAGCAAAACACTTTCATTGAAAATTAATGGTACCCCTATTCCTCTATGTTCTGAAATGAAATACCTAGGGATTAACTTTCATAATAGGTTTCTTTTTAATAAGCCTGCTCGAAAGGTGTTATTAAAAGCAAAAGCAGTAACTGCTACACTAAAACCAGTACTCCACTCTAGATCAATGTCAAAAAATACAAAAATACTTATCTACAAAACATTAATTCGCCCAATTTTGACGTACGGATTCTGCGCATGGTTTACTATTTCTCCCACCGTAGCAAAAGATATAGAAAAATTTGAAAGAAAAGTCTTGAGATTTTGTTGCGGCAAATTTAGAAGGGCAAACAAAAAATATTTCTCAAATAAAATAATTTATGAATCCTGTAAAGTAACCCCGCTGCTTACATATTTAATAAATCTCGCAAGAAATAAACTTCAACGCGCAGAGCATCATCCGAATGGGTTGATTAGGTCCTTGTTTGAGTCTAACCTTACAGATTCTTTGGAAAACAACTACTACATTTCTCCTTTAAATATCCTTAATGAAAGGTCTCTACCACTTGTCGTACCTGACGTAAATATAGGCTCAATGATTCCCTTTTATGAAACAGTCACATGCCTAAACCTGAGAGGATAAAGGAAGTCTTTTAAAATTCTAACTTAAAAAAAAAAAAAAAAAAAAAAAAAAACGCACTCGTTTTATGTTAATTTCCATTGTATTGTATTTGTTAAAAAAATTGAGTTTTTGAATTCATAATGCTTACTTTGGTATTCTTGCCAACATTTTTGTGTTAATGTCTAGTCATAGTTTTAAGTATAATATTTAGGTATAAGTAAAATTTAGAAAGTATGCCGGGAGCAAGCATACAAATTATTTCCTGCTTTACAAAACTAATAAGTAACATATAATAAAGTGTAAGTTATTAAATAAATTAACTTTTTTGAATTGATTTGCCAGGCATAATTTATAAGTCGGCTACATATTATTTATACTGAACAAATATTGTTAAAAAAAAATGTATGCGTTTCAAAAAGCCTCAATAAAGAATGAAATGAATGAATGAATTAAATAGAAGATATAAGCAAGTTTTTCAACCGAACCGTATGGGCTTCGTTAGAAGTTTTGTATGAAGCAAACAACTTAACACAAAATCAACAAAAAGGAGCTTATATAGCTAGTTCATTTAAAATGCTTATATCTTTGGATTCTATTGATCGGATGGTCAAAGTTGAGGTCTTGAGACTTAGGAAAAACGGAGCACCACTTTATGTTTTGAATGTATAAATATAAGTGGTTATACGACTGACAAAATAATTGGAAAAATCGCCATGTTCAACCCCCCATATCCACCACAAGCTTCAAAGAAAAACTTCAAGATTGTTGTATTAGACATCACAACACTTGTACCTATTAACCTACGTACTTACATTTTGGTTATACTTTACCTCTCCAAATTTGTTGTCACTGTGGATTTAAGTCTTGTGGATTTAAAGTCTGAATATTGTAAAAAAATTCATATGATTTTAAATGAAATAAATTAATTTTTTTATATGTATGATTTTATAAATATTTGGTACGCCATTTTTATTGTTTGTCAATGTGGAAATAAAAAATTAATTTCGAAAATAAATCATGTAATGTAGTAGCCCGTGGCGTAATGGTAAGTGCGTTGGACGGTCATGCCAGAGGTCTGGGGTTCAATACCTGCCGCTTCCATCTTAAGTTTTTTTCGGAGCTACTACCTCTTGCGAGGAAGTGACAAATCCTCCAAGAGTATCTCTTGTCATAGAAAAGTGCCGCTCACCTTAGCCGTTCGGATTCGGCAATAAACTGTAGGTCCCCTCCATTCTTGCAGACACGCACACAGAAATGGTTGAAAGTTGTAAGTCGCTAGGCACTGGTTCTTCATGAGCCGTTTGTGCCACCAAATTTATTTATTTTATAATGGGTACATTACATTTGAAATACTAAAAAAAAAGATTTTTTTTATCCACAGCTTGTTTCTTTTTTTTTTTTTGTTTTGATATGCAATATTATTTGAACTTAGAAGAAGCTCTGCGGTAAAAAAAATTTAATCTAAATTGGTTAAACAGGTAATGAGAGTCCAAAATCAAAGCAATGGTTCCATTAGAGCTGTGTCAATCGTGATTGATTCGGTGTTTGTGACCCGTTCATCAAAATGAATGATTGATTGCAATCACAGTAAACCAACACAATCAATCTCAACGTCAATCATTTCAGTTTTTGAATAAACGACCGAAGCACGCATATATGTTTCGTTCATTCCACTCATTCTCAATCACATCACACAAAGAGAAAAAAAAAAAACATAAAAGAAAAACAATGAGAGAGTTCCTCATCGATCCGATGACAGCTATAGGTCAGTATAAGGGGTCAAAAGTCATAAAAATGAGTTTTTTGCAAATATCTCAGAAACGGTTTGTGCTATAAAAAAATTTTATTCGACAATATTATAGCTGAAGGCATATCCTACAAAAATGGTATATATATTATTTTTTTACTAGCATTAACCGTTAAAAAGTTACACCAAATCGAAAAGTCAAAAAATCCCTTAAAAGGGGCCAAAGGTCATGAAAATGTGCTGTAACTTTTAAACGGTTAATGCTACGAAAAAAAATGTATAT
Source organism: Epistrophella euchroma (assembly GCA_947049315.1). Taxonomy (NCBI): domain Eukaryota; kingdom Metazoa; phylum Arthropoda; class Insecta; order Diptera; family Syrphidae; genus Epistrophella; species Epistrophella euchroma. Next base: position 28,537,886 of record OX346246.1, read on the forward strand.
ACCATTTTTTTGGGAAATTGCCCCAGCTACAAAATTGTTGAATAAAGTTTTTCTCTTGCCTCAGCTATAAGATTGTGGAATGAAATTTTTGTTTAGCACAAACCATTTCTGAGATATTTGCAAAAAAACTCATTTTTATAACTTATCACAATCACAAAGACCGAATCAATCTGATTGACATAGTGAACGATTTAATCTTTGACCATAATGAAATGAAATAATGATTGATTGAAAAGACCGAATCTTTGAAGCAATCAATCATTGATTGATTCGATCTTTGAAAATGAACGATTGACACAGCTCTAGGTTCTATGAGAATGAGAAGTACTGATTAGGTAATACTACCTTGCTCTTAATTTTGTTTTTTAGAATTCTGAAAAGGACTCCTATTCGAGAAAGATTAAATTTTCCTTAGAGGTATTTCAACATAATTTTGTCTTGTATGGAAGGTACCGTTAATTTTTACGAATATTTTTGCCTAAAATATTCTATAAATAATGTTAAAAAAGTGCTTTGTGCAAAATTTAATAAAAATCGTTTAAGTGTTTTTCAAAGAAAAAATTTAAAAAAATCTTTTTTTTTAAATCTAAAATAAATATATATGTTCAAATTTTTTTGTATACAATACCTATCTACTATTATCGAAATTAGCTTCTTCGTTTCCGAGGAAACCGAAAATCAAAAATAATTTTCACACGCTAAATATTGGGGAACCTGACTAATCCCTGCAAAAAATATCTCCGCACGACACATCCTCGCAAGCAAAATCATCGCAAAACCAAATCTCCGCAGCGATAAATCATCGCAAACCCAAATCTTCGCAGCAACACATCCCCGCAAACAAAATCATCGCGAAGAAACATCTCCGCTGCGAAACATAATTAGCGTAAAGTTAGCACAGCCATTTTCGATTTTGAAAAATATTAAGGTTGTGTTGTACTGTGTTCAACTTGTGCTGCGTTGTGCCGTAAATATTTTTTTTTTCACTTTCGCAATCTTGCAAAATTTTACCGATGAAATTTTTTGCAAAATTACGATTTTCAAAGAAATTAAACTTGTGCTGTTTTGTGTTCAGTTTGTCCTGCCAAAAGCCGAAGATATAAAAAAAACTTTTGTATATATGCAGTTTAATAGGCGAAAGTTTTGCGAAGCTTAAAGTTAGCACCGCCATTTTCGATTTTAAAAATATAAAGGTGTAAATCGAAAAATGTTTAGATACGTCATTTTCTCTTAACACGGCAGAACACGTCTTAAAAATCTGGTTATTCACTCAAAAACTAAAACACACACTCAAAGAATTATTTTTATCAAGTTTTTTTTTTTAATTTTTGTTTTTAAATATACATTTTTATTTTATAAATTAAATTAAATTTACTTTTTCGATCATTCTTGCACAACTGTATCATCGCCTGCAAATGCCTTCTGCAACTCACTGTACTTTCTAATTGCTTGATGCACAAAATTGGCTGCCCTTCTTACACGTTCCGGAGTAATTTCGGTGCCAACAATCATACCAACATTTCTGGCTGTTTCATTCCAATTCAAGAATTTCAACGACTTAAATGATATCGCGCAGATTGGGGTCAAAGAGCAAACGGCTGTTGTCAAGGCTCCTCCCATAATCACCATGGTCACGGTGCCCATTAAAACTGCCATCGATCGCATAATCCATGTGAGCATTGCTGAAGGTACAATTCCTTGGAGGAAACTCAAAGATTCCGAAAGGGGTACTGATGTCGTTTGAACGGATTGAGCTGCTGGTGCTGTAGCTGATGGCATCAGGTATCCTTCGTAGCCCGTCTGGACAACATATGGAGTAGGATAGCCGGGCGGTGCCTGAGGGTAGCCGGGTGGTGGCTGAGGGTAGCCAGGATATGGCTGAGGATATCCAGCAGGAAATGGATCTGGATAGCCTGGAAGACCCGAAAATATGCTTGGATCGAACACCAAAGTTTCAGAGGATGTCTAAAGAAGTAAGTTAGATAAATAAAAGGATGGGCAAGGTGAAAGTATTGGCAACAAACTTACAGCTGAGCTTCCAGAATATTGACTGTCATTATCTGTTGGAGGTGGTGGTGGCTTCAAATCCGCAGAGCCATCATCTTTGCCGACAACCACAACGGCTGTAGAGGGTAGTGGTGGCACTTGATCCACTTCATCCGAAATGGGCACAGCTAACACACTTGCGGCAATCAGCAAAACCACACTGAATATTGAAAAAACACTGTTCATATTAATTTTTTATACAAAGCGATGACCTTTCACAACTAAGTCCTTTTTGGAAATGTCTTCAAAATCTGCCCGTTCTATTTATTTATATATCACTTTCCCCTCTCTCTGGATGGGAAAATAATTGTTATTCGTACCCCGCCGCCGCACTAACACCACTCTTAACCATTGTCCGACATTGAGTTCCGTAAATAGGGTCCTGAAACTAGATTCCAGGAATTTCTGTCTCAACTAGAGATTATAATTTTTGGAATTTATTTATTGTGACAACAAGGAAGGTATTCGATACGGCACATTATTGGAAGAGAAATCGAAATCCTAATTACTTATTGCAGACTGTGTTATAAGGCAAAACCGATAATAAGATGCACCGATGACTATGTACCCAAGACTGATGACAGGTATAAGTGTTCCATTGATGACAAACTGACGGTTAATGTCAAACAAAAGAATAACTACTTTTCCCATTCGAATACTGCATGGCGGCGGCGGGACATATAACGCAGGTAGAAGGTTGGGTATCAGTGTCTGCAATTTGCATTTAGCTATCTATTTCCTATACTAATTGCTAACCAATAATTTTTTTTGAAGCCCGATGGACAAAAACTAAATAATTACACTCTCTGTCTTAATGGACAGATTCGTGGGTATCTGTGGCAAGGGCAAATTGTGTTTAGTTTACCCATTTGCAACACAGATAATGCGGAACGTGCATATTGTAAACATAGTGCACGTACCTGTAGGTACCTAACCTACCTACCTACCTACCTACAAACAGAGAAGTAAAGTCAGAGGGAATGCAACCTGAAGGAAGTATCGATTGCCCTTAATTTTGTTTCCATAGGTAACTGGTGCACTTGTTTGAAATAAAATCCACCTCTAAGTCGCATCTACTTGTCCTTGTACAATTTTGGTAAATTAGGATAAGTAAACCTACTCATATAAGTTTAAGGGTTGTCTGATAAGAGGCAGTTAGGTATTTTTGCATTCAGTTGTAAGCTATGCTCGTAGTTCTTTTTCTTTGCACATTTGACCTGGATGAGGTGTGGCATGAAGTGTGGAAAAATCCATATAGACCAAATTTAAACTGCTCAACTTTGGTCAATAACATTGTTCTCAAGATATTCAAAACGTTTTTCAACAATTGTATGAATTTTTTTTTAATAAACATTTTTTTAAAGGCCTAATTTGCTGAAACGAAACTTAAATATTTATGTTCAACTTAAACGCGTATATTCTACTTTTTCCTCAGCGTAAACTGTCACATAAGCTCTTATGTTGAACTTAAATATTTAAGTTTCGTTACAGCAAATGACCCTTATGGTCGATTTCATAAAGATTTAAAAGGCTTTTAAATTTTTAAATGACGTATTTTATATGGAAAAAAAGTTATTTAAAAATTTAAAAGCCTGTTAAATGGTTAAAAGGACTTTATGAAATCGTCCATTAGTATCATAAATTCTTCACTATGTGTAGAATAAAATTAGACTGAAGTCGGAAGTATTTTTTTTTTTTTCAAGATATTCGAGATTTATTGCATTTAAGAACTTTTTTTTTTTAATTACTATGTTAAGAAAACCGCTAATTGAATTTTTTTGAAAATTCTTTATGCATTTTATGACTTTATTATTTGTGAAATAAAAAACATTTGAACTAATTATCTTTATTCGTTCTCGAGATATGTTCGATCAAAAAATGAACTTGCACAACAATGGATTCGGATTCTAAAGAAACTTGGAGATATGTCAAAATTTTTGATTCGACAAATTAGATCAGAAATAACAATAAGTTCTAGTGGGACATTTAAAAAATTTCAAAAAAAATAAGTTCAAAGAAATATGATTTTTCTGACAAACTGACATAAATCTTCGTTTCAGAAGAAAAACGACACAACTCAACAAATTAAATCTTTGAGCTAGCATTGCATTTTTGTGAATAAAAAAAAAAACTATCAATCGGAAAAATACCAAATTCTTCTTCAAAATTTGTAACTTAATGAGCTATCAAGACCACGCATGATGTTTTGACAGTTTAATTGAAATTCAAATATTAATCCAATTTTTAAAAGTCATTTAATGGTGGTTTCTAGAGCATTAAATGTATGTATAGGGTTATCCCGATTTTTTGACCTAAAATATGACAAAGACAAAGAATCTTTTACCACATTTAGGTTGTTAATCCGAAATTTTGGCAAGGAAAAAATACTGCCCTATTACATAAAGACCCAGTTTGTCAGTATGTACTACGTTATCTCTGAGTTAGACCAATGCGGGGTAAACCATAGGTTAGGTAAAATATTGGTATTTCGGAGCTTGTAAACAATTTTACTTTCGCAGTAAATCCGTAAGACTTTCTATGTTAACTTGAAATCTAAGCATCAAAATCGCCTACTGAAAAACTTTGCCTATTAAGGAAGATACGTTTTGAAGTTATTTTTATAAAAAGTCAATTTTAATAAAATAAGTTATAGTGCTATAGGTTCAATTTTCATATTTGCGGAGAGTTAAAGGATCTATTTGGAAGCCTTTATACAAATAAGTATTGACCATTTCCATCAAATTTATTCTCAATAATCAAAAACACAAAATCACCTCAGCTGTTACACAGTGCAGAAACACGGTTGCGGGGCTAATTTGCACTCAAATTTTCTGTGATCGTAACTCAGCGTAGCGTGTCTTCCGAAATCCTTTTAATGTAGCCCAGCTGGGCCCCGTCCAGGACTTAATTTTTAAAAGATTTTTTCTTCCATCAACTTTGAATGATGTTTTTTAAATGGATGATCTTATAAAAAAAATCAACAAGAAAATTTTGAATATGTGGAGTTGTTTGGGAGGAAAGAAAAATCGTAAAAAGTTCATATTATACTGAATATTATATCTACGTTTCGAGAATTGCCTGGGTCAAAATTCTTTTTTCCAAATTATGCTTATATAAAATTCTTCTTTTCGAAAATTTCCTTTCTTCTGCGTTTGAAAATTCTGTTTTTCAATATTCTGCCTTTTAAAATGCTTCTTAACAAAAATTCTGCGAATAATAAAAAAAAAAATTTTAAATTAAAAAAAATTGTTTAACTTTTTTTTTTTTATTATTTGGAGGATTTTGTAAAACAGTGTCTTACAATAATTTCAAACATTCTATTATGCATTTCTTAACAAAAATACTGTTATTTTTTTATTTACTTTTAAAGCTGGATAGCAGATAGACCCATAAAATGGAGAGAACAAAAAGAAAAAAAAATTATTAATATTATTATCAAAAAAAAGGGGGATAGAATTACTTACGACTTGCATCCAAACAAATCAACTCACCATAACTACAAACTTCCAAGTGGGATAGAATGTGTGATTTAACACATGTCAAATTGTGTGATATGCGCTGTCAAGTCGTGTGGGATATAGTTTCATATTTTGTTTCCACACTAATTACTATTATGCATGATTTACTTCCCCCTTTTTTGACATGTGTTATTAATACTTAATGGGATAATGGGGAAGGGCTTTAAGCGTGAGAATGCCCCCCCCCCCCTAATCGAAATCACGACACTACGATCAAAAAACGCGCGATTTTGACTAGACGAAGAACTGTATTTCTGCGGCCGGCCCATCAGATCATCTGAGAATATTGCAAATAGCATTCCCCTGCGGTAAGACATTCGCCTGCCTTTGGACTTTCTGATCGTTCAGTGAGGTGAATTCTTGACAATGACCTTCATTAACATTACCATCATCACAAGTTAGCGCTTGCAGAAACTCTAAAAACGTTAGGTACTATCATTCTCGGTTGTATTCTGTTCAGGCAGTTAGTGTCTTTTTTAAATAAGCGTTTTTTTTTTGTATTTCAGAGTTGGTTCAGAGCAGTATGCCCGCGGCGTAATGGTTAGTGCGTTGGACTGTTATGCAAGAGGTCTGGGGTTCAATACCAGCCGCTTCCACCTTAAGTTTTTTTTTCAGAGCTACTACCTCTTGCGAGGAAGTGACAAATCCTCCAAGAGTATCTCTTGTCATAGAAAAGAGCCGCTCACCTCAGCCGTTTAGATTCGGCAATAAATTGTAGGTCCCCTGCATTCCTGCAGACACGCACACAGGAATGGTTGAGAGTTGTAAGTCGCTAGGCCCTGCTTCTTCATAAGCCGTTTAGACCACCAAATTTATTTATTTATTGGCTCAGAGCAGAGCCGGAGGAAGCGTAGTAAACTCTGAGCAGAGTATGTTCAGATGCCAAATGACTTGATTGATTTGGGCGCCAGTTATAGCTACCATTGAAATTCATCATTGAAAATTTTAAATTTAAGTTTTAAAGTATTGAAAAGGCAAAACCAGTGATTATTTTGATGCGAATATGAAGCCGAAGTCTCAATTAATATTTATTACCAAAAAAAAAATTCATTTGGGCCTAAACTTCCACAGAAATCGACTTTCATTATTTCAATGATTGCACTACCTTATCAATGATCACTGAAATAATAAAAGTCATTTTGTAATAAAGGTTGGGCCGAACTGACTTTTTTTTTGGTCAGATATATTAATTAAGTCATAAGCCTTACGTTGACATCAAAATAATTATAGATTTTAATTTCTAAACGTCTTAAAATAAATCATTAAAATTTTCAATGATGAATTTCAATGATAGCTATAACTGCATGGCGCCTTGGTTCCACAGATTCAACTTATAAAAAAATTCAGTAAATAATGAACTTAAAGTGTTGGAGCAAAAAGGTGGATTTTTAACTCGCGCTTGAGCACAAACGGTTAGTAGTAAAAAAAAAAACGTATCTAACAAATTTTTCAGGAAAATTAATGAATTTTTTTAAGGAAGTTTTTTGCAAAAATTTTTGATGGATGTGGAATTATAAGCAGAAAATCCACCAAAAATCGAATTGTGTAACTTTTGCTGTGCATTCTTGTCGTCCATGTCTGGTTAGGAAATTTGTACCTCAAATTCCACCACCTCACATGCAAAATGGTACAATTGTGTATTTTTTTTTTTTTTTTGTGAATACATACCTTACCTTTATGCACCTGCATATCTATAAGCTCCAAAGTAAAAAGCATAAGGGATAGCAGGCACCTAGCTGCCAGGTAAAAAGATACCAACCACCTTCATATACCTATAGCACGTTTTGTTATTTCAATTTTTTTTTTTTTTGCATTTCGGAAACGTTCCGCGTTTTCTAATGAGATTTTATGGAAGGTACGTGTCCTTTAGTGCTTCCAAAATAATAAATGTTTTGTAAGGTCGTTTTGCATTTAAACTGAAAATGGCTAAACTAATGATGGAACATAGACCTACCATTAAATAGTAGACAGAAACTAAATACCTATGGCAGGGCCGGTAGTTTTTAAAATATTTAATTTTAAATTAGAATTAAGCCTCATTATATGTTTCAGGTTGTATAATCAAAATAATGCATATGGAAATATTTGTATTTAGGTTATGCAATTAGATTTGAATTAGTTTGTACCATAAAATACTAATTATCGTTAAGTAAATGTAGGTAACAAAACTAACAAATAAAAAAAGGTTGCAGATTGACTGATATTGGTGCTAATAAGTAAAATATTCTTATGCAGGCTTTGAGGGCAGGCATTTGTATAAGAAAACAGAAACCGAGATTTTATTTAATCAAATCTGAATTTACATTATTAATGAGCCTAAATTCTTCTGTTTTGTTTTTACTTCGAATTTCAGCTCAAGATCCAAAGCTATTTAAAAGTAGTGGGTAGGCTTGCCATGAGACAGAATGATATATTTATTGGGTGCCGTGAACTAAGTCCCAAGGAACTAAGTCCACGGAAGGTGTTAGGAGGGGACATAAACCACTTTTTGAAAGTGGTTTTTATTCCCAAGCAAGGTGAGAACGAAGTCCACTTTATAATGGGAATTTTATACACATTTGAAAATACGAATAGAGAACTTATTAAAGTGAAGTTAGTATGGGGGGGTATGTTGCCCCTTGCTTGGCCCACTATAGGATTTGGGGTAGGCGCGAGGTTGGGTGTGTGCAAAATTGAATAAATTCAAAGTTTCCTTGAATCCAGATTCAATAAATGCAAACGAAACTTTGCATAACCCCAACCTCGCACCTACCACAAATCCTGTAATGGGCCAAGCAGGGGGGTTGCAGGGGGCAGCATGCCCCCCCTTACATACTTTACTGTTTATACGCCATAATGCTGGGTGCTAGCACTGTATTTGTGGAAGCAAGCTTTTTTAATTTTTGAAAGGAATAGATTATAGATTTGACGGGAATTAAAACCACTAATTTTTTGGAAATTTTTTTTCCCACCTAGTTAGAACTAACAGCTTTGGTGGACTTAGTTCACGGCACCTATTTCTTGAGCGTTTTCTAGGAATCACATTGATACATTTCAATATCATCTCGGTATCATCTCAGTATTGTTTCTTCACTTTTTTTTTTGGATTTCCTCTTATGAGAAATTATTGACTAATCCTTCTTTAGATTAACTCTTGCGTGAATAAGAAAGTATCTCCCCTTAGTAAAATTAAAAGTCCCTTCATTCCTGTTAAAATACAGGAATGGTTGAGAGTTTATCATATCGCTATACCCAAAACATTTCAGTTTCTTTTAGCTTAGAAATATTGATATGCTGCAAGTCTTAATATGTACGAGGCTTCTATAGGGCTTTTCTCGATATGAAATTTCTTATAGAAGTCAGGATTTTAAAAACTACTTTTTTAAAGCTAGATGAAGAAAATTAATCGAGACTAGTACCTGTTTTCGAATAGACCTCTATAAATAAGGTTACAGAAGGTGAATGAAGCTTTATTTGCATGAGATCTTAAAATGAATACAAAGTGTTTTTTGAAGTTCATAAATAGTAAAAGAAAGTCTCCTTCTTACCCGTCTGTTCTCAAGTCAAATGGCATTTCAAGTCATGACCTACGGGTTATATTGCAACTTTTCTTGGACTTCTTTCAAAGTGCCTTAAACTGTGATACTTTAAACGGTTATACTTTTATTTCGAAATGTGATAAAAATGACGAAAAAGCCATAAACTTTGATCTTTCAAAATCTGATATAAACTTTAATATTAATACTGACAAAATCAAAGGTTGTATATCTACTCTTGACGAGATTTGCGTACCAGGCCGTGATGATGTCACTTGTTGTTGCCTTTGTTCGTCCTCTTTAACTTCTCAATGTCCTCTTATATATTACTTACTATTTGGAAAGATTCTTTCATAATCCCTCTACACAAAAAAGGTAAAAAAAGACGAAATTAAAAATTACCGACCTATTGCAAGATTATCGGTTATTCCTAAACTTTTCGAAGCTATTATTTGCGAATCCCTATCTTTTAATGTTAAATCATTTACTGTTCAAAATCAACATGGTATTACAAAAGGCCGTTCTACTGTTAACTTTTTAATGGAAATTGCAAAAAACTGCATTGATTCATTTAAATATAGAAAACAAGTATATTGTGTCTTCACAGACTTCAGCAAAGCGTTTGACAAACTCTCACGTCGTGTTTTGCTATTTAAATTAAGAAAACTGAGATTTAGTGAAGAATTTGTATTGTGGCTCCAATCTGATTTACTTAACAGATCTTACTCGGTACTCTTCAATGGTTGCGAATCAAATAAGTTTGAAGTTAATTCTGGAATACCGCAGGGTAGTCATTCAGAAACTATACTTTTTATTTTATTTACAAATGACTTACCGTAACTTCAAACTGCCTCATTTATGCGGATGATGTTACAATTTTCAAAATTATTTCAAACACTTGCGATTCCAAAGAATTGCAGTGTGACCTCAATTCGGTTTTTTGAATAGTGTGTTCGTAATTGTTTGGTTCTTAACATTGATAAATGTAAAACTATTAGTTTTACGATAAAATTATCTGTTACTTCTGTCAATTATTTGCTTAATGGTAAACGTTTATCTCGAGTAAATGATATGTCTGTCCTTGGTGTTTTATTTGACCAAAAACATGAATTCATATCACACATAAATACAATAACTAATAAAGCCAACTCAATTCTTGGTTGGATAAAAAGAAATTCAAGACAGTTTTCTGATCCTTTTGTTATCAAATAACATTTTATAACATTTGTTCGAAACATTCTCGAATATGCTTGTCAGGTTTGGTCACCCTATTATGACTGTCACAAAAACAGACTAGAACAAGTACATAAAATATTTCTCAAGTGTGCACTTAAAGGGTTAGGTTGGGATAATCCCTATGAACTTCCTTCTTACAGTAATAGATTAAAACTGATTGACATGCCTAGTCTTGAGAGCAGACGCTCTTATTTATCTTTTGTCTTCATTGTTAAACTTATAAACGGGAAATTAGAATCTTTGCACCTTCTGTCTCGTATAAACTTTAATATTCCTCAAAGAAACTTGAGGAGTTTGAGATTGTATATTTATTTCCAATTATCGCACCAATTATGAACAATATCCTCCTTTTAATAAAATGTTTAAATTATTTATTATTTTCAATAATAAATACAAAAACTTGTTTGATCAATTTATTAATACTTCAAATAATTTTTAAATCAACATTTTTTCTTCTCAATTAATATGTACATCATAACTTTGAAAAGCTAGTAAGCTTGTATAAGGTCCATTATATAAGTTACTGTCATTCAGTATTTATAAGGCTTCTGTTACAATCTTATGGAAGCTTTATCGAATACTTCGCTGAGACATGTCAGATTTTATGTGGTTTTGCATTCAACTTTTAGAGATGGGGGAATACCACAGATCAACTGTGGTAAATGGAACTTAAAACCAGATTGAAGTTTTTTTTTGTACTTGTGTGTGTTACTTTTTTATGATATTTGCCGACATTAAATTTGAAATCTAAAATTAATCTTGAACTGAATGTACATTGATCATCATCAAATCTTCTACAGTTCGTTTCCTTTCATCAAAGGAAAAAAAAATTATCGAAGCTTGGGCTTGTATAAAAATCATTTTGAAGTTTCTAAAAAGACTGATTAAGTTTTTGTATCTTCCCAATTATATCCAAGAAGGTTGAGTGCGTAGAGTGGTGGACTATTATCCTGGAGTTCCGAGTTCGATCCCTAGAAAGGTATACAAATCTTTGTGTTTTAAAATTATTTCCAATACATTAATATATTAGTTTATAAATAATTGTATGTGATACATAGTTGCAGATTAAAAATGGAATAAATACATTTAAAATCACTTCAAAGAAATTGAAAATAATAACTTAATAACTAATAACTTTTTTCCAACCTCTATAAGGCTTCTTATAGACCTTACAAAGATTTTTATAGAGGCCTCTATAACGTTAATGCTAACAGAAATTTTACAACGAAATCATAACGCCTATTTAGTAAAGCCTAACCGAAGCTGAATTGTTAGTTGGGTAGGCCCTCTGGTTCTGTTCATAAGCTAATGCGCTACCAATTTTGTTTCTTTTTGAATTGAAAAAAAAGAACTCTTTACGGTCTTCCGGTTTAAAGAAAATAGATTTTCGAACGTTTAAAATTTACTTTTAAATTAAATCTTCCAACCAAATTTTTTCTTAACTTTCCTTTTATTTAAATTTGCACATATCCATCAGGATCTCACACCATTTCTTTGCTCTTTATGTTTTACAACATATAATTTAAAAAAAAAGGACGTATCTTCACAGAGGAACTTAAAGACAAAAAAGTAATTGCGTGTATTCATTTCATTTCTAATTCATCATCCAACTCGCTTAATTACATTTTAATGAGGCAACCTTGTCTTGTATATCATTGTCCCTTTGTGTGCTATTTTATGAATGGAAATATTCATGTCTTTGACAAAATTAAAGTCAACTAAAGCCAACAACGTTTGCTAAATACTCGAGTAGGGTCCATTTTTGCGCAGAAACCCGAATGCCTATTAAAGTATAATTCCTTTGACTTTAAAGACAGCTTATGCACTTGAAGTTAGTTTGCCAGCATGTTTTATTCACACACTAGCTATTATCTCTTTTTTTTTTTTTTTTTTTTGAAGAACAAAAAATACTGTTTTCCCTATAGCAGGCATGATATGATATGGTGACCCCCCACGGATGTCGTTTCTTTGTTATACTCTTCCTGATAGTCTGCCCATTCATTTCATTACCCAAGCCCACAGATCGAAAGTTTTCCCTTTTTTTTTTATAAAAAAAAAAAAATTAATTTGCGTCATATAATATCACCAGGAGGTTATATGAAACCGCGGCTCACTTCAACGGCTTGAGGTGACAAACACTTTCACAGTTCACACACAAAAAGTCGAGTAGGTAAGGTACCAAGGTATAAAATTGCAAAAAAAGAAAAAAAAAGTGTTCTAGTTGCGCTCTGCCATATTGTTGTGTCCCTATTATTGGACGAAGTATCCTAGCGACCGGCACGGTGGTGGTGGCGACACGACACGGTTTAGTGAGCCTATTTACAGCCCTAAGTACTTACTTTCTACTGAAAATTGTTCAATGCCATATCCTTGCAATAAAACTAACAACAGCTTCAGGCAAAACAAAGGACGACAAAAAATATTTATCAACGCTTCTTCCTGCATTTGGCCGAGTTTCGGTTCGAGTGCAGTTGTGTTAGGACGGTCTTCAGGGGCCATCAATCAATATAGACTCTGGTCCCATAGCATAGAGCCGAACAGAGGGTGAATCCCGATCAAACTGGGTAACTGCATCGATACATTAGCTGTTGTGCAGCACAAATTAATCGTCCGAGCCAAGTGAGTATAGCTATAGTTAAAGTGAGTCCACTGGTGTGGACGTTGTTGTCGATAAGTCTCCTTGCTTGTGAACTTATTTGGCCACCCACGGGGGTAGTCATCAACTTAATAAGTTGTTAAACTTTGATGATAACCTGTCGAGAAAGTTTCCTTGAGAACAAAATACATTTTCATTTTTTTTGTTCCCATCGAATTGATTGATTTATTTCCTTTCGCTCCGCTCCATTGGCTATGATGGAGAGAGGGTTGGGTTCTTGCTCAAATTAAAGTTCAAGGCCTTCATATTGTTGTTGGTATATATGTACATGGTTGTGTGCGGTTGATTACAAGAGAATCGAGTCCGAAGTAATTGAGATTTTCGTATTTATTTGATCGAATGTGTGGCGATTCGAATCATAGTGTGTCCTGTTGGTGAACCGATAAGTTCACAGCAACATCGAGAGACGATTTTATGGTCAGCGAGACAAGTGAAATTGTTAAGGAATTCGTTTATTGCCTTATTAGGGGCGGAAAGATGCCACCAATTCTGTATTATCTACCCCCAAGTCCACCATGTCGAGCAATTATGATGCTGGCCAAGATGCTGGATATGGAATTCGATATGAAAATGGTGAATATTATGGAGGGAGAGCAGCTGAAGCCAGCGTTTGTGGAATTGAATCCTCAGCATTGTTTGCCAACGGTTGATGACGACGGATTGGTTTTGTGGGAGAGGTAAGCTTTCTTAATGGGAATTTATTTGAGATTTATCGAAAAAGTACTGAGTTTTATAAATGCATTAATTTCTTTTCTTTAATTTTTTTTCCCTGTATAGTCGAGCTATACTTTCGTATTTGGTTTCGGCGTATGCCAAAGATGATAAGTTGTATCCGAAGGATATACGCGTAAGAGCATTAGTTGATCAACGTTTACAGTTCGATTTGGGAACGTTGTATGCCAGAATGGGAGATTACTTTGTAAGTATCGACAATAAAACGTTTAACTTCACAATTGATTTATAGGATTTGATTCATATCGAGTAAAGAAATATGATGTTAACTTATTTCATATCTCACATTTATTTGTTTCTCATTAAAAAAAAAAAAAACTGGACTAGCATCAACCATCTTTTCAAACCAACTAAAAACACATTTTCATTGATAACTATAAATATTCTTCTAATGGCCAGGTAGAAATACAAGTACAAGAATATACAGCAAGCAATAGATTCGTAATAAAAGAACTCCTGATTTTGATAAAACTTAAAACTACGAGGATTTTATTTGCAATATCATTTTATGGTAGTAGGAACAAAAAAAAAAATAAAACGCACGACTGGATCGCACAAACTTGCTCTTGTAGTGAAAGTTTCTTCGAATTTTAAAGATTGAGTGTATTATAAGTAAATAATTTTTTATGGGAGCCCTAAATTTAAACTAGTATTATATACATGTAACTGAGCTTAAATTGAGAAATTATTAAAAATCAACATAATTCGAAATAAATTTATTAAAAAGTCTTCTTAAATTATTTTGAGAGCTAAAAAAAGTACACCATCTGATTTCTTTAACTAATCTTAGTTTCGGTGCGGTGCGGTTTTTTTTTAAATCAGTTTTTTATATATAAAATTTTGTAAACATTTTTAAGAGAAAAAATTGGTACACACTTTTCTTAGTATTTATTTATGTCGACTTAAAAATTAAATTTCCCAAAAAATTATCTACCAATTTTAAAAGTACCGAATTTTCAAAAAAAAATTTTTTTCAAATCCAAAATTTGTTTTTTTTGAAAATTTTGATATGCAGTATGATTTCAACTTTTGAAAAGCTTTTGTATGAAAAATTTATTTAAAATCGGTTAGACACATAATGAGATAGTCCAAAATAAAGAAAATGGTTCTATGAGAGGTACCATTAATAATAGCTAACTGTAAATTTTGTTTTTGGCAGATCGTAGACCATACTAATATTAGTATTCACAACAATTTTAATCAAAATCGTAGGAGTCGTTTTTGAGAAAATTTATATTTTCTGTAACGGTTTTTTAACATTTATATGGAAGGTACCGTTATTTTTGACTGTAAGAAAAAGTTTTGTATAAAATATTTTAGATAATGTCATCAACCAAATGGTTTTCGAAATATTTTGTTTTCAAAAAAAAATTTTTGAAACTTTTTTTGAAAATCCAAAAAAAAGTTTTTTGGAAATTTTGTATACAAAACTATTAAAATTTTTCAGCATTCTTCATAAAAAAAATTATCAAAATCATTTTATTCCTTTTCTAGAAAAACGAAAATACAAAAAATGGTTCTATGAGAGGTACTATTTAAAACCATTTTTTGTAAATTTAATTTTTACAAAAAGGTAGCATATACCTAATAAAATTTATTGATTTTTTTTTTAGAAAAATCTGTCGACCCATTTTTGAGAAAGATAAGATTTTCCAAAAATGCGAAAAAAAAATTATATGGCAGATAGCGTTATTTTTGGTCCTAAAAATAAACGTGTCGGGGTAATATCCCGAAAACACTTTATACCAAGTTTAATTAAAATCGGGTTAAAATGGGTTAAGGCTGTAGGCGAGTCCACAGACAGACAGACGGACAGAATTGCGAGACCCACTTTTTTCGTCTTCCCTATCATTATGTTAAGTTTGATTGTTATCTCAAGTTCAATTTTTTTTACGAATCCAAAACTTGCCATATAGTACCTATATCGCAAGTAAAAATAGTATGAGAGGTTTTTTTTGTTATTAAATATTTATTTATACACAAAACTTTGTGAAAAATCGTTTTTGTGAAAAATAACTTTTTTCGTACCGGTTTTTAAGCAGGATTAAAATAATTTATGTTTAAAATATGATGGATATAGTACTAAAAAAAACTCCTTGGAACTTATTCACATTTTTGTTTTTGACTTTTCTTGTGCACCGTACAGTATTATTCATTTTCGTGATGAATTTGCTATGTTCTTGGTAGCTTAATTATTTTCTTTAGATGAATACATAATAAACTTATTCATCTAAGTTTTGAGATCTCAAATTTTAAAACACTGTGCTCGTTCATAAGAGGAAGTAGGTACGTGAGACCCAGTCCTGCTCCTTATTTACATTCTAAGGAATTTGGTTTTTATTAGAATCTGTATCAAAAATTAAAAATATAAGTAACCTTATTAGAAATGAACCAATTCTTATGAATAATTGAAAAAAGAAGATAAATCATTTGAAATATTTGTAAGTATATAATGTAGTATTATAAAAAGAGATAGGCTTTTCATATCGTATATTTTTTTTTTTTTTTTTATTTTCCATGAGGAAAAGGATAATTTTGCTCTTATAATCCTTCTTTAAATCTGAAGGGAAGTATGTATGAATTTTCGAATACATTTACAAGAAGAAGATTCTTTTCATTTAGGGCTTTGAATTTCGTTTGTATATTTTTTTCAATTAGTTACGCCAGTAGGAAAAAGGGAAATAATTAATATAAAATAATTTGTATAACATTTTCTCATATGATTTATTTTGTCGTTAAAATAATTTTGGCTTTAATAAGAATTTTTTTTTAATTTCATAAAATGACAACCTATGTATGTATAATTTCAAATTGTTTTATTAATAGCAATAAGTAAATATATATTTTTTTTTTATTAAAATTGATTTTAAGTTGAAGCTATAAGTGTTATCATAGTAGGTATGTACAATGTACTTGTACGTATGTGTAATGGTATGCATTTCATTCGTATATTCGAAACATTACAGATGTCTGTCAAGCTGGGTCCACCACAACGGAAATTCAAAAACCTAACTATTCAGGAATTATAGGGACTAATTTGGGGCTAATTTAGTACCCCAATCCCGAAGTAGCCCCAAATTCCCTTCACCGTTTAGAGGGCAAAAACAGATTTGATGACGTCATCATGCCGTCAAGGTGGGTCCACCACAACTTCCCAATACAGTATTTGAAAAATCTAATGATGACGTCATCAAATCAGTTTTTACCCTCTAAACGGTGAAGGGAATTTGGGGCTCCTTCGGGATTGGCTTACTAAATTAGCCCCTAATTTCTGCATCATTAGATTTTTGAATTTCCGCTGTGGTGGACCCAGCTTGACGGACATATTTTAGAGTTGGAACGAAGATTGATGAATATTGATCCGAATTTGATCTTATTCAGTGATCTTCTCCTTAATCAGAAATAGCTTTGTCATACAAAATGTGATGCATATACATGTATATGTTACTGTAAAAAGCCGAAATAATGAAATTCTAGAATTTACCGGTAAATCCCAGAACAGTCTTTACAAATGGTGCTGAGAAATTCTAGGATTTACCGGTAAATTCTAGAATTTCATTATTTCGGCTTTTTACACATATACATGTGATGTATACATTCTGTTCTGTACTTCTCGTCAACGTTTTTTCCTAATAGCTTCACTCAGAAAAAAATACTATAAAATCAATAGGAATTTAGCTGTTTTCAATAGTTTTTTCCTATTAAAATTGGTCAATGGGATTTATCCTATTATTAACTATAGGCGGGTCCTATTATAATTATAGTATGTTTGTACCATAAAATATAATAGTTTGTCCTTTTAGGTCAAAAATGTGTACTATAGAAAATTTATAATGTGTACCATTAATGTAATGGGATCCTACTATTGAACTTAAATGATGTAAAACTTTTAAATTTAAAGGATATATCATTGGATTAAGAATATAGTACTATTAATATAATAGTTTTTAAACCATTGCTTTAATAGTATGGGACCATTAAATTAATAGTTCCTTTTTTATTTATCAAAATGATACCCTATTGGATCAATAAGATGGTCCTTTCAGGTTAATAGTTTTTACACCATTGTTTTAATAGTATGGGACCATTAAATTATTAGTTCCTTTTTTATTAATCAAAATGATACCCTATTGGATCAATAAGATGGTCCTTTCAGATCAATAGTTTTTACACGATTGTTTTAATAGTATGGGACCATTAAATTAATAGTTTCTTTTTTATTAATCAAAATGATACCCTATTGGATCAATAAGATGGTCCTTTCAGATCAATAGTTTTTGCACCATTGATTTAATAGTATGGGACCATTAAATTAATAGTTTCTTTTTTATTAATCAAAATGATACCCTATTGGATCAATAAGATGGTCCTTTCGGATCAATAGTTTTTAAACCATTGTTTTAATATTTCTTACAACATTGTTTTAATAGTATGGGACCATTAAAATAATAGTTCTTACACCATTGTATTAATAGTATGGGACCATTAAATTAATAGTTCTTACACCATTGTTTTAATAGTATGGGACCATTAAATTAATAGTTCCTTTTTTTACTAATCAAAACGATACTCTATTGGATCAATAAGATGGTCCTTTCAGATCAATAGTTTGTACACGGTTGTTTTAATAGTATGGGACCATTAAATTAATAGTTTCTTTTTTATTAATCAAAATGATACCCTATTGGATCAATAAGATGGTCCTTTCAGATCAATAGTTTTTACACCATTGTTTTAATAGTATGGGACCATTAAATTAATAGTTTCTTTTTTATTAATCAAAATGATACCCTATTGGATCAATAAGATGGTCCTTTCAGATCAATAGTTTTTACACCATTGTTTTAATAGTATGGGACCATTAAATTAATAGTTTCTTTTTTATTAATCAAAATGATACCCTATTGGATCAATAAGATGGTCCTTTCAGATCAATAGTTTTTACACCATTGTTTTAATAGTATGGGACCATTAAATTAATAGTTTCTTTTTTATTAATCAAAATGATACCCTATTGGATCAATAAGATGGTCCTTTCAGATCAATAGTTTTTAAACCATTGTTTTAATATTTCTTACAACATTGTTTTAATAGTATGGGACCATTAAATTAATAGTTCTTACACCATTGTTTTAATAGTATGGGACCATTAAATTAATAGTTCCTTTTTTATTAATCAAAATGATACCCTATTGGATATAAGATTGTCCTTGCAAAACAATAGTGTTTAAACCTTTATTTTTCATAATACGGGAGAGGTAAATTAATTGTTTTTGTTTTACTAAAAAAAACGCCCTATAGAATTAATAAGATGGAATTTTTAAAATAATAAATCTTTCTAAGGGTACGAATGAGACCAGTTAATGACTGTTTTACTTACGTTTTAGAAACAATTAAGGCCCACAGAATCAAGCTGAAAAAAAAAATCTTCAAGAGGCTTAAATAAAAGATTTAGTTTTACAATTATGAATTTTTCAATTTATTAATAGGGTCTTTTGAAAATCTACATTGATTTATATCCTTACATAGTTATATTATATTTACAAAAACTTAAATTTAGCTTTTCCTACTTATAATATATTTACAAAAACGGAAAAATATAATTTGTTACTTGTTTTTGATTTCAAACGCCTGTTTTTGAATTAAATATGAAATAAGTGAAACAAAAAAGAATTCAAATAAATAAATATTTTTTTTTGTCAATACATTTTTATTTTTTTTTATTTTCAACTTTTTAACAGTATTTTTTGTTTTTGTACTCAGTAAAAAAAAAACTAGAAGATATAAAAGATTTAATAATTTTAAGTGAATAATTTAAAAAAAAAAAAGTGGAAGAGGCGAAAAATGCTTCGATAACTTGAATTACATATATTCGTTCAAGTAATTTAACAAAGTTGTTGTGAATGTTCTTAAAGGGTAAACATCCCTTTAATATAATTAATATTGAAGGATATTCAAAGACTACATAAAAGGGCACAACTTATTTTCTGCTTTTGAAATGACCTTGTCCCGATTCCCCAATCAGTTAGTTTTCTAAAAATCGGAAAAAAATTTGGAGTCACTACCCCGCTTTAAAAAAATTTTTGGTTTCATAAATGAAGAAAAAGTTATCATTTCAACACACACAAATTTAAGAAAATTTGCAATGTGCGTTGATAAAAAATAAACTCTTAACAAAAACTGGTCTGAAAGATTATGTATAGATTGATATGCATTGGGGGATTTTTTGCTTTATACAAAGACGCGTGTCGTTAGCACTACATTTTTAGAAAAACTTAGTTTGCAATTAATTGTAGCTTTTAATTGTAAATTAGTTGTGGCAGAAAAACATTTGTAGCTCTCATAATTAAGACAAAATACGTAATATTAACTTGATATCAAGTTAAGAATGTGGCTAAAATGAAGTAAAATGTGGAGATTTTAGCATGAGAGTGGTCAACGACATCGCTGAGTCTGGAGTGTAGATAATAGATGAGTGGAATTACCAACAACGAAGAAGAAAAGAAGCAATTTCTGTTATTGGTAAGACTAAAAACAGAAATAATCTGTTAGGTGAAAATCAACATTGGCGAAGTGAAAGAGTTATCTAAACATTAAGTTGAGATTTTTAAAATTAAAAGAAAAATTGCAAAGAATAAGGGGCACCCTAATATACAGTGATGTAAAAAATAATAGATACATAAAAAAAGGGCTTTTTCTTCTTCAAACGAATTGAAAATCAAGTTAAATGCGCTTGTTACAAGTCGTACAATAAGAAACTGACTAAAAGAAGCAATTCTTTCTTCGTGAAAGGAGTCCCAGAAAAAAATATTTAGCAGAGAGTGGCCATCGCAGGCCCCGGATCTTAATCCCATAGAACACCTATGGGGCGTACTCAAAAGAAAAATTAGAGACTCCAGGGAAAAAAAAGGAAGAACTATGGTCTATCATACAAAATGTATGGTATTCCTTGCCTGCGGAGACATCTGCTAATTAAGTTCATTCCATGGGACGGAGATGCGAAGCAGCTATGAAAAATAAAGGTGCAAAGACCAATTACTTATCAAATTTTAACCCTTTTTACTTTTAAGTAAAACTCTACCAAAAGAAAAATTACCATCATAATAGTGTTTCTATTATTTTTTCCACGATAAAATCGTTTTCAATTTTGATTTAAAATTTTCTCATTATTTCTTTTTATTACAAAAAATTGACATTGTGTTTATGTTATACCTTATAGAGTCTCATTCTATGTATTTTTAATTTTCATTTTCTTTTCAATAAACCTTTTATTTAAAAAAAATGGAACAGAAGAAGCTAGTTTTTTACTATTTTGTCCATCACTGTACAAGCATTCTTACGTCCTACGGGGAACGTAAAATTCATCATATTAAAAATGTATAAGTAGATAAGTTAATCCAAGGAATTTTATCTGAATCCACATTTTTTTGACTCAGTATTATATCAAATCTTAGTTTACATTCAATATTTTTAAGGTGTTTTTAACAAAAGCTTGTTTTACGCTTAGGAAATATCAATAATGGTTGTTTCTTGGTACATTGAGCTTTTAATTTTAACATTAATTAGAATGGTTTAACACGAAATGCTTTTTTGCCACTGTTAAGAAAATGTAGATGAATGGGGGGACCGTCAAAATCTAAAATACCTTTCAACATTATTTGTTTTTCATTGTTACTTACAATGTAAGATTGAAAGTGCTCACTAAAGTTCTCAATATTCCATTGAATACAAAGTAAATACACTTCTTCTCTATTAACTAATATTATTTCTTCAATTTCGAATAGAGAAATATTATGAACTGAGGATGAAATTGTCAGAAAAAAAGTTTTTTTATAAAGCTTACCCCTAAAAAACAATTTTTTTAGGCAAGTTGAATTTTTAGGATCCATTTTATTGCTAAATACTATGTGTTTCGAATGTTTTGTTAGATCAACCGAATAAATATCTTTCTGGGCAAACTCGAAATCGTTTTTGAAAAATGATTCTTTTGAAACGTTATGTGCGAATTTTAGTCCAGCTTGAATCGAGAGTGTATATGGAATATTTGCCCTTGAACTAGTAGCTCTTGCTGCATTTTTATAAACCTTATGAAGTGCTTCAAAACGCATGCACCATAAATGCTTTAAGGGGCCACACTTTCTGATAGCACTTGGATAGTGAACTAAAAAATGAAATTTTGGTTTTAATGTGTCTCTAAAAAGTTCTATGTACAGTGAATTATGTTTTGCGATTAGATGTTCCAAAGATTTCAATGTATGTTCATTAAAATACGGAAGCATAACTAGATCAATTATTTTGATAAGAACTATCAAAAAATTCCATACTTCATTACCTTCATGAATCAAATCTCCAATCATAAGCGTAACATTAGTTACAAATGTAATTGTCTCACTTGCTGTCATTTTTAAGGATGACGATCTTAAATTTGCAATTGTTAACGGTGGCGAGATATTTCCAATCTCAGTTTCTCCATAGTCAAACATTTGTTTTCGATAGTTCAAAGATTCTAATGTTATGACTTTTGACGATTCAATAAAAAATAACAAAATTTTTGAAAGATCATATCTACAAATACCCTCGAATATATCGTGCATTATATCGCAACTGTAGTTATCCACAACATGAAATGATGAAATTTCATTGAAAATGCATGGTTCTTTAATACCTGTTAGAGTTTCGTCATCTATTGCAATATCGGCATCGTAATTCAGCACGTCACGAATTGATTTTGTTTGCTCGGTAGCATCTACTTGCATTTCACTTTTTTTTCTTTTACAGAGTCGACAGTAATAATTAGAGTTAAAACTTGTACTGAATCCCAAAAAAGTGTTAAGACCTAAATTGTCACCAAGAACAAAAGCTAAAACAAAATACACACGTACAGCTTTATTATTCACGACTACTTCCAAACCTATTGTTTCTAAGTCTTTTATTTGATTTATAAATGGCCTTAATACATTGGCATTTCCAAAAGATGATCTGTCTTTAGTCTTAAAAAAGCCTGCCACAAAAATATTTGTTAATTTAGAAAGATGTTGTCTAGGCACAGTTGGGAAGTTATAATAGGCACCGCAAACTGATTGATCTTTAGCATGTGATCCTAAAGGATTATCTACAGAAAAATCATCAAAATACAAATTGTAAGGAATAACAAGTTTGCCTTCAAATGATCTAACTTTTTCTTGCCAAACGCAACCGTTAATCAAATTGTGAAATGCACCAATTTTATGTTTTTCTAAAGAGCTCATGTTCTGAAACGTTTGATCTAAGATTTTTTCAGTTTCGAAATATTTCTTGAATTGAAATTTTAAAGGCATAATTACTCCCATGGACTTGTTTGAGTCTAATACTGGAGAATAATTTTTTATTATTTCGCAAACTTCCTCATTGATAATGTACTGGACAGGATTTTGGTAAAGGTTTTTTTGTTGCAACTGTTGAATAAATTTGTACTCTGTATTTATTTCTTTAAATGGAAATACAACCTGGTGTATTATATTTAAAGCTTCAGTTCTCTTATCAATGTCAGTAATTAAGTGCAAAATTTTGGATTCAATAGTGTCTGCTATTGGATTGGTTATTTGTGTTTCTATTGCGTTTATAATAAATGAAACGTTTTTTCTGTTAAAATTGTTATTATTATGAAGTTCCAAAATGAAATTAAGACCATTTTTTAAAGGCCATGTTTTCGAACTGAATTCGGAAATTTCTGTACAGGAAATCACATCTTGAGAATCTATCTCGGTCCTTTCCAAATTATTTATTTCCTTAATTTTGATGGTGGTTTTTTCAGACTTAGGTGTATTTAACTTTTTTGAAATTTTATGCACCCTTTCTAAGTGCCTCTTAAAAGAGTACAAATTTGTAAATAATTGAGAACAATTCCCTTCTACACACTGAACATTTTCATCTCTGAATATATGAATTGATTTTAAGTGATTAATTAGGTCCTTCGGCATAGCAAATGCAAGTTGGCAAATGAAGCATTTATACATTTTGCAACGTTCAAAAATTGGAAAAATTGAAATTGAAATATAAAAAAATAAAGTGAAAACGCTTCTATTATTTACTTAGAATTATGTTTATTTAAGAAATTTAACAAAGCTGTGGTGCTTGTACTTTTAAGTGATGTATTGAAATTGTCATAGAAATAGTTTTCAAGAAATATGTAAACATTTTTACCTTCTACAGGGTACTTAAAATTCATGACATTAAAAAGTTTATATGTCGAGTCTAGGCATTTTATAAAACTTTGAAATTTGTACAGTATACCATCGTAATAGGTATAAAAAGCATTAATTTCTGCTAAGCTCGGCCCAATTACTATTATTATGGGTTGAAAAGTAATTTTTTTTTGCAGGTAATTTGATTTAAGTTCTTCTATTTTTTCTGAGTATGAACTTACTGTATGGCAATGAAGAATTGTTGAGTTTTGGGAATCACAGATGCTCGGCTTCCATTTTTTTCCTTTTTCTTTATCCGATGACACCATAGACGACTTTAAAATCGCGTGTAGAAGCATAAAAATAATACAGTCTCGTGTATCTGAAAGAATATAATTGCGTAATCCAAGTGAGTTTATTAACATTCAACGATTTTATACAAATAATCAATTTAAAATAATGTTATACAATTAGTTAGGAAAAGATTTTTGTGTTTGAGAAAATAATTGTTTTAAGTTCAAGAAGACAATATATTTTTATTTAATTGCATTTAATTAAGTCATTACATTACATTCAATGCTTGTTATAATTGTTAGTTAAAAATTTTTGATATGTATGTAGATTGTAGAACAAAAACTGACGAAACCCAATTATACAAAAGATCACAAAACCAGATCTTTCGTTGAATTTGGTTTCATCAATTTTTGTTTTGTTTTCTGAATTTTGGTTTTGGGGGTTTTAGTTTTGTGAATTTTATTTTCGGGTTTTGTTTTGGGGATATCGGATCTAGGGAACTGACAACAATTAAACTAAATAAAAATTTGCTATCTCTTATTCCTTCGTTCTTTTGCAATTTCAAAACAAAAAAATGAATTTTAAAATCGGGTATCCCTTTTGTGTTGGGTTCGATATCCCGCTTTTTATAATCCCGTTTTTTAAAATCCCAGTTTGTTAATAACGCTTTTTTTAATCCCGATTTTTATAATCCTGATTTTTTATAATCCCGCTTTTGTAATCAAAACCATTTGTTTTATTTTAAAAAATCGCGGGATAATAAAAAAAAAAAAACTATTTTAAATAAGATACAAAAGGTGAGATTGCATTTTATTAAAACATATACAAATCCATATTTTACAATAAAGTATACAATTCTGTAAAATGTAAAACAGAAATAAAGAAATAATAAACAAAAGACAAAGTATAAATTTTTTCAAGTGGAGTCATAACATGATTAAAATAAAAGAAAACCGATTTACATACTCATTTCCTTCTATTTCTCATCTCGGTCAGTTCTGCTCTTTTGGACAAAAAGTATCTACTTAATAAAACTATACATAGCCTTGTTTATAATTCTTATATCTAACTTTAGACAGCTGTCTAACTTTAAAAAATGTATGAAAAAAGTATAGTTCACAGAGCTGTCTTATTAAAATACCCTAAACCTTACCTAGGGTGATTTTTCAATAAATCAAAGCCTATTTCTAGCAAATTTTAAAATACTTATATGTACACTGTTTAAGTAGATAAAAATCTAATAAATACAATTGTAGTCTTTACCCTACGCTAGAATTTTTTTGTACAGTGCTTTGCAACGAGTAAATACATAATTTAATTTTAATTTTTCTGAGCAAAAGCAAATGTGAAGATCAAAAATAAGGTATATTTTTTTCTGTCGAGTAATTCTAGTTTTTTTTTTGTAATACATAAACATGGATAAACCCAACATTAAATAATTAATTTACTTTAACTTATGCATAAGAAACAAGTATGGCGGGATTAAACGGGATTTTAAAAAGCGGTATTATAATAGGTCGGGATTTAGAATAGACGCGATTTTAAAAGGCGGGATTTTAAAAAATCAGTTTTTTAGAAGACCGGATTTTGAAACTTTTTTTTCGGATTTTTGAAAACCGGAATTTTAAAAAGCGGGATTCCGATACGTACTCCCCCTTTTAATTAATTTCGTCAAATCGAAGAAGTATACCTAATATTCAACTTCAATTTAAAAAATGAAATGGCTTCGAAATGGATATAATTAATCTTTTTTCATTTTATTTTTCATTTCTATTCTACTTAATTTGTTATCCGCTATTATTTAAAAAAAATTAATTGAAATTAATTGAAAATTACTAATTAAAAATTTTTGCATTTTTGACTAAAAGTGACGTTAAAGGTAACCTTCGTCGTTTCGACGAACATTTTAGCAAATAATTGATAAAAGCTATACCTTTATACGTCACAAAAAATCCCTGCACTAATAGGCCTTAGACTTGGCTAGAGCTATTCTTAAATAAAATTAAATCGAATACGACAATCAAAAGATATTTAAAAAATAAAAATTTATGTTCGTTGAATCGACGATGGTTACCTTTCTAGTGTAAAAATGGTAAGATAAAGGTAACTGATAATTGAAATGACTTTATTTGAAATATTTTCCCATAGTATTTCCATTTAACTTCAGAAAGGATGATAATATTGATAATGTATTTAAGAAAGCAAACAAATAAACTTACTATCGTTTGTGGAATCTAATTGGGCGATTAAACTACGAGACTTCTTATCTTTGATAGATTCTCTAAAATGTGGTATAATTTTTTCCAAAAAACCTTCCCATCTGTTCAACAGACTTGATGGATTTTCTGGGAATATCAGGTGGTAATCTATTTCAACCTAAAATAGTAAATTAGTTTTTTAATGCGATAGAATTTAAAAATATCATAAGCTTACCAACAAATGTCCAAGACTGTGTTTGAAAAGTGGCCACCTTTTTAAAATGTGACTGCTGCTTTCTGATAATATTTCAGCTCTTCGTATTCTTACAAGCGAACTCCACTTTTTCTCCACTTCAGGCCAAGGATCGCTATTATGGCAAAGCCAGACAATTGAATTTTCTTGTTCTTGAGAAATTAAAGGTGAATCAATAGTTTCTTCAACTGGATCCACTATGAAACGAGTACATTTTTAGTGAAAAGATAAAATGTTTTATAATTGTTTTGTTTACAAAAATTAAAATATTAAGTACCTACTAATTTATGAAAAGTTTCTGAGAAAGGTGCGAATTTTGTAAAGCTACTGTTTTAATCAAAAGTCATATTTGAACTTTTTAAAAATCAATTTATTTTTTTTGAAATAACTATTTGAAAATTTAAAATTAAAATTAATTTATTTAAATTAATTAAAAAAAAATTAAAAACTAATGTAAAAATAACTTTTTAAAAACTTCACGCAAACTTTCAAAAATAAGCTAATTAAATTAAAAAAAAACAAAATTTCAATTTTTTAAAAGTAAAGAAAATTTCTCAAAATAGCTCAAAAATCAATGAAGTAATTTTAAAAAATTGCACGCATTAAATTAAGGAATAAGGAAATTTTAACGAATTGTCATCTACAGATTTTACTTATAGAGTACCTATGGGGACAATGAAAGTGACTTTTTTATTAGATAAAATAAAAAATGGATAATTTTTGGAAGTATTTTGTCTCCTGTTTTTGGTGTTTAAACTTCAAAAGCCCCGCTGTATAATATGAATGTACTCTAATACACTGACGTGCGCTTGCATTAGTGTATAACTCAGGATTTTCTGGTGGGCTATGTACTAATTTTCACTTCGGTTGTCTAGGCAACATGAATTTGTTTAAACATACCTTGCTTTGTTTCCGTATATGATTTATCAAGTCTTCTTTGTTTGTAGCGTATATTTACGGCCTTGTCATGCAACTTGCCAATAGGGTTTAAGCCCCGACCTCTTTTTTTAAAATAGTATTCCTGTTATGTGAAAAATTAAAAATATTTAAGCATTTATTAAAATGTTTAAAAAGGTTAAAATCATACAAAAATTTGAAGTATCTTCTTCGATCCAAAAACAATTATTTTTACTTTGTAATAGGCATTTTTAAGTAACTGAATCGTCAATTGGAAAAAGGATATTATATTAACGTTACAGTGATTTTTTGAGGTACCGTGACATATTTCCAAATATGGCCACATGACACTTTCACAATGTGTCGTATTCGAACATATGGCAATTTGTATTTTTTGTGACTTTTTGCCATAAGGTCGACACTTTTTAAAAGAGCCAAATAAACAGTAACCACAGTACACATATTGAAGGTAATATATTGCGCATCTTCGAAAATTACAGTGACCTGCCTGTCAGAATTTACAAAAACAAAACACAAGTGTTTCCGAATCGCAGCGGCCCTCGTCCACAATTTACAAAAGCAAAATACAAGACATGCGCAGAACTGAACAAAAATGAAAACTCGGAAGATATTACCTTCCATATGTGTACTGTGATAGTAACTATTTCCTAAGATTTTTTGTTTTTAAAAATGTTAAGAAGCAGTATCTTAAAGCTACAGCCAGCATTACGGCGTAGAAACAGTGAGGTATGTATCGGGGAACATGATGCCCCCCTGCTTGAACACACTATATGCGGTAGGTGCGAGGTTGCGTGTATGCAAAGTATCTTTTGCATTTAAGGAGTCTAGATTTAATTTTTAAATGTGCAACTTTTGGCCCCCAATACATACCTCAATGTATTTCGCGCAAATTTTAAGGAACTACTTTCTATTGAGCAAAGCTTCTCTAAAATGTTAAAATCATGTTAAAACGGCAGTAGATTTTTTTTATCTTATTCTATATATTTTCTTTTCTTTGAACTTTATTAAATTTTAGATTTTCACGTTGTTGCACTCTTGATGGCAATGCAATAAAGTCCAAAATCCTTAAGTGTGCAACAAAGTCCAAAATTTTGTTTTGGACGTTATTGCATTGGACTTTATTTCATAACACCGCTATTGAAGTTTTATTTCAAGTTTTTCAATGACAAAATAGTAATATCAAGGGCGTACGCAAAGGGGAGCGGGGGCGACGCCCCCCCCCCCCTTAATCGATGTTACTTAACTACATTTTTTGTTCAATAATGCACAATCCTAATTTTAAAAACTATTTTCGATGTTGAACTTTTTTTTTAACATTTTTTTTCAATATTAACAAAGTACATATATCTAGTTTATGACCCAATACAAAAAATTTATTGACACAAAAAGTTAACGGAGTTCATTATCCCGTGCCTCTAAAGGCATACTTTTCACATACAAATGTGTTTCGGGGATAATTTTCTCCCGAACTAAATCTTCCAAAATCCCCCTTTAAAAAAATAAAAAAAAAATATTTTAGAATTCTTAACTGTGAAAAAATTATTTAAGATCCTCCATACAAAAGGAAATAATTTCGAAAATCGAGATATTAGAACTTTCTTTTCTTAAAACTTTTAACGAGGTTTTTAAAGGGCTAATCATACAATGAAAATCAACAATATCATCAATTATGAACATCTGCTATAGTTCGGGAGAAAAAAAAAATAATAGATATATGAGAAAAGTATGGCTTCAGAGGCACGGGTAATGACATCCTACAAATTTTGTGTCAATAAATTATTTGTAGGACGTAAACATAAAAAAAAATAGTTAAAATATACATTTTCAATCAAAATACTGAAAAGGATTTGTTGTACAAGCACTGAATATTATTAATACATACATAACAAAATTATAATAGCTAGTTTTAGAAAATTTGAAATAATACATCTTGAATAGCAGTGTTTATTTCTTACTAAAGCCTGGTACGCAGATCAGGAAAAATTTTTCTTTTAATACAAAAATTTTTCCCAGGACAAATTTTGTCTTCATGTTTTTTCCACGCAGTACGCAGTTCACGCGCAAAATTGTGACGTTTGTACCCGCTGTAGGGTGAAGTCTCCACTAAATTTTGCCAAGAAAAATGATGTTCGAAGCATTATTTTGCGGGAAAAATTTTGACAGGTCAATAATTTTGCACGATAAACACGATCGACTATCATTTATCGATAATTTTACCAAATGAAAAAAAAGAAAAAAACAATAATTTTGCGCAATTTTTCTAACGTTTTTGTAGAGATTAGAATTGTAGAGGTAAAATTTGTGTTTTCCCGATCTGCGTACTAGGCTTAAGTCAGGAATAATAACTTAAGTGGACTTAGCTTGCCAGTTTGTACTTGTAATAAACAGCTACAAATTTAAAAACTGAATTTCTGTTTCACAAACAACAAACAAATTTTTAAAAAATTTGTAAAATAGTGTAAGAAGTTGAGAAAATTTTTAGTTGTAGTTTACAAATACAAAACGTTTTCGTTATTTTCCAAACTTGTAAAAAAAAATAATTGTATTTCACATTTTTTTTGAAAATTTGCCGTGCAGGTAATATATTATGTAAAAATGAATAAATGAAAATACATTTTTGTTGCAAGTTCATTTTTTAATAAAAATGCTTCTTTTTTTTTATTTTCGAAAATAATAATTTTACTATTTACCGTACTGGAATGCCTTCGCCGTTAATGCATTATTATTTAATTTTGAAAAGATAACTTTTCTTGCTGTGAAATGCAAGTTGTATTGTTAAAGAAACATTTATAATCAATTTTCCAGAATATATTTGCAATTATCTACTAAAGTTAAAATTAAAGATAAAAAAATGATCGTCATTTGCGCAAAGCGTTGCAAGCGGATTGGCCAAGGTAGAAGGAATTTGAGGTGTGAAAGAAAAAAATTGCCTTGTGGACATAACGATATATGATGACACTTTCGCAATGTGTCATATTGCCATTATTGAGTCTTATATTCATATGGTCTTATCACACTTTTTAAATTTCACTATATTCGAATATACATTATGAAAATGTCATATGGCCATATTTCGAAACATTGTCACATGTCATGGCATCATGTTTTGACACTAATTTCCTACTTAAGAACCATTTATTCATATCGTTACTTTTCTGTCAAAGGTTAAAGTGCAATTTTTGAAATTATGAGAAGCATAAAAATATCTTTTCTCTTTGCGTGAAAAAAAAATCTAATTAAAAAAGTATGTCTAAATTTCGAAAAACGTCATGTTTTTTTTTATAGCATCTCATTAGAAAAAATACTTCTGTACGACCTTTCACAAACTTCTTGTTTTGATTTTATATGATTAAAAACTTTAAATGGCTTTTCTTAAAATCATCAGAATTTGACTTTAAAATACATACATACATATGTTTGTACATATTTCCAAATTAAAAACCATACAATCATACGATTATGAAGTTAAAATTTCAAAAAAATTTTCCAAAGGCTTTCTTTAGATTTTATTATATCTTTCTTCCACATGGTGATTCAATTAATTAAAATGTTTTATATAGTTAATAAAAAATTTGTCAACATACTTTGTTTTCCGATGGGAAAATTTCTATAATAGCATTCGTCCAATTTGCAATGTCTCCCATCCTCATTTCAGTGTGATTATTCACGTAACTTTCCACAATAATAGCTGTTAAAATTTCTCTGTAGTTATTTGTTAAGCATGAATTTTCTTCATAATGTTTTTTTATAGCTCTTCCCCTTTCCGATTGTTCAAGAAGATCGGTCAATTGCATCTTTTCATATCGTCCTATAGTATTAGCGGAAAATGACGATGATGGACTATTTAACACATATGATATAGACGTATTTTGGGTCAAAACATTATCAACGTAAGAGGCCGTGCTACACTACAGATAAAAATAATATTTATTTTGTATTTTTGTAAATTAAAAAATTTAAATATGCTGTGGAGCCATTTAAAACATTTCATAACAATTGTTATCCTAATGTGTTTTAGTAAATGTTTTGCATAATTTCACATTTGGGAATAACTTGAATTTTTTTGAAAATTTAGAAAAAAGATTTTGCACCCCTTTTCCGATTTTCTTTCAGAATCAAATCCGGTGAGTGAATAACAGTATGAGTTATTTAATTTTAATATTGTTTTTATTCAAATTAAAATTCGCAAAGAATAATAAAATTTGTGAAATTCAGTTTGGACAAGAAAAAACTAAACTTAATTTCAAAATTGAAATAGATTTTCACACCGGTTGAAAATAAGATAATTATAAGATATTTATTAAAAACGAAAAATATTTCCTAACATCAAAAATGTTTAAGAAAAAACGATTTTATAGAGAACGGAACGAAATTCAGAACAGGGGTGGATACTTAAAAAAAAAACTTAATTTTGATTTGAGGTTATTAAATTTTAATTGCTTAAATGACTCCCCTATAAGGAACTTATTTATTCAATTTACATTTTGCATCCATACATGGAGGTGCTTTCGAAAAAGAGCTCGTGTTCCAATCTGAGAAACTGGAAAAATATCTTCTAGATCCTTTTCTGTTAAAAGCTTAATAGTCTTTAAATCAACACCGCAACCTTTGTTAGAAATGAACGATTAATACAAAAAAGAGATGACTGCGAAAAAGTTACCCAAAAGACGTAAAAACACTTCTTCGTCAAATCCAAAGTTTTCGCAAATCAAAATCTTAAATTCTTCTTCATATTCAAATATTGTGGGACTATTTGAAGTCGGAAACAAGGTCGCTATCAACTTTCCACCAATTAAATCAGTCGTGGTACTCTTCTTACTTTCGACCAAGGTACCAAGTAACTGGTTACTACTTATATCATTTTTCGTAGAACTGTTTCCGCTTGGATTAAAGGCCTCTTCTAACTCGTCATCAACCGAATTACATGATTTATCCATTACTATGTAACTCTGAAAGGAAAACATACTCGTATTCGCTTTTTCCATAATTAGAACAAAACTCTTCTTGTTGAATATTCATAACCTTAAAGCAACACAAAAAGAAAACAGAAATCTAAAATTTTTCACCTAATAATTCTTTTGTCGTCATAAGTTAAATTTATTAAAAAAATAAATAAATTGCATTTTATTAACTAATATTAAAAAAGGCATTTTCCGCTTCTCATAACCACTTTCAATGATAACGTTTCATTGGTTCGGAAGCTCAGGCAAATGCCTCACAATCTGGTACAAAAGCAACGACAGAATCACATGAGAGTGTAAGCAATACGTACTGATCAAGCTAATCCTTTTTATGAAGAATCGCATCCTAAACGAAATGAAAACGCAGCAATTGATATTTAGAGAACTGCTGTTGACATTGGATATATACCTAGGATAAATTCAGAAGCTTTTAATACATCCAACCTCGCACCCATCCCAAATCCTAGTGCGATCAAGCAAAGCAGGCGGGTTGCAGTTGCAGGGGACAGCATGCCCACCCCCGCATACATACTTCAGTGTTTTTACGCCGTAATTCTGGGTTCTGTTTTTATGTTAGATTTTTTGATTCTTAAAATGGTATCTACTTCCTAAAATTTTTGTATGTTCTATTAAAATTTAACTTTGGGTCAAAAATTTAGGAAATAACACCCAAATTAATAAAATGTAAAATTGGGGAAAGAATGTCCAAATCACACAAAAACAATTTACATTGAACATAATTGGGCCACATTGCCATTTTATGATTTGGGAAAAATGTAAATTTGGGCGATATTTCCATTTTTTTGGCGATATTTCCAAACTTTGGAAATTTGGGCGTTATATACCACAAACAAAAATTACTCAATGGTACGTACTATTGGCGGAATAATATCTATGATCACGAATAACGAGACACGTATGTAGAGCTTCTAAAAAAAAACACACACAATATGAGAGGAGAGAGCACATATTTACATAAACTGTGGGGCTCCCGCTTCGATTGTGTGAAGTTGGTACCAACGTAGTGTTTTATTTGGCGATTGCAGTAGGTAGTTATGTATGTAATAGAAATTTTTTTTTCAAATTACTTAGGCAACATTATTATTTAGGTTTTTTTTTTCCGTAAATGTGAAGTGTGCGAATCTCATCTCAAACAAGGAACCATATGTCAAAACAATGAAAAAACTAACTGTTATTGTCTTATTGAGTTCGAAAAGAAATACCTATTACTCTGAATATAGTCTGATTGGAAAAATATATAGTAAGAAAAATTATCGAATTGAATAGTGCGTACTATTGTCAGCATAATATACAGCAGCTCACAATAGTATGCATACCATTGACTTCAAATTTAACGTACATATTTCTCAGCGGCGTCATATGCGTGACGCCAGTTCCCAATAGTATAAAATACTATTGATTTAAAATTTAATATTTTTTTTTTATTCTTATCAGAACGAAAACGAATGTGACCAAAACAAGCAAATAATTGAATAATAAATATTAAAAAAAAGGGCTGTGATTGCAAAAATTGTGTTGTAATTATAATTGGTGCACAAATATATTGAACTTTTTGAGCAGACGCTCCATAGTTAAAACGCACATAAAAAAAACACATATTTTTGCACTCATGGCGTCACAGTGGTTAGACATATATGTAAAATTAACTTACCAGCTTTTTTATTTCACTGCAAAGTTTTTTAGCAGGTTTTTTTCACTCCAAATTTTGTTTATAGAAATATATATTATCCAAATATTTAATATAAAAAATTACCTATGCAGGTATAATAACACAAAAAGATTTTTTTTAATATCGAATCACTGAGTAGACACACTGGTTATAGACGACGTTAACTGCCTGAAGAACAAATCGCGAATGACGAGAGAGAATGAAGAAATATATAATGGGGCTTAAGAAAAAACCGAGACAAAAAAGAAAACGTTATGAGCGCGCAGATACTTATACTTACTTAAACTCCGGTGTTGCCACTTATTTTGTGTAAAGTATGTAAAAACATTTTTTTTATTTTGCAATTGTTATAATAGAAAATTGAAAATTTTACTTTTTCAAGCTATGCATATATATATTTATATTTTTTTTGCAATTTCAACTAATAAATAAAAGGTAAAAACGACAGTGCATATCAGACGTTAGCAGTTATTATTAATATGTTAACTTAGAAGTAGGTACCGATTCTAAATAACTTCATTTGAAAAAAAAATTTTAGATCATTTTTCGTTTTCATTGCCAAATGTCGTTTTTCCATTAGCCACTTCAGATCTTAAGATTTATTTTTTTTCTTGACTGATGGAACACGGAATGAGATAAATGTTTTTATGGTTGTTTTAAGTGCGCAGAACATTGCCAAAAATTAAGAAGCAAGTAGAAAATCCTGTAATAGTTTCCCTAAAAATCCACATTGAGAAATTTTAACCTCGGAGCAAATAATTTTATTATTTTGTGGCAGAATAAAACGCGGTCTTTGTAAAAGAGAAAAATAAATTACAAAAGAGTAAAAATTCAATGGAAAATTGAAGAACATTTACATTACTGGTCCAAAAGTATCATATTCTACCAGATTTAGTCCTAAAATGTTCGACTAGGCAGATTTACATATGTATTTGTTTCTGGAAAGAAATATAACTCAACAAACAAAATCCGCTGACTGACTTATTTTTTCTTCAAAATTTCTGCAGGTAAAACTTGGAATTTACCTTTTTTGTCAAAAGAGAATCACATAAAAACAGAATGGTGGATTTTTAACTTAACTTTTTCTTTTTATTTTGCAAGAAGGGAAATATGTTTTGTGTTTAATAAATCATTTTTATAAGACTTCTGTCGGTGATACAGTGCTCAAAGAAAAATGTTCAAGAACTAGTACGAATATATTTCTTGTGTTGTGAAATTTGATCAAAAATTATGGAAGTTTCATAACCTTTGTTGCGAAACAAAAAGATATGTTGAAATGAAAGAAATGTCTTTTGAACGTAGCTTAAAAGTAGGCTTAATTCATTAATTCACTCGAGAATGAATTATTTCAGGTATCTCACGGGCAATATGAGGTCGTATTTAGACAGCCGCTGGAATGTGATTATTAATAATGAGTGGTCCAACTATTTAGACAGTGGCAAGCTGGACAACTATCCAAGAGTGTTCTAAGGAAATCTAATTAATACGACTGAATAAGTTCATGTACATTGAATGATGAATGCCTTAAAATCACGTTTTGCTTTGCATATATTTTGTTTACTTTTCTTCTACTTTAGCTTGGATTTTGGACATAATTGTGACAATGTTTACTTTTTGAAAGGTTCGTCAAGTTTTGGGCAGCTACACTTAGAAAATTATAGGTTAATAACTATAATCATATGATTTCTTTGCATTCGTTTATTTTGTATCACCATTCTCACGATTCAGCCGCAATCTTAAAACGGTGGTGGCTGAATGATTTTGGAGTGTGTAAAACTTGTCAATTCCCTTGCTTAGAGGTTTTTAAAAAGCATTAAATACGAATAAACTTGTTGGGATGAGTAAAGTTTTTAAATGCCAATGCTTCGGTATACGACATACATATAAACATTCGTTGATGATACCTGACAATAAAAAAAAAGGTAACATTTTTCGTAAAATGGAAAACTGTCAAAAACTGGTGAAATGATCCATAACACGTAATATTACATGCTTGAAAAAATAATAATCAACAAAAATATTTTAAAGTGGGAACTACTTGTCTCTCAAACGTCTTTGATTTAATGATTTTAATAACACATTTTTGCATTTCACTGAATCTATAGTATCATCGTATTAATTTTGGTAATACAATAGTTTCAAGGTACTGAATCAATAATTCAGTACCATTCATAAACAACTTTAATACTGTAATACTGTTGGAGTAATAGTTTTATACTGCTATAATTTCTTAAAAAAGCGCTGCAGCAAAGAGGGTAGCCATTTTAAGTTTTTATTAAAACATTTGTATTTATTTTTGTTTTGCTATTGAGATTTGAAAGAAGTTATAATTTTGGAATTGTGAAATGAAAATTAGCATCTAAGGGCAAATTTTGTTCACAGTGGGCGATGATTATCGGTACTTGAACATTTTGAACTGTGCTATTAATCCAAAATATTAGTTAAGTTTGCGAAAAGATTGCAATTAACGGAAATAAGTTTAACCTAAAGAAAAATAGCTTTCGAATATATTTTAACTATTTATTCATATAAACTAAAAATTGTCTAAAACACAAGTTTATTAATTCAATCAAGCTTTTAGCAACTTCTAGATGAACCAGATCTTTGGGGGCAAAATAGAGCACTCCAAGTCTTAAGAAAAAAAAACATGTCTATTTTAAGTGCGGATTTAACTTACATCTTCGTAGATACTCTCAAATTCGTTCAAGAAGATGTAAATGAGCAATATGGCTCTTTACCAAATAGCAATATCTCTGTCTCGTTCATTCATAAACGTCAAAATCATCACTTTGTGGGTTTGACATGTTTTCATTTGTGTTTAATTATGAAAGCTGTGTGAACTGTGAAATAGATTTTTATGTCTACTATTACACGATGACTCAAAGTTCATGACTCTTTTCAAACGTAATGAGTGCGAAAGAAAATAAGAATGAGATGGAAAACCAGTGAACCGGAGAGTCGTGGGCCAAATTTTCGGCGACTCTTTTTGACGTTTGCTTTTCTCTTGTTCGATATTTTACTATGTTTCTTTGGCAAAATGAAACAAAATTGAATGCTAAGATATTAATCCAAATAAAAAACAACGGAATTCAGCTTAATTTCAGTTTTGCAAAAACATGTGGAGTTTCTCGTTAACACTGTTTGCTGATTGATAACAATGTAAGTGGAATTCTTCGGTTATTCTGTTAGTTTTAAAGTGTACTCAATTGAGATTTATTTAAAAATTCGTAAGATTTCCCAAAGTACACACGATAACATTAAGGGCCATTTGCTGTAGCGAAACTTAAATACATATTTATGTTCAACTTAAACGCTTATGTTCTACTTTTTCCTCAGCGTAAACTGTCAATATATTTCTGTTCTTAATATTCTTCATTAGTAAATTAAATTTTGCACAAAATTTTAGCTAGTTCTTCATAACAATGAAAAAAAACTATTATTTTTCTAAAGCTACATACCTACATTGAACATCTAAAGAATTAATATGCTAGACTTCCTTTAATTCTTAAAATAGGAAGTTATGAAGAAGCAGCTTAAACTTCCCCTAAAATTTAACCAACTAATCAAAAAAAAATGAAGGGAAATTTAATTGATACGTAATAATAATAAATAATTAATTAATTAAATATAATGAAGCTAATAGTCATAACAAAAATTATTAAAAAACGCTTTAGAATTTCTAATGAGGAGTAAAGTTTCACGCAAAACGAAGAAGTTAGCTATAACTTAAATTTTGCGCCAAGGAAACATTTATTACTTAGTATTAAATAAACACCAGATGAACTTTTTTGTTTATGAACTCATACCTATCCGATACAAACATTTTAGTACCAAAAATGTTTTAATAAGATTTTACAATTTTTTTATAAAGTAAATAAGTAGGTAGGTACCTTTAAGCGGCCCATACACACAACACAAGTGTGTGCACCGGTGTCATGACACCAGTGTGGCCTTCACGCAACACATTAAGCAACACCAACACAAAAAATCAAAAGATTTTGATTTTCTTGACACCGTGTTCGACACCGAAATCGGTGTAGGCACTTGCTCATACACACACCACATTTGAGATCCAGTGTCGACACAAGTGTTGTGTGTATGGGCCGCTTTACGAAAAAAAACTTAAAAACGTTAATTTCATAAAACTCCTGCAATTTTCGCGATTTCTCTATGCAAGAAAGTAGTTTTTCTTATTTCAAAATTTGCAAATTTTTGCTGTTTTTCTTCTTTTGAAATTGGCAAGTCTAAATTTGCAAATTTCGAAAGAAGAAAAACAGCAAAAAAATAAGTTCTTAGCTATTTCTATATCTACCTTCTCGTCTCATTCTCTACCATTTACCGTTTCCCTTATCCAAAAAAAGAAACAATACATTAATCTCATGCTCAAAAACACGAGACATTGTATGTATGTAGGTACATCATATTCCCATCCAAAGAGAAAAACATTG
The DNA here is from genome assembly GCA_947049315.1 of Epistrophella euchroma. Classification (NCBI taxonomy): domain Eukaryota; kingdom Metazoa; phylum Arthropoda; class Insecta; order Diptera; family Syrphidae; genus Epistrophella; species Epistrophella euchroma. Next base: position 28,576,514 of record OX346246.1, read on the forward strand.
AATGTCTACTACCTTGCATGCACGATCAGGTTTTTTGTTGGATATTGGATGCTCATAGGTGAAGGTACATACATATGTAAATACATAAACCTCTCTCTTTTTGTTTTTCTTCATCCTATACTCGTATGTCGTGTACTCCGGTTTTTTGTTGGTTTGTTGGTTTTGTAGGTTTTACGTAGGGTGCATACATATGTAATTACATAAGTACATCAATAAGTGTGTAGATATGTTTGATACTATTTGTTTTTTCTTCATCCTACCTATACTATACTATTAACATATGTTGTGTAATGTGTATCCCTACTAGTGATCCAACTTTTGTAGGAATTAGGAATAGCTAGACCAGTACTACTGAGTATTGGAAAAATATTTTTAAATACAATATCAAAATCTGCTATATGCAGATACCCGTTTAACCGGAGTAATGGAAGCTTGACCGCTTATAGTTGATCGTACAGATTTAAATAAGAATAGTAGTACTACCGCATTGATAATAGCAAACTATTAATAAATAATAATGCCACATTGTTCAATCAATGGGATGAAAGTTATTAAATCAATTCCGTTGTACTATTATTTCTATGGTACGAGACTTTAAATTATTTCTTCCAATAGTATTGCAACTATTATTGTAATAGTGGGATATCATTTAAAAAAAATCTAATAGTATTGAATTTTTACTTATTTAAACAGTGGTACATACTATTGGCATTTATTAGTTATGGTATCCAACTATTATAATAAAAGTACCAATACTATTGTGATAAATAATATTTACAGTACCAAACCATAAAAATAATAGTACAACCGCTTTGATTTTATAATAGCAAACTATTAATAAATAATAATGCCACATTTTTCAATCAATGGGATGAAAGTTATTAAATCAATTTCGTTGTACTATTATTTCTATGGTACGAGACTTTAAATTATTTCTTCCAATAGTATTGCAACTATTATTGTAATAGTGGGATATCATTTTAAAAAAAATCTAATAGTATTGAATTTTTACTTATTTAAACAGTGGTACATACTATTGGCATTTATTAGTTATGGTATCCAACTATTATAATAAAAGTACCAATACTATTGTGATAAATAATATTTACAGTACCAAACCATAAAAATAATAGTACAACCGCTTTGATTTTATAATAGCAAACTATTAATAAATAATAATGCCACATTTTTCAATCAATGGGATTAGAGTTATTAAATCAATTCCGTTGTACTATTATTTCTATGGTACGATACTTTAAATTATTTCTTCCAATAGTATTGCAACTATTATTGTAATAGTGGGATATCATTTAAAAAAAATCTAATAGTATTGAATTTTTACTTATTTAAACAGTGGTACATACTATTGGCATTTATTAGTTATGGTATCCAACTATTATAATAAAAGTACCAATACTATTGTGATAAATAATATTTACAGTACCAAACCATAAAAATAATAGTACAACCGCTTTGATTTTATAATAGCAAACTATTAATAAATAATAATGCCACATTTTTCAATCAATGGGATGAAAGTTATTAAATCAATTTCGTTGTACTATTATTTCTATGGTACGAGACTTTAAATTATTTCTTCCAATAGTATTGCAACTATTATTGTAATAGTGGGATATCATTTTAAAAAAAATCTAATAGTATTGAATTTTTACTTATTTAAACAGTGGTACATACTATTGGCATTTATTAGTTATGGTATCCAACTATTATAATAAAAGTACCAATACTATTGTGATAAATAATATTTACAGTACCAAACCATAAAAATAATAGTACAACCGCTTTGATTTTATAATAGCAAACTATTAATAAATAATAATGCCACATTTTTCAATCAATGGGATGAAAGTTATTAAATCAATTCCGTTGTACTATTATTTCTATGGTGCGATACTTTAAAATATTTATTTCAATAGTATTGATGCTCTTATTACAATGATGGCATATCATAAAAAAATTATTTGAATAGTATTCAATTTGTTTTCTTATTAAATCAATAGTATACACTATCGAAAAAAAATCTATAATACCCCTCCATTAAGGTAACAGTATCAATACTATTGTCATAAATAATTTAAAGTATCATACCATAGAAGTAATAGTTCCATAGAACTGGTTTAATAAAAGGCAAACTATTAATCAATAATAATATTGTAGTATTAAATCTATAGTACGGAACATTTCGAAATAATAACAAAAATACTATAACTTAAATAGGCTTTCCTATTGAATCTATAATTTAGTAAAACTATTGAATTGATAGTACAAAAATCTACAAAAATTATTGATTTAATAGCAAAAACCCATTGTTTCGCGTACTATTAAATCAAAACTAGTACCATTGGTTTTTCTTTTTCTCGGTGTTCTATTCTTTCTCTGGCGTGTCAAGCATTGTACAATAAATACATTTTGCTCATGAAGAACCAGGGCTTTGTGACTTGTTACAACTCTCCACCATTCCTGTATGCATGTCTGCAGGAACAGAGGTTACCTATAGATAGTTTATTGCTGAATCTGAACGGCTAAGGTGAACGGCACTTTTCTATGACAGATTTTCTTGAAAATCATTTTTTGTTTTAGGTGGCAGAGGCTGGGTATCGAACCCAGACCTTTAGCGTGGCGTTGGATTCAACTCACTTAACATATTACGCAATGTAGCGTACAAAAGTATGAAAGATATATTTTATTTTTTCCTCGAAATCAAAATTCGGTTTATAGAAAACCTTTACTAGTCGCATAAGTTTTTGGTGTTGCTGGGCTATAAATTCTGTTACACGTTATATGAAATACTAGCCGATAAAACCCGGCGTTGCCCGGGTCTTCTTTAGTAAAACCTTTGACAACCAAATATCGACCAAAAAGATGATTTAAAATCAGCACTCGAAAAATATTCAGCTTAAAGAGCGCTACACACCATCCATGTTACTTGTCAGGTAACATTGACGTTTTTTTTGGCAGGTAACATTGAAAATAAGCCTCCACACGTATCAATGAACATTGACAATTATTTTCCTAAAATTATGTGTGTGGGTTGTGTGGGCTTGCATTTGAATAAAAATGTAATGCACCTAATTATGCACCTACCTGCCTGCCTATAGTGTAATTTTAAGACAACTTTGAAAATCAGACTATTTGTATGTTATGTTATACCTACCTCCCATTACCCCCTAAGGAACGAACGACCGTGAATTTTGTTAGTAACCACTTGACAAAGAAATTAATAATATCAATGGAATGTTAAATTTTTTCTTTTTCTCTACCATATACCTACCATATTCTTAAAACGAAGCATTTTTTCCCAGCAAGGGTTATTGCCGTCTATGAAGAATAATTCCGTGCCAAAAAACCGGAATACATTTTTTACCACCCCACCCATTACTTATCAACATCAAAAAAATTTTACCACTTGTACTACCTAAATAAAGTAGGTACCTACCTATTAAAATAAAAATACATATGTAGGTAGGTATTACCTAAAAAAAAAAAAAATTTTGAGCCGATTCTGGAAACCAGATCCCTCCTTGCGCACGTTCTTGTCTTCTTGTGTTCCCACATTAAATTTAATCTTCATTTAAAATCTCGAACCTTGAAAATCCGATCATTAGAACTCAAGGTGTAAATTTTGCTGATTTGAACGTAATAAGCACCCCCACATCACCTTTGCTTACCTACGCCCTTGACTGTGTAGTTACTCAACAAAATGAATTAGAAAACCAAATGTATTAGTGATTCAAGTGCCCCCTTACCCCTTATTGTGCACGCGCTTGCCACTAAATAAGTTCCTTTCCATTCAAACCAACAAAAATTTCAGTCTTACCTTAAAATCCAACAATTAGAACTCACGTTGTAAATTTAGTCGATTTTCATGTAATAAGCATCCCCCTATCCTATTTACGTGCGTCCTTGATTGTGTAATTACTCAGAAAAAAAATTGAAAATAATTTGTATAAGGGGCGCAAATGCCCCCTTACCCCTCCTTGTGCACGCCTTTGCCTCTAAATAAGTTCGATTCCATTCACCATCACCAACCACCGCTAATAAACCAACCAATTTTAGTAGATTAGATACAAACATTTTTTTTCTGCTGCAAATACCTATTATACCTACCTACTCATACCTATACCTACTCCAATCATTTCTTACTACACTATAGAGAATACCTACCGACTGTTTATGTTTTGTTTTGTTTTACCATACCTTCCTATACACAAAAATATCACCATGATTCGTCGACGGCGAAACGCGAAAACAGTCAACTCTACTCACTATCTCGCTCCCACCTACCAAGGCACATTGCACATGGTTTGAATTGTTTTTTTTTTATTTTTTGACGATGAAGAATAATTCACTGCCAAAAAACCTGCATACATATTTTTACCACCCCACCATCACTTATCCTCATGAAAAAATTTGTACCTAACCTAAATAAAGCATTAAAAAACCAACCACCCACCGCCAAACCAACCAATTTCAGTCTTACCTTAAAATCCAACAATTAGAACTCAAGTTGTGAATTAACTAAGCCGATTTACATGTAATATAAGCACCCCCCATCCTATTAACGTGCGCCCTTGATTGTTTAATTTACTCAGAAAAAAAAATTTAAAATAATTTTTATTAGGGGTGCATTAAATGCCCATTATCCCTCCTTGTGCACGCCCCTTGCCTAATAAGTTCGTTTCCATTTACCATATCCAGCAAACACCCACCACCAAAACCAAACAATTTCAGTAGCAAACATTTATTTTTGCTGCAAATATTATACCTACCTCTCATTACATACATACCCTATACTCCACTCATTCCTTACTATAGAGAAAAAATCCCTACCGTTGATGTTTGTTTTTTTTTTTTAGTTGAACTTTTCCTATTACACAAAAATATAAACACGATTCGTCGCCGGTGAAAACAACTCTACTCACTATCTCGCTCCCGAATACCAAGGCGCATTATACTGCACATTGTTTGAATTGTTTTCTTTTTTTCGATGAAGATTTTTTACTACCCACCACTTAAAAATTTTCATCAAAAATTTTCCCTAAAAATAAAAAAAACAAAGATTACCCTACCCAAAACAACTTTTTTTTGAGCCGATTCCAGGAAATCAGCCCACCGAAAATATGGATTTGACTTATCGTCAAATCCACATGCCACAAAAGGCAATTGCCCATTGCAAAACAACTCCTCCTTATAAATAATTGAGCTTGAAGTAAATGTGAATTGAAAATCTATACAACAGAATTTTGCAAGGAAAATACCTACATGCTTGATTTTAGAAAATTTCCATACGATTTTTTTTGTGGTAAGTTTTTAATTTGTTTATTATTCTGTATTTAACAAAAATTTTCTTTTCTGCTGTATCCTATAGCATAGCAGATAAGTGAACTTTGTATTATATCTATTTTTTAAAAGGGTTTTTTTGTTTGTTTGTGAGTTTAGTGCATACATACAGCCAAACTGACAAACAAAAAAAGTTACTCTTTTATATAATAGTATATGAAATATAGTCATAGTCTCAATACTTGTGTAGCTTATAGATCCATTAGATGATTGAATAACTTAAGCTGAAGAGAATTGCAAACACTCACACATTTTTGGAATTCAGAGTTTATGATGATGAAGGTATGTATGATTTCTTCATCACTTTTCTCACAATCTTTTATCCTATAATTGTATATGTAAGGATTATACACCTTGTTCATTCAAAATTACAATACGTCCCAAACAAAATACCTGCTCCTCAATAAAAAGGTATGTAGTACTCTTGCCAGCCTGTTTCTGTTGTTCAATGCTCATTGAAAATATAAGTGATTCGAAAATCAATAAATTGAAAAAGGTATCTGTAGCTGTAGGTAGTCGTCCAATACTCTTAATATGGAAAATTGGAAATACTTATTATTAATGCAAATGCTTTCAGGATCAAATCTCCATTTAAATAGATTTTAAGCAAGTGAAACAAAATTGGTAAAATGATTTTAATATCATTATAAGCACATAATAGGATTTAAAGCTGATGATTGTGTTGCCAGTATTATATTGAATGGTTAATGGTTAAAGACTTTGTTGTTTGAATGAAAATCAAAGTTAAGAAATTAGTACTAAGTCAAATATTATTTGGGAAAGGGATAGAATCTTATTCTGAGGCACAACTTCTCGAAGGCATTTACATGTTTGGTTACCGCAAATATTTAGGAAGTTGTAAAGTTCAAAGAAAATCTATTTAAAGATTTAAGGCTTACATACTACTTGTATTTTTGAAAGAACTTTTTTGTGGAAGTTTCACAATTTTTAGAAAAAAAAAACTTTAAGGTCTTCCTTTTTCGAGGTACCTAACCTAGATGGAAAATCTTATCGTGTGTTTACTCAAGTAACTGCCTGAATAAAATGCTGGACGGAACTGGAAGAGCTGTCAAAAAGTGTCGTAAGCAATTTTTTTTTACGTGTCCACAATGCAGCTGTACAGCTTTGAAAGTATTTTGAAGAAAAACAAAATAATATTTTTGTGTACAAGCTCAGAATTCACATTTCCTTTTAATAAATAACGATATAAATAACCGCAATATTTATTTTTCCGACCCAAAAAGTTGTTTTTTTTTTTCTTCATACAAATTGAAACGTCAAGAGTGTCGTACGTGAAAAGGTAAAAGTTGGTGAACTCTTCCGTCTGCAGCTGCAGCTTCGTATGCGGCTACGTTCCGTTGTGTTCGCAACATTCAATTTGCGTGTATTCAATATTTTGAGAGCTATTCCAGCTGCGGCTCCAGTTCCGTCTCCGTCACCGTCACCATTCTGTTCAGCCAGTAATGTGTAATAATGTTTGTACAAAGGTACACTTTAAAAACTATGATGTGTGCAAATTCTAGAATTTGCAGGTAAAACTTAGAATTTTTCAGCAAAATTGGTAGAGTACTAAATATTTTGTCTTCATATTTATTTCAGACTTTTGTTAATAGTTTTCTTGCCTTTTGGTGAACTGCTACTGTATATATTCAACTAAAAAAGAATTGTTTTATTTCGGTATCCCTTAAGTTGTACCTTACCTCCTTTGTACTTAAAACGTTGGAGCGCATCCTAGACACCCATATTAGGGACATCTTAGACAGACGTCCTCTATCAAACTCGCAACACGCCTACCTTAAGGGTGAGTCGACAGAAACGGCACTCCATGAGGTAGTGAGTACAATTGAGAAAACAATAAACTATAAAGAATATACTCTCGCTACCTTCTTAGACATAGAAGGAGCTTTCAACAACGTCCTAGCAGACTCTATTTTTCGATGCCTGGTTGAATTTGGTGTAGAGAACTACATCAGAAATTGGATAATATCCATGCTCAGGAATAGGAAAATTCAAGCTATGTTAGGTAATATAATTTAAACCAAACTTGTCAGTAGGGGAACACCCCAGGGTGATGTTCTCTCTCCTCTCCTATGGCTCATAGTCATAAATAAAATCCTGGTCAAGCTAGAGAGTGGGGGGGGTGAAGGCGGTTGCCTATGCTGATGATTTGGTCTTGTTAGTATCAGGAAAGTTCACATCTGTAATAAGTGAAATCACAGAGGTAGCTTTAAGGAAGGTTAACAACTGGGCTATGAGCTGTGGACTAGGAGTTAACCAAAGCAAAACTGAACTGCTGCTTTTTACTACCAAAACAAAGATAGCCCCTTTCACTCTACCCAAACTTAATGGACAAACCCTTACTCTGTCTTCCAGTGCGAAATACCTGGGCGTGGTTCTAGACCCAAAATTGAGCTGGAAGTTAAACATTGAAGAACGCGCCAAGAAAGCGTGCGTAGCATTCTACGCCTGTGGCAAAACATTCGTTAAAAAGTGGGGCCTCCAGTCGAAGATGATTTTGTGGACATACACAGCCGTGGTACGACCTATTCTCACATATGGTTCGATTGTATGGTGGCCAGGTGCAAGGAACTGCTAACGTTGGCACAACAGGGGCGCTACGTACGTACGATGCCTTAAGCGTTTTTTTGCACCTTTTACCACTTGATTTACACATCAAATACCTAGTTTCTTGCAGCGCGATAAGACTAAACGAATCCAACTGCTGGTTTGCCAAACCCTATGGTCACAGCAACCCACAAAACTGATCTTGTCCTCTTCAATAGAAAGTATAAAATTCCGCATATTGACCCCCCTACTATTATTTTTGATGAAGCTAAATATTTGGGTCTTATTTTAGATAAGAAATTAAACTGGAAGCCTAACATTCAAGAAAGAATCAAAAAGGCCACAGTAGCCCTTTTCTCATGTAAAAAAGCCATTGGAAACAAATGGGGACTTGAGCCCCGCATTACTCACTGGCTATACATTTCGGTAATAAGACCGATCTTTACATACGGTGTATCAGTGGACAGCTCTAGATATAGCGACAAATCGCGACAAACTTGGGAGAGTCCAAAGATCAGCCTGTTTGTGCACAAGTGGAGCACTACGTACTACTCCTTCTGCGGCACTAGACATTCTGCTTCATTTAATCCCCCTCGGTATTTATAGCAAACAAACGGCCGCAAGCACAGCCATTCGACTCAAGGCCTCTTTACAGTGGATCAATAATAAAATTGGCCACTCCATTATTCTAGATTATTTCGGATCACTTTCAAGTAACACTGACTACACCACCCCCCAATTGCACTTTGGTAAAGATTATCAAAGTTACCATCCCATCCAGATGAATCTGGGAGGTTGAGTCATTCTTAAATGATGAATCGATTCACTTTTACACTGATTTTTTTAAACCGATTACGGGGTTGGTGCAGGCGTGTACTCTGACAGATTAAATTAACGTCTCGCATTCCGTCTTCCAGATCATTGTAGCGTCTTCCAAGCGGAACTTTTAGCGATCAAAGAAGTTTTGTCTTGGCTTAAAGAAAACGTTATATCAACAACTGATATACGCATCTTCTCCGACAGCCAAGCAGCACTGAAATCCCTGGACTCGGTCTCTGCTAATTCTAAAACAGTCCTAAACTGTCGATCATCTCTTATGGAGATAACGCAGCAGTTAAATATTCACCTCTGTTGGGTGCCGGGCCACAGGGACATTCCAGGGAATTGCAAGGCTGAAGAGCTCGCTAAAAATAGAACCAATAATACCTCTTTTCTCAGAGAGGAAAGATACCCATCGCTACATCCAAACTTATGATAAATCAAGAAGCTATAAGGCGCACAAACCTTAGGTGGAGCAACATCACCACTTGTATGGCCACTAAACGAATCTGGCCAAAGCTAGATCTGAAACGCACTAAATGTCTGATTCCTTTAAACAGATCGCACATAAGCTCCGTCATAGGCGTTTTCACTGGTTACTGTCTTATAGGCAGACACGCCACGCGACTTGGCATCTTTGCCAGTGACTACTGCAGAAGCTGCATGGATGAGGAGCAGGAGGAAACCGTTCCTCACCTTCTCTGCTCATGTCCTGCTCTATCCCAAAGACGTAGAACCCATTTGGGAGACTTCTATTATAATGATCCAAGTGATCTGGCTAATACTGATATTAGCAACCTTGCACGCTTCATAAGGAGCTCCAAATGGTTCAACGAGTAGGGGAAGTATCTCCTAGATCCATGTGGTATCACAACGGGCCACTGATTGGCCTACGTGTGTCGATTCCCGACAGCCACTTCTACCTAACCTAACCATGGTCACAGCAATATCATTAAATTGATTCCCACCGAAATTTTTCCGACTCCAACTGACTACTGCACACCTACTTTGAGACTTAGTAGAGATTTTAAAGTCATAATTCCGTCCAGAAAGGAGTGGGAAGATGACGTCGCGTCGTGACGAAAGACTTCGACACTACTATTTATATTTATGGTTCAAAGATGGAGTGTGGTGTTGGTTCAGGAATCTTCTCCGAGTCTTTAAATATCGCTAGATCTTTTCGGCTCCTTAGCTTTGCAAGTGTGTTTCAAGCTGAAATACTGGCAATAAGGGAGGCATGCAAGATACTTAAAATAATCCCAAACCAAAACCAAAATGTTGCCATTCTTATATTATATCTAGAAAGATGTGGCTCACTTATAGTAAATCTCGAACAAAAGATCTAATTTGCAGATCAAGGCAGGACATTGCCAGCATCGTTGCAACTTGCACTGGGCACTGGCCAATAGGAAAGCATGCTGCAAAACTGGGTATACCGTACAATACTCACTGTCGAAGTTGTGCGGACCAGCAGGAAAAGGAAACAGTAGTTCACTTCCTCTGTAGATGCCCTGCTCTTGCCCGGTATAGAGTACAATCCTTTGGACATGCTTTTTATGACGACCTAAACGAACTTTCCGAAATGAAGATCAAAGACTTGGTCTCTGAGTTTTGAGGGGACTTGGGATGCGGGGTAATCGAAGGATCGCAGCTTCCGCTTAGGTGCCAGCCAACAGCCAACGAGTGCCTAGTATAGCACTTTGAAAACGGTTCCGATGCGAAGGGTGATTCTTCTGAGTGAGTGTCTGAGTCATCTTCAATTGTTACTCAATATACTACATAACCTAACACAACCAAAAGCCTTTATAAAATAAAATCCAAAAGGCCAAACCACGGATCCCAATTAGCTTTTTGCGCTAATTGGGTCAGCGAGCTGGCTTGCTCGTTGGCCGCCATTCCTACCTACCTGTACCTTTTTTTTACTTCAAAGTCTGTATAATTAGCATTTTACATTTCACCTTTACAATTTTTAAGATATTATTATAGTTAAATTTTCAAAGTTTCAAATATCTACCTAAATTGATTTCTATATATTCAAGTTCGCAACAATGTTTATGGGTGCACCATTAGATGAAACCAAAAAAGCCAAATTATTAGAAGCCTTGAGATGGTTTGAGGCTATGTTCAAAAATACAGACTTCACGGCAGCTGACCACTTTACTATTGCTGATTTATCACTCACAATAACTGTATCTCAAATGGAAGCATTTGGAATTGATTTGGGTCCTTATCCAAAAATTCGAGCTTGGTTGAAAAAATGCAAAGAAGAACTGGAACCTTATGGCTATCAGGTAAAATATTTTTTAATTAATATTTAACTACATAATTAACTAATGTTATTTTTTTGTTTAATTTTATTTTTAAGGAAATAAATCAATCTGGAGCTGATGCATTAAAAGGAATGCTGCAGTCAAAAATGCAAAGCAAATGAAAAATTGAAAATTTTAAAACCCCTATGCTTAGGGATTTTGTTAAAAACATTAATTTATTCTGTTATGATTGTTAAATTAGTTTCTTTGAAATAAATAATCTATTGAATTATTCGTACAGATATAGTTGATGGGAGTCAGATTTTCTTTTGGGTGCCGTCAATAATAATAGGTCCTCAGGAACTAAGACCACCGAAAGACTTAGGGGCCAGTTATAGCTTTCATTGAAATTCATCATTGAAATTTTTAATAAGTAAATTTTAATATTTATTGCTTAAAAAAATTTGCATTTGAGCCCAATCTTTCATATAAATCGACTTTAATTATTTCAATGAAATAAAAGCCATTTCATAAGAACGTTCGCGGGTCGAAATGAAATTTTTTCGCGGCCAGATATATTAATTAAGTCATAAGCTTTATTTTGGCATCAAAATAATTATAGATTTTGCATCCTAAGCGTCTTAAAATACATCATTAAAAATTTCAATAATGAATATCAATGACAGCTATAACTGGCCCCTTAGTGCACTTGAAGAGACCGTGTGGGAAAAAAAAAGATTTTAAAAAAATGGGTGGTTTAATTTCCCGTCAAATTTTAAATATTTTCTTTTCAAAAACTTTAAAAAAGTACATTATAGTTATTATTGTTCTTTTTGTAATTTTGATTAAATTATGTACAAAATTCAAAAAAAAAAAATTCAAATTAAAGATATATTTTCAACATTTATAAAATAATTCATTTACTTTTGCAGTAAAAGAAAAATATAATTCTTAAAAATTAAAAGCAATTCAGGAAACAAAGTTTTTAGTTCCCGAGGACTTATTTCACGGCATTTTAGTTTTGCTAAAATCACGATTATCGAAAAAATAAAGTGTAAATCCGAGGACCATCAACCACAATAGAGCCACAATATTAAAACATTATTTATTTATCTATTTATCTTTTATCCATATAAATAAAAATAAATAAAAATGTAAATGTACGTTTGTTCCTTATAAGTAATCTCCGAAAGTTCTTCACCGATTGCTTTGAAATTTTGACACAACATTGCATTTGCATTTTTTTTTAAACAGCGCCATTAGTTGGACACGAAAGCTACACCCGCTGTACTGAGATATCACCAATCTCAGTTACGTGAACATTAGCTATTTCTCAAAAAAAAAAAAATGTCAGTTTTTTCTGTCAAAAAATTGGAGCAAAAATTTAAAATATGTACATATGTTTGCTCAATTTTGAACGGAGGAAAATAAATTATGAGTTGCGTGAATTCTCTTAAAACCGGACACTTGTCGTACCCAAAAATTTGTCCAGTTATGTGAGGTGTCCGGTTCCGGTTATGGAAAAAAAAAAATATTAGACAACTTAAAGCAAGCAAACAAATGTGCCGTGAACTAAGTCCCTAGGAACTAAGTCCACCGAAGGTGTTAGTTCCCACTAGGCGGGAACAGAAACCACTTTTTGAAAGTTGTTTTTATTCCCAAGAAAGGTGAGAACGAAGTCCACTTTCTAATGGGAATTTTAAAATTTTAAAATTTTAAACATTTGAAAATACGAAAATAGAACTAATTAAAGTGAAGTATGTATGGGGGGGCATGCTGTCCCCCTGCAACCCCCCTGCTTGGCCCACTATAGGATTTGGAGTAGGTGCGAGGTTGGGTGTATGCAAAGTTGGATAAATTCAAAGTTTCTTAAAATCCAGATTCTTCAAATGCAAACGAAACTTTGCATACACCCAACCTCGCACCTACCCCAAATCCTATAATGGGCCAAGCAGGGAGGTTGCAGGGGGGCAGCATGCCCCCCCATACATACCTTACTGTTGATACTCCGTAGTGCTGGGTGCTAGCACTGTATTTGTGGAAGCAAGCTTTTTTAATTTTTTTGAAAAGAAAAGATTATAGATTTTACTGATTATCTATACGTTACATTTACTCGCCTACTAGCGCAAACTAGCGCATCACTCGCTTACTAACATTGGACGTAACCGCAGCCTAAGAGAGAGCCAAACATGGGGTTTTCCATTGGTAAATTTAGATTTCAATGAAAAAATTGATTTATTTTGTGGCGAATGGAACACAATTTCAAATTGATTTATTTTTGTCATTGTATTTGTGCATTATAGCTTCTATGTCAATATTTCAAAGAAATTTGTATCCCTCGATTTACTTTTAGAAGAGGAATAATGAACTTGATAAAGTTGTCGGTTCATTTTAAACTGCTATACCATTTATTTATTAGCAATTATTTTCCACATTTTTTAACATAATTTTCACAACCGAAATATCAACAAAAAACATTTGATTTTCGGAGTTAATCTGCCCAAAAATTTAGATTTGCAAATTTGATTTAAAATCAAAAATAAATAAATTTATTTTGCCCAATGGAACGCAAAAAGAGGGGAAATTGTCTTTTTGACAGATCCAAATCAAAAATAAAATAAAGAGAGTCCGCTTTGGGGAGTGAAGTGAATTAATAAATTTGACACATTTTTTGAAAAATTAAGGCTGATTTCCAATGCCGCGTTGGGCGTCGCTTTGACAAATTTTTCTTTCAACGCGAAAGCTCACACATAGCAATTTAAGCAAATTGTTTACAATGACGCGTTGAGTATTATGTTATGATTTGGCACCTATTAGCATGTACACAAACCAACGTAACATAAGCTACCTCAACGTTAAAGTTGAAAAAAATCAACTTTAGCGTGCGTTTTGACAGTTAAACTAATGTTCGAATTCCTTTCAACAAAAAAATCGATTTATTTAGAAGAAAAAATCGTGTTTTCCGGACAATTTCCTTTTATTGAAAGAAAAAAATCGATTTTGTTTAAAAAATAATGGAATAGTTTGTTGAAAGGAATTCGAATTACAGTTATGTAGGTTCATTTTGATTTTCAGGTATTCTGCAAGTCGTCTGTCATGTCGACGCGTTCGTAAAGCTTGTAAACGTATACGTAAGCGTCTCTAACGCGAACGCGCCATTGGAAATCAGCCTTTAAAAGAAAAGATAGGTTTATGACAGACTGCGTTCAAAGCGTCAGTCGCAGTCCAAGTGAATTTTATGCCTTATGTAACAGTACACGCCACCACAAGGCGCTATTATCGTGCAGCTTACATGTTCTAAATTATGGGAACACAACATGCGTGTTTCTTGCAAAATATCGAGCGAGGAGGCAAAATCATGCGACTTTTAAATATGATCTACATTTTTCATAGTGTACATGTACACTGCAATTTACATTACGTTTGAAGGTACACCTGGGAGCCGATTCAGGTTCTGTGAAAAAGTTGCTTTCACTTTTTCGATTCACTTTGATATAAAAACAGCGATTCTCGTTACCATTTCCCCTGAAGCGCATGTAGAGTAAGCTCAATTCTCTCATTTTCTTATTTTTTTGAAGAGTAAAGAGAAACGGTTGAGAGGAAAAAAATAAGAGATGGAAACATGGTTGGATTTCTCATTACTTATTTTGTATTCACCCTTTCATATTGAAAATTCACGGAAATTTGACGGGGCGTGAAAAAATTGATCATTATGAAAGTTTTTTATGTTTGGTTTTGACACTATACAGTTTGGTAAAGCCATAATTGAACCATAAGGATAAGGATTTTCTTTTGATAAAATCCTTTCAAAATATTGGAAACGTCGCAAAATTAAAATTAAAATTAAAATTAAAATTAAAATTAAAATTAAAATTAAAATTAAAATTAAAATTAAAATTAAAATTAAAATTAAAATTAAAATTAAAATTAAAATTAAAATTAAAATTAAAATTAAAATTAAAATTAAAATTAAAATTAAAATTAAAATTAAAATTAAAATTAAAATTAAAATTAAAATTAAAATTAAAATTAAAATTAAAATTAAAATTAAAATTAAAATTAAAATTAAAATTAAAATTAAAATTAAAATTAAAATTAAAATTAAAATTAAAATTAAAATTAAAATTAAAATTAAAATTAAAATTAAAATTAAAATTAAAATTAAAATTAAAATTAAAATTAAAATTAAAATTAAAATTAAAATTAAAATTAAAATTAAAATTAAAATTAAAATTAAAATTAAAATTAAAATTAAAATTAAAATTAAAATTAAAATTAAAATTAAAATTAAAATTAAAATTAAAATTAAAATTAAAATTAAAATTAAAATTAAAATTAAAATTAAAATTAAAATTAAAATTAAAATTAAAATTAAAATTAAAATTAAAATTAAAATTAAAATTAAAATTAAAATTAAAATTAAAATTAAAATTAAAATTAAAATTAAAATTAAAATAAGAATAAAAAAAAATAAAAATAAAAATTAAAATAAAAATAAAAATAAAAATAAAAATAAAAATAAAAATAAGAAAAAGACCAAACGATTATATAAACTCGGTTTTGCAAACATTTTGCAAGACAAAATGGTATCCTTAAAGTAGGCGAGGCAAGTTTTGTTAGAAAAATTGATATTAATCACATTATCAACAACTTTTGTAAAGAGCTCACATTTATCAACTTTAAAGATAAGAACTCTTTTATAAAAAGAGGATGTGTCAGTTGGTGCATATTTACTTTCATTATACTTTATACTTTTATTTATCATGTCTGAAAATTTCATCAAAATCGGTTTACTGGTCTAGATTTTATAGATTTAAGACCGCCTTTTCATACTGAACCACTATCCGACATCCGATATAACTTCTTGATGGTTTTATGGACATTGTAAATTAACATTGTTGTTTTCAAATAGGTACAAAAATACTTACCATGCACTAACTGATTATTTAACACAGTATGGCTCGCAGTAAACAAAGTATTGTAAAATCTTTACACAGACTAACTCTTAAAAAACGTTTGGATTGCAGAGAAAAAAACTGATCAAATTAAAGAGTATACTTTATTCAACAGAGATTATAAAACAAGTGCATTTAAATTACGAAGGAGTGAAACAAGTATATGTATAATTCAAAAATTGCTTACAAGAAGCTTTAAACATAGTTGAAAATTGATAGTTTTAATATGATCTTTATGTTTAGTTGATATTATTGTTTGCTTAGTATAGTTTTGATATCAGTATTTCAACTGTCTTTCCTTTTAATCAAATAATAACATCCAGTTCTCGTCCTTTAAATTACTAAAATTTGAAAAAGAATTATTTTATTTTCATTTCTTAATTTCAAAGAAGTGAAATTATTGGTTTTGTTCAACCATTCACTTTGCACAGATATTCCGCATGCCAATGTGCATACATACATATGTACGTACATACATATGTGGGTGGAAGCTGGGTATAGATCTATTAATATGCAGGTTCCTACATGGCAATTCCATTCAGTGGAAATGCAATAATTGAAACTAGTTTCTTTTTTATTTCAATCGAATGCAGGTTTTGAATTTTTAATACTTTCTATGCGCAATTATTCTGGTCAATAGTTGTTGGTGGAATTCGTATCAAAAGTCGTGCACTGCATTGATTGTATCAAAATTTGTTTCATTTTCATTTTTATATGAACCATTCGAAGCAGTGAAACCAGTTTTACATCAATTCAAAGATAACTTAATGGTGCTGAAAAAATTTAATTGTCTACGAGCATTGTGGTGGCAGTTGCCTATTCAAAATTTTATCGTTAACATTAACACCACCAATAGTGAAATTTTTCTCTCAACTCACAAATGTAAATGTAAAATAATTTCAATTGATTGATGGATGAGAGTTCCATATCCCTTCGGTTTTGTGGTTTTTGATGGTGTTGGCATCAAGCTCCTATGAATGCGCAAATTTTATCTAAATTCAAATTACAATAACCACATTTGTCTGACATTTTTGTTCACAATAGTTTTATGCAATATTGTAAATGACATTTCATTTTACATTCAAAGCGCACACAATGAATGAATGCATTGATTAGTACGACACGATACATGCTTAAATTTTTAATTGAGCATTTTATTTCAAACTACATATTATATTTTTGGTGATCCCTCATTCATTTTACAGCTGGTAATTAATACATACATACAATTAACCTAAACTTAAAAAGTGAGGTACTTAAAAAAGAACATGTGTGGAAGAACACTGCAGAAAGTTTGTATTTATTATTATTTTTTTTTTCTTCAATAAAGCATTTTGTGAACAGATTTTTTTTCTTTAAAGTGGAAATCAGCACTTGTTTTTTAAATTCACCAATTCCAATTTTTTTGTATTTTCTATCCTTTAAGGCAGTTTGTTCATTTTCCAAAAATTCAACATATTTAGTCTAGAATTTTCCAAAATTTATTTTTCTTGTGATGATAACAAGAATACAAATTATAATAAAGTATAATAGCTCAGTCAACGAAGGAAAAATAAATGAAAAAAATCGTGTAGTCTGGATTATTTTTTTAAGTGGTAGGGGTGACCCCTTGGTACAACATACTAAAAGTTCCCAGCCCAAGCCCGCGAGCTTTAGCCAGAGCAGTCGAAAAGTCCCCTTTCGTTTAAGAAGAAAAGTCCACGTTATGAAAGATGAAATTTGTAACCCCTGCCCCCCCCCCCCCCCTCGCCTTTTTTTACTTTTTCTGTTATTTCTGGGTAAGTTGATCAATAAAAATTAAATTTGTAGAGAGTAATTATTGATTTTTTAGACTTTTTGAATTTCTAAGCCCCGCATATCCATTCATTAATCAGTTCTAGCGAAAATATGAACAAAACCTTTTCTATAGCAAATTTAATTTACTTTCATTTTAGGTAGTACACTTTTCTTCTTAAGCGCTTGCTTTTCGAAATATTTAAGAAATACTACAATTATTTGTTTTAGCAGTGAAATAATAGAATAGGTTTTTGCATTTTAAAAAAGCTATAGAATGGCATTGTAGATATTTCCGCGGTTTTTAAGTAATTACTTATGCACTTTAACCCAATTTTTTCACAAAATGATCCATCCCGTATAAGTGGGGGCAACTAGACTCCCACCCTCCTTAGCAAGTTTTTTTTATTAATATCTCTTAAAACTATTTCACAAAGTATTGGTCAATAACTAAAAAATATATGTATTGCATACTCCTTACCTTTGAAGATACAGTGTTCTTCATGCAACAAAAAACACTGTACCAAATAAATTAAATAATAATATTTTAACTCTCACCACCTTCTTTGAACCCATACCCTCTCTTTCAACAAGTCAATGGAATTATCATGAATCGATACGTATTTACCTTTTCTATAATTTCAGGGTTAATTCATCAAAAAACGTTAAATTTTTAACGCATTAACATGGTTTTTCAGATTTTCTGACTTTTGTACCCCCTTATCTCTCTTAGTAATGCCCCCAGAAAAATATATGAATAATATCTTTTTTTTTAAGAAAATTTAATTTACTTTTATATTGTATAGTGTAAACTTTTCCGCTAATACTCTTGGTTTTCAAAATATTTACGAAATAGTGCAAAAGGGGACATTTATCCTCACCTCCCTCATGCCTAAAGATCACGGGTCTGGGCTGGGGACTTTTAGTATGCTGTACTTGGGGGTCACCCCTACCACTTATAAAAATAATCGAGAGTACACGATTTATTTCATTGATTTGATGATTTTGGGTCTTCGTTGACTAGACTATAATTCTTATAAGAGGTACCTACGTTATGTAGGTATGCTACTTGGATTGCATGGCACTAGTAAGCTAAGAACTAATAGGAGGGGAAAGCATTTTTGCTGGCAGCAGTGTGTTGAGGATGAGATGTTTATTATCTCATAAAATTCCACGTGTGGTATCCAGTTGAACCTTATGGGTTAAGAAAAGAATCCTGTTGTTAGTTGGGCTTAAACCTTAAACTCTTACTTACTCCACATCCACATCTTGGTACAGCTTATAAAGTTCACGGTTGAATCTTCTCCTCCATTCGCCCTCCTTGCACACAGGACCAAATATCCGTCGAACAGTTTTCCTTTCGAAAGAACCAAGTATCAGCTCTCCCTTTTTGCTTATCGTCCAGCACTCGGCGCAGGATTGGCAATATAAGGGATCTGTAGAACGTGCACTTCGTCTTACGTGTGATGAGTTTTTAACCCATTTGTTTCGCTAAGCTGAAGTAGCAGCGGTTTTGTAGGGTAATTCTTCGTCGAATCTCCACGAAGGTGTTATTTGTGGAGTTAAAGTTGTCCTCATTTACTTCAAGACTAACATGTTTTGACTGTTCTTCAATCGCCGTGTAGGTCTCTATAACGGCACGTTTGGTTGGGAGCGTCCGACGATGACTATATCGTCCGCATACCCAAATAGTTGGATAAATTTGTTGAAAATAGTACCTTGCGTGTTAACACCTGCTCTACGCATTATCTGCTCAAGAACGAGATTGAAGAAGTCACATGATAGCGCATCTCCTTGTCGAAACCCTGTACATGTTTGGAAGAGTTCTGAAGAGCTACTTCCTAATTGTACATTGCACCGCGTGCACCCAAGATCGGCCATCGCCAAATAGAGCTCTTGACGATGAATGCTATCATATAAGCGGCTTTGAAGTCGATGAAGAGATGGTGGGTCTCGACTTGAAACTCGTTGCCTTTTTCAAAATTTGTCTAAGTGTGAAGATTTGGTCTATAGTCGATCTGCCGGGGCGGAATCCACACTGGTATTTGCCAATCAGAGTGTGGCATAACGGCTTAAGACGCTTACACAGAACGTTGGATAGGATCTTATATTCCACATTTAGCAGGGATATGCCTCGATAGTTCTTACAGGACATAGGATCGCCTTTTTTGTAGATGGGGCATATGGAGCTGATCGTCCAATCATCGGGCAAGCTTCCTTCAACCCATACCTGGTTGATGATTTTATGCATGCGCCCTATCAAAACATCTCCTCCGTATTTGAAGAGCTCGGCTGGTAGTCCATCGGAGCCGGGCCGGCTTGTTGTTACTTCAATACACTGTTAATAAGATTTCCGAGTTTTTCCTGTGTATGCATTTCAAGTCAAATTTTATCATTCACAACAATAATAAGTGCTCCATATAATTGATTAAAATTTGAGAGAGTTGACGGATACAATAGGTGGCTTATTTTTGATTTTTTTGCATGTACCAAAAATCGTAAGGTGTTGAAAAATGTTCCAAACTTTTGATGATCTGTCAATTAATGTGTCAATAATGTAAGGTCAAAATAAAGTGTAGAGCTTAAATAGAATCCCACCAATATACAATTTAATCTTCTGGTTGAAAAATTCCTACACTTTGAATAGTTCCCACGTCAAATTTTATCCGTTCGTTTTGTGCAAGTGGCTCTAAGATATAATATCTTATAAACTAGTGTTAACCTATATAAAATGTAGCAATGAGAGCAGTTATACACTCACAGGCACATTTAACCGCCCACCTCGTTTCTCTGTAAATTTAAAGAAACCGTCATGTTTAGACCACATTGGGTGTAAGTAAAGTTGATAGCAAAGTTTGAAAAATAAAAAAAAAACACAAAAATTCTGAGAAAAAACCACGTTTATTAAAGAATTAACACAAAAAACAAACAAAAACACAAAATACTGAAAAAGATTTTATCTTTTGTTGTTGTTTATAATGGGTGTTTGCGACGCAAGCAGGCTCTAATTTCTTCGTGGAGCCGGTTTGACAATCCGTCAATGATGCCCTGAACATCCGACTGAGGGATGTTGTGCCACTCCTCTACTGCAGCTGTCTTAAGCTCTCCTAGAGTGGTAGGGACACGTCTTTTAAGGTTGTCTTAAAGATGATCAATAGGTTTGAGATCTAGACCGCAAGATGGACATGGCAAAACTGGAATCCCGACCTCATTTAGGTCGTTATTTACAGAATTTGCGGTATGGCAGAGTGCGTCATGCATTAACCGAAAATGTTCACCAAACATTTTTGCGAAAGACATCACATTGTCTTGCAAAACGTTTTCCACATATATCTGGGCGTTCACACACTGCCTCTATCGAACACAACCAGCTCCGTGCGAGCTTCATAACTAATGCCTCCCCAAACCATTATATACCCTCCTTGGTAACCCACTGTTTCGGTTATCGTGCATGAAGCAAAAATTTCGTTTTTTCACCTGTAGACACGCTGACGTCCATCTGGATCTCGTAGACCTATTCCGTTTTCGTCTGAGGTTAAGACGTCCCTTCCTTTCTCTGCAGTCCAGTTAACACATTCTCGCGCAAAACGAAATTTGGGGCGCGCTCTGGTCGAAAAGCTCTGAAATTTAATGCTGCAAACCTTTTTCTGATGGCACGTTCACTCACACCAACATTCCTCACCTTAAAAAGACGTGTACGAGCATCAGTAGCGATGCAAAACCGATTTCTCAGTATGTTGTTTAAGTAACTTAAACAATATTAAAAATCGCTTAAATTGCAAAAAAATGCTTCGATGACAATTTTATCGAACGAAATAAAAGTTTTAGTTATTTGTTTCTTGCGAAAATATCCGCTAAACAAAACACAAGTCAGCAGATAAATTATAGTGAACTTATCCGCAGGTGGGCGGATAATTGTGCTTGTGAGTGTATAAGCAAAAACAAAAAGAAAAGGAAAAATAGGAAATATTTTTCCAAAAATTATACAATTTAATTAAATAAAAAAAAAAAAGGGAGTGGGAAAGAAATAGAATGAGAAGGAAAATAAAAGTAGAAGTAAAATGAGAGAGAAAGGAAAAAGAAAATTTTAAGGTACCGATAAAAATTGTCGCAATTTAGTTTTCAAATGTGTGGTGTTGTTCGTCCTCTTAATATGGCGAAGCAAAGAATTCCATAGGCATGTAGCGTTAATGAAAAATTGGAGCTGTGATATCAGACAAGGTTGAATCAGTTGATCAGACCTGGTTGAAGAAGCCCTTGTAATTCTCTCAAACAGATAGGGTGGTTGGTGTGTAAACAGTACATCAGCGAGTAACGATAAGATGCGAAAATCAAAGTACTTCTCGAGTGGCATGTTCAGTAATCTATTTGAAAAATTAAATACTTTTTTTTTTTGCACACATAGCTAAAACTCGAAAAAATTTCGCAACCATACACCAAAATTGGAAAAAATAAACTTTTCGCAAGTATTTCACGCGTTTTCATTGGCTCATATGATTGGGAAATCCAGAGTGTACGTAATACTCCGTAAGCCTTACCGACTGTCGTTACTCCAAGTTACTCCAAGATTCCGAGCAGAATCCACATATTCAACAGTTTTATTGTTTAAAATGATTTGTGGAAAATAAGTTAGATGCAAAACCTTTTTAGATATAACCAAACACTAAGATTTAGATTTCCATTTATCTGAGCCCAGCGTGATAGCTTTGCAAGTTCTTTATTCACGTGGTAAGCACCGTAATAAGACCAAGATCACAGCCGAAGTACTTCTGTATATCATCAGCGTACATATGTACTGAACAACTATGAATTGTTGTGGGAATATCATTGACATAAATAGAAAAAAGTAATGGACCGAGAATGGATCCCTGTGAAACACCACTACTGATTGGGAGAAAATCAGACAAACTATTACCTATCTTGACTGTTTGCATTCTATCGGATAGAAAGGAAGAAATGAGCTTTACAGCCTCAGCCGAGAATTTGTAATGCTGGCGAAGTTTATCGATAAGTTTGCTGTGAACTACTGTGTCAAATGCCTTAGAAAGAAGAACTACAAAATTTACTTTATCTTCATCAATTGCTTGACGAAGGTCCTCTATGACATTTAACAGAGCAGTGATATAGCTGTGTTTCTCTCGAAAACCACTTTGTCTTACAGTTCAAAGATTATTGGCCCTAAGATCCGTTCGTAAACTTTTGAGAGAGAAGCTTAAATTTAAATTACGCCGTGTCCAGCCTAAGCACGGGTACGATTTTTCTGGTAATGCGGTTCTCGCGCAAACCGCATTTATTTGCGTTCAATGCGGAAAGTGTCCAGTATGCGTTTATGCGGGTTGTGTAAAAAACTTTTTTTAATACAATAAATTCAATGTGAAATGGTTCCGGCCGTCAAATTTCCGTACGATAATGCGGCCAAAATCAAACCAGTTTGATTTTCAAAACAATGCGTGCGATGCGGAGACGCCACACCAAACGCATTGATCGCAATATCGTGTCTACAGTGGACATCTGCATTTACTAATAAAGGTTTCATTTTATATTCAACGCGCTCACCGCACGCACCGTGACTACGCTGGACACGGCGTTAGATTGAATTCATTGCACTTAGCATTTTTAGGCATAGGAAGGATTTTTGCTAATTTCCAATCCGTAGGAAATTCTCCCGTTGTGAGGATTGTGTTATTGAAGATATGCGTTATTTACGGCAATACAACTGGAAAAATCAAGACCGATGGCATTTGACCTCACATACAGTATACTTTCAACAACTTCAACACTGCTTACTTCTGTGAATCCAAAACTAGGATTAATATCTTGGTAGGCTGAAGAATTAACTGAAATCACAGAGTTATATGGGGAAGGCAGTGCAGGAGTGGAGACAAATTCTTATTCGTATTCTTTTGTAATAGTAACTATTTCAGTACTTAAAGCAAATTGTCTATTTAAGGCTTTTTTGATCGATTTTTATTTTATTTTATTTTATTTTATTTTATTTTATTTTATTTTATTTTATTTTATTTTATTTTATTTTATTTTATTTTATTTTATTTTATTTTATTTTATTTTATTTTATTTTATTTTATTTTATTTTATTTTATTTTATTTTATTTTATTTTTACTACATCACGTTTAGCATTCACATTCTTTTTCTAACTTTCATTATTTTATCACATTCGCAACATATCGGTTAGAAAATCCTATGATAAAATTGATTTTCGGTTCTTTTTGTTCAGTGCAGCATTTTTCCTCCGATCAATTGGAAGGGTGAGCGAAAAATTGTTGAACCACCAATTAGAAAATATTCGTGAGAAATTCAGCTGTCAGGCATCAGTTTATCCTCATTTCGAAGTTTATGTCTTGGCTTGTTTTTTATCGTTGAAAGAGACGCATTAACTTGTCCAGCTTAGCAAATATGGCGAGTTTGAAATTTCTGACTTTATTGATTCTGTATAGTTAGAGGGGGGTCTAAAATCGCTTGATCTTTTTCTTGTAAAAAAAAAAGGTAGTGCTATTGCTGTCACTTACACTTTTAAATCCCTAATTGCCTTCCGGCATACGAAAACCTTTCGTAGAAATCGATTTAAAAGCAATTTTTCCTTTTCTATTGATTTCTCTCTTTAATTAACATTTAATTCACACTTTCATTTAGTTTTTTATTAGTTAAGTAATATAGGTACATAAACCTTGCTAGCTTTGTACGCTTTATGAATAATTACAGGAGATTGATTATTACAAGTTTTTTTTATTATTCATTTTGAACACGCAGTTTCTATTTGTTGTAGGTACCTAATGGAACTCAACCCAAAGAAAATACCAATTCATCGAATGAAAAAAATATAAACAAACATTGACGTGGCCATTTGGTCATTCGTGTGACAAAGTCTTCTAGTATAATGACTGTAATTTTATATTGGATCAGTAACACCAAAAAGAAAAATTTCCATAATAAGGTCAGTGTCTCTATTTTCTTCATTAATAAATAATAAACTATATACCTACCAACTCACAATAAAAACAAAAAATGAATCGAGCTGTGACGATATAGTTTTATGTTGTGGGAATTACGCTTGACTCAAATGACTCGGATTTCGTCTTGTTCAAAGCCGATAAACCCCATCCGTAGAAAAAGTTTTGACTACCTCATCAAAACAAACAACATAAAAATAGTTTTTTTTTTTATTCGGAAATCACCTGAAAAAAAAACGAAAATAAATTAGCAATGCTAATAGCAAATCTTAATACCTACACTACATGCGTCAAATTTAAGTAAATTTCATCCAAAAATTTGGAGGTCGTTTTAGTCAGAAATAATTGGTCTAACAACACTCCATGTTGAATTAGTATGTTTTAAGTAGCTAGTTTATTTTTAACACAACTTCAATAAGTATCTATGATTATTAAGCTACTTTAATTAGTTTTTTTCCTTTATTCTTTATTCAGCAATAAATTGATATAGAGCTGTTTAAAGCCAGAAAAGTTACAAGTCACAGCCAGAGGATCGAATAGGTAAGTGTTGAAAGAACAAATATAATTCAAGTGACTAAGATAGCAGTTAGAATGACAACAATTGAACAAACAATAAAATATAGTATATTGTTGCACAGTGATAATGGTACGTACTTAAAGAATACTGCAGTTTAATATCTTTAGCATGTATGTGTTTCGTCGTGAGTCAATCACAATTTTTGCTGTGTAATGTTTGTTTATTCATAAGTTCACGAATTACCTTTGAAGATACACCTCAAAATTCAGTATTCTTCAACTGGGGTATGTATATAATGACATTGTAGGTGTAACCGTTGTTTTTTAGTTATTTTTTTTTTTTAGAAAACTGCCCCTCATGGCTAAACGGAGAGGAATAGCCCCCCTCCCGTACGATTTTTTTTTATGTCGCTCGCTCTAGATTTTTGTCACACCTTAGGTGAATCACCCTGTATAATAAATAAGAGGCTGGGTTTGACCCACACTAATAACTTCCCATTGGTTCCCTTTGAAACTCGACACCCGTTTTTGTTTTTACAAGAAAATTACCAATTAAAAATCTTCGAAAAACTTATCATTTCTGCAATCAAGGGAAGGCTGGTTGCTCTAAATAGGTATATGCCACACGAACAACTTTAAAAATTATTAGCAGTTTCTTTTCCTTTTTTTTTGTGTTTGGACTAGAAACAAACCGTCAATTGAATTTTTTTACAAACTCTACCGATTGTTAACTATAACTTTGTGTATTAAACAAAATTAACCCGACCCGAAGTTAATATCTTTGTGTGTTCTCAATATATTCGATATTTTTTAACAATTTTTAATGGTTTTTTTAATAAAAAAAAAACTGTGGGTTGAATTTTTTTTAAGTACCTACCTATTACCAATTTTTCACTACGTCATTATGCATAGAATGAAACCAGGCCGAAGTCGATACAGTAGATGACTGACATAAGAAACTCAAAAAATCCAAGGAATTCCTTTCTTATATCAGTGTTTTTCTTATAACGCTTTTCTTATATGAGGTTTATTTCACACGTATCTTTATGGGAATGTGCATGGTGTTTTGGAATGTCTGTCTTATAAGCGTGTTTTTCTTATATGAGACTTTCTTATAACCGTCATCTCCTGTAGCATTATTTGTTCTAGAGATATTTGAGAAACAAGCCATTTTACAACTTTTTTTTGAATTAGGTACTGTAGGTAATAAAAAAATTTAGTAGGTAAGATATAGTATAGCATAGGTACTTTACACCAATAAATTGAGAAACCAAAGTAAGAAATATTCTCCAAACACCAACAGAAATATCAGGGCAACAACGAACGCGACACATTATTTTCTCCCCTTAGCCCTTTACCAACCGACTTATAGTCACAATCACAATCACAATCAAGAATCAACAGAAATGATCAGTGGCATAGCTAGCCCTTTGGGAGCCCTGTATCAAAAAAATTTTTGGGGGCCCCTCTCTTGCCTGATTTTTTTTTAATTGTAACTAAAACATTTGCGTCAACATATAAGATAAGTTTAATTTAACATTATATTTTATTGAACATAAAAAAAATATCTTTGGACTAAAACTCCTAAATTAACACTTTTCTTGACCTTTTTTTCTGCAAATTTATTGATTAAATCTTCCATAGCTGAACAAGATTTCAATTTTTCGAGTTTTTAGGCTCCTATGGAATTGATAAATCCTATAACATAACCGTTCCTGGCCCATAGAAGCTGGAAAAGCTTCTTTCAGCGGTTGCTGTTTGTTGTAACCGAAAGCGTCAAAAAAAAAGAAATCGTGTAGTGACAACTTCGAGAAAACTAGAAGCAAGACTATTCAATTCAATCACCAATAATTTAGCAAGTTCTTTTATGGAAGAATTTTTTGAATTTCGGATTGTAAACAGTTTTTTAAAGCAGTTCGCGAAAATCATTTTACAAGTATTTTTTTATATATTTTTCAACCAGTCTTCCCGTTTATTATGTCGTCTGAAAACGATAAAAATTTATCTGGTTCTAAGACTTCGAACATACTACTCAGATTATAGAAGCTTTGAAATCTTTATTTAGTTTGAGTAATTAAAATATCTAAGCAGCAATAATACACGGGTTGGGGTTAAAATTCGACCTGGGTCAAAATACTTTTGTAAAAATTCTGATTCAAATTTCTGTTTTTTAAAATTCTGCTTTTCGAAATTCTGTTTTACAAAATTATGCAATTAATAAAAAAGTTTCAAAAAAATGAAAAGGCTCGCGCTACATATTTGCAGAATTATGTAAAACAGTGTTGGTTTGAAACTTAAGTTCTGTTTTATAATTTTAAAAATAAGCATATATAGCGTATTTATAAACGTTTTTTAACTTGCAGCCATCCAAGTTATAAATAAAAAATTTTAATTGTTGCTAAAATGATCTAATTTTTGATATAACTTTAGACAACTGAATAGATTGTCTTTGCCTTGGTAAATGTACCTATGGTTGGCTTTAATAAATACGACTATTTGGAAATACTAAAAAAACACGACTGTATGTATTTATTTATAGAAATAATATTATTTTTTATTTTTTTTATAATTTTATATTTATTCTGTTAAAAAGCTCAATTGAGGAAGTATAAATTGTCGCTCTTAAAAGTATTGGTCGCTCGGTCGAGTCATATGATAAGGTTTTTACAATCTTAATAAGAAAGAAAACTTATTTTTTTGTCAAAAGCTGAAGCAGATAGAACCACAAAATGGGGAGAATATAAAATCAAAAAATAAAAAAAAAAAAACAATTGCAAATATACCTAGGCTAAAGCCAAATTAGATCTTTTAATAGAAAATAGCTAAAAATATACTCTAACTTTGCTCAGATTAGCTATTATTTATTTTTAATTGTAAAATACTGACATTTGTTGTTGTAAACTTCAAAATTTTAAGTTTGCATAAATATTGGTAATAAATGTTTCTTTGGAAAAGCAGATTGAGCAGAATTTTATTCTTTTAAATATTTACTATCAGTATGTATTTTGAAAAGCAGAATTTTGTAAAACCGAAAAAAAAAACTGAATTTGAAAAGCAGAATTTTTGCAAGGCAAGGCAGAATTATGAAAAGCAAAACTTCGAAAGCCTAATTGTGACCCCCTCCCATAATAAACATTAACTATCCAAAAGACACATGCAAACAAATTATTTATAAGTAGATCTAAAAATCGACCTCAATGAAATTTTGTTTTACTTCCTATCGGGTGCTCTGTATCTTCAGGGGCCTCTATATCTCGGGGCCCTGTATAATTGATACAGCTGATACAGCGGTAGCTACGCCCCTGGAAATGATGCTATGCAAATGTTTTATTTACCGGCCGGCCGGTTGATAGGCTACGACATCTCCTCTCCTATGCGTCTATTCATCATTTACACCCCTTTTTATCTCTCCTCCACTGGTTCCACCATCGTATCTATGGTAATCTCTATTGTGAATTATGCTGACGCCAAAAGCCCCAACTTGCAAAGCTTTTTCGTTTAAAAGGCAAGCACAGTTCCGATCCGATCGCCTCTTAATTGAAGTTGCATATCGTAGCTGCATTATTAGGTTCCAATTATTCTTATTGTGCTCCAAAATAAGTAAAGTTATGCAACATAGTTACAATCGAAAAAGAAAAAAAACATCGTGAATGGATTTAATAAAAAGATAAAGGAAAAATAAACTAAAAAGGATCTTTTAATAAATACAATGGGGCTTACCATCATATAATCAAATTTAGTTATGACTTACATATTGCAGCGAATTACCCATAACGTTTTGGATCCTAAATAATTAACCATACATTATAATATTGTGAATTTTTTGAAGTCAATCCGATTTAAATTATGGTTCATTATTTATAGTCCACGTATATTTAGGTATTACCATGCACGATTTATTATTTATAGTCAATTCTATTCTGATTCATTTTACTGAAATATTTAAGTCGTAACTAAATTTGATTATTGGTAGGTCCCAATATAAATTATATTTCATACAAGTAGTTACCTAAACACTTCTTTTTTAAAAGTTGTTTTTTTTTGTAAATTCGGTGGTTTTCTGAGATAAAGGCCCATTTGGTGAAACTAAACTTAAATATTTATGTTCAAATTAATAGCTTATGTTCTTCTTTTTCCTCAGCGTAAACTGTCCCAAAAGCTCTTAAGTTGAACTTAAATTTTTAAATACAAAGTTTCATTTCAGCAAATGGGACTAAGAGGCAGCGCCGGATCTACGACTTTTCCGAACAGGGGCAAAAACATGATTTGGCGCCCCTTCAGCATTTGAGGTAAAATTGAATAATAGGTATACCTATCTTGTTGGTTGGATTTTTTTACGCTGGGAGAATACTTTTTATTTAGCAACTTTTATGCACAGTGACATAAATAATAAAATAAATAAAAGACCATACAATTAGTATACAGAGTGTTTTGGATAAGATGCGTCAATATTTTAAGGCTCTTGTAGTTATGGAGAAAAGAAAAAAATCGTACGAGAGGTGGGATTATTTCCCTCTTTAGGCGGGAGGTGAAATTGAGAAAATTATGATGAAACCAATTTTGTTTTCAAAATTGTACGCAGTTCAGTAATATTTTTGTTTTGAGCCTCTAAATTTTTAGTCAAATCGACCCAACAAATTTGGAAGATAAAATATCAAATGCATCTGTTCAGTAAATCCAGAGTTAACTCACCAAATTTGGTAAACTACCACTGAAAAACTGGGTCTAAAACCAGATAATTTCTAGTTTTTGAGAAAATTCCAAATTCTACTTTACTATGTACCTACTTGCTTTATGGAAATGGGATATTTGGAGAAACAAAATAAAGGATTGACGATTAATTTAAAGAAAATTTACTTAATTGTTGTTTTCAACTTTCTTAAAAACCAGAAGAGTTATAAGCATAAAAGACTACGTCTTATTTTACCTTTATACTTATGGAATTGAAATTGAAATAAATTGATTTAAAAATTGAATTGAATTGGATTTAGGTGTTTGACTAAAATTAAAAGGAACATTTGAATACAAAAATATTATTTAATAACGTAAAATTTTTACCAAAATTATTTTGAACACAATTTTTTAACTTTGCTATTGAAAATTTTGAGTTTGGAAATAAATTTTTCAAAAACTATTCACTAAAGCAATTTGAATTAAAAACTTGATAAAAGAATGGATTTCTGACTTTAAAAGCAGAATTAGCATGATTTTGTAATCGTTGCCGTTGTTTTTAATCATATTCTTGGGAGTGGGTCACAATTCTGCTTGCATTGCAAAAATTCTGCTTTTCGAAATTGTTTTTTTTTTTTTTCGATTAGGTTTTACAAAATTTTGTTTTTAAAAATTCTGCTTTTCAATATACTGTCAATAAATATTTAATACAGTTAAATTCTGCTCAGTCTGCTTTTCTAAAGAAACATTTATTACCAATATTTATGAAAACTAAACATTTTTAGACAAATTAAATAATATCTTATCTGAGCAAAACAGAGTAAATTTTCAGATATTTTTTTTGGCTTAATTTAAATTTAATTTTCAATTTTTTTTTTGATTTTATGTTCTCTCAATTTTTGGTTCTATCTGCTTCTGCTTTGATCGTAATAAGATCTTTTCTTATTGATATTTTAAAAACCTTATCACAGGACTCGACCTAGCAACCAACACTTTTAAGAGACCATGAAAGTAGTATGCTTCTTCAATTCTTTTTTCAATAAATAATTCCATTTTTGATTTTGAGCTTTCTAAAAGAATAATTTAAAAAAAAAAATTGTAGAACACAACTTAAATTTAGACTGTTTTACATAATTTTCTTTAGAAATTTTCTAAAAAAAGTAGAATATTGAAAAGCAGTATTTTGAAAAGCAGAATTTTGACAGTCCATCGCACTAACCATCACGCCACGGCTACTACTAATAATATGTATAAGTAATATAATATTCATAACTTCACGAAGAAATAAAAAAAAAAAAAATATACCAACAGCATCTTTAATTGGCCACAATAAAACGAAAAATGTAAAAAAACGAAAAATCACTGTTTTTCATCGTAATTTTTAAGTGGGTACAAAAATTTTATGAAATGTAAAAATAATTTTTCATTATACTTTAACATGTTTTTAAGATTTTTGCTAAGTTTCATTTTTATTTAGTAACAATTACAATTTTGCGGAATTTTTTAGTAAAAGACTAAAAATCTACCTGTAATTTGTATTGGAAATTTCAAGTGCTCGGTGGCACGTGTTAACGTTAACCGATTTCAATGAAATTTTGCACAGAATTTTTTGTAAGCCAGCCTCATTACTTTTTTTGATATGACGAAAGACATTGGAACATTGCCAAAATAAGCGCCACCCTAATATGCAAAATAGAATAGAATGAAGAAGTTTTGTATAACGTTAAAAAATATCTACGCATATGATTTTCTTTAAAAATACCTTAAATTGCAATCTAGAAATCTAATTTTTTAGGCATTTTATCGGTCCCAATATGTCACCTTAATCGCCCATGTGTATATGACTGCTCTATATAGATATAATATTAATGTGAATATTTTAAATGTTTAATGCATATCTCTGTGATGCCATTTAGTTTTGTGGTTTTCGATATTTGACATCGTGCTTTGAGGAATTTTTTAAATTAAAAAAACCACATTATTTGTCTGACATTATGTTTATTCACAATAGTTTTATGTGGAATAATATTTATTTATTAATTTTGCATTTATGTATTTATTTTTTTATAATCAAGCCAATGAATAACAATTGACAATAATTTGTATTAAGCTGCCAGTGAATAGCAGCTATGCACTTATAAAAACGACATCTCAGTTTAAATTCATATAGGACACATAATAAACTCATTAATTGACGGGATATATATTTTTAAATTATTATTAATTAAGCGTATTATTTTTTTTTTGTATAGATATATGTACCTTATTATTTTAACTACATATACAGTGTTGCCAAAAACATTCCGGATTTTTTCTCATAGTAATGATTTTCTTAATACCAAGTAGAAAACTAACAACTTTCCATAAGTTTTTTAATAATTTGTAAAGAGTATGAGACAAGTTAATAATAACCTTAAAAATTTAATGCTACGATGACAAGAACAATAAAAAAAAATTATTTTACAAAGTTACTCAGTAACATGCCTGTTTAAAACTAACCGGATTTCAAGAAGATTGCGAGTCTCGATGTTAAAGTAACGGTTTTTTCGAGTCTTTTGACTCAAGCCATAGATTAAAACGTTTTTACAAGTTGAGAGCTGTGTAAGTTGAAATTATATAGTGCATAAAAAGGCTAAAACACGTTATAGCAACGCGATTCGATACGAAATAATAGAAAAGTTCCAAGACGGTATAAAACAAAAAGTAATCGCTGAAATCTTAAAAATTCCAACGTCAACGGTTTGCGACATCAATAAAAAATTTAAAAGTGGAAAATCAGTAGAAGCAGATCATTTTGGTACACGCCCTCGCAAAACAACAATTAAAACTGATAGGCGCATAAAGAATTTCGTGCTTAAAGACCCTTTTGCGACTTCAAACACAATTTGTGAAGAACTTAATCTACCCATAGGGCCAAGTACGGTCAGGAAGCGTTTAAGAGATTTTGGTCTTTTTGCATTTCGACCAGCTAAAAAACCTCTTCTTACTGTTAAACATCGTAAAAAAAAGGTAATCCGTAAAAGGTATTTGGGAAAGACTTAAAATTCCTAATCAAAACATTTAACCCAGGGTTGAATTTGCAAAAAATCATCTTAACCGGTCTTTAAGCAAATGGAGGAGTGTGCTTTTCAGTGATGAAAGCAAATTCAACTTATTTTACTCCGATGGTGCAAGGACAATGAGGCGCTGAAAAGGTACGCGATTAAAGCCTGCAAATGTACTCCCTACAGTAAAGCACGGTGGAGCCTCGGTGATGGTTTGGGGCTGTTTTTTAGGAGCAGGCTGCGGTTCTATACACCAAATCAAAGGAATAATGGACCGTTTTCAATATAGGGACATTTTGGAGTCAGTACTGCTTCCATACGCAGAGGAAGAAATGCCTCTGCGTTGGGTTTTTCAGCAGAATAATGACCCCAAACAGTCTTCAAAGCTGCTAAAAAAGTGGTTTGCAACTAAAAATATTCGTGTCTTAGAATGGCCATCTCAATCACCCGATTTAAACCCAATAGAAAACTTGTGGGCCATTTTAAAAAGGTGGTTTGGGAAAAAAAACAACAGGTCAACAACTTCTCTTTTTGCAGCTTTGAAAAATGAATGGGAGAATATTCCTGCTTCTGTTTTCGAGAATTTAATCCAGTCAATGCTTCGTCGATGCCGAGCTGTGATAAAAAACAGAGGTTACTGGACAAAATATTAAATAAATAATAAAAGTTAATTGCAAAAAAATAAAATCCGGTTAGTTTGTCACATTAAAATTTTGAATTAACTTAAATTTTTTGATTTTTTTTTGTTTTGATGGATAAAGCTCCATGGTTTTTGTTTCAAATAATAAAATTGTTCAATAAAAATGGGAAAAAATTGCAAACATTTGATTTTTTCATTTTTATATCACAAACCAACAATCAATGCAGTTTACCAAAAAAATCCGGAATGTTTTTCACACCACTGTATGTTACATCATTTGAAACCGATTAAAATGTTATTTTTTAGAATAATTCTTATTTAATATGTGCAGTGCATAGGTATTTGTACTGTACATGTTATTACACTTTCATTTTACTTTTCCAAGCTTGTTTCCAGTTGTCCTTGCTTGTCATATTTTTAGTGTATTAAATTCTTTTATAATTCATGTATGTACTTATTTTAATAGTTTTTATTCAAATCGTAATACTTTTAACTTTAATTATGTAAAATGTCATATGTATATAGATATCTCTTCTCAATTTTATACACAACCATCTTGCTTCTTCCACTACTGTACTTTTTCCATATCTTTTTCAAGAAAACGATCGCATTTATCTCGAAACATCATATTTTGAGTTATGACGGTCTTCCAATTGATGAGCGAATGTATATTTATTTTTATATACAGGGTGTTTTACATAAGATGTGAAGAATGGCTTGGGCTTGAGACAAAAAAAAACATATGGGTATAATTCCTCCCGTTTAGCGGGGATGGGCAATCTTCTTAAAAAATGAATTAAAATTGGAAAAACAATAGTTAAAAAACAACGACAACACTTTACAATGTCGTCTTATTGTTTTTTTATAAAGTTAGAAGTCAATATTTTCATTTTATAATTAAATCAAAATCAAAATGAAAAGAAAAAAATTAAAAACAATTGTGTTTAAATTTTGTTTAATTATGTTCAAAAATTATGTAACGTAAGTACCTAGTAGTTTTGTTGTAAATATTAAATGATCATATTAATTTTTAGTCAAACGCATTTAAATTCAGGTTCATAGGTAAATATGATTTTTAAATTTTGAAAAAATAGAAAATAATAAAGCCCATGTTATTTTTAAATACAACAACACTACGAAGGTATACCGAATTGTTGCTGTATTTAACATGTACATTTTTTAGGTGGATATAAAAATGCGCAAAAAGCACGGCTTAAAGTAAGTTTGACTTAAATTCGACTTCCGTTATTTTTTTTTGTTTTTGTGCCAAAAGAAACTATTTCCACTGAGAAAGTAATAAAGAAGATTTTGTTATTTTCATTTTTCTCCAAAACCAGAAGACATTTAGGCATATAGCTTTTTGTGTTTGGATTAAAATTGATAGGAGCATTCAATATTAAAAACAAAACTTTTTTTTCATAACGTAAAATGTTGAACAAAATTTGTTTAAACACATTTTTTTTTAAATTTTGAGTTCAAAAACTAATTTTTCAAAAACTGTTTACTAAAAAAAATTGATTTAAAAATAAAATAAAAACTAAAGAACATTACATTTAACGTTAAGTAGTAGTTTACCTATACGAGTAATAACGTAACATTTTTAACAAAATTAGTTTAGTGAATAAAGTTTTTGTTTGTAGAAGGGATAATCCGTCTCTCGCCAACCTTACAAAGTTTAACTTGGCTCATATTGCCCAATCGTTTTGTAAAAGATTACGTCCATTCATCAAAAGGAGGCTTTGGTAACATTCCCGCTAATGCTGAATTACTGGCCTACTTTACGCCAACGTTATCCCCCCTACTCTATTCGTCTGGATGGTAAGCTACCTCAATAATGGTATTTAACTACCAGATGGAAATTTCTATGTTAACAATTCATAAATAAAAATTCAATATTTCTCAAGAGCTTTTTGTTTTTTTTTAACTTGGCTTGAATTGCTACTGCGTATAGTGCAAAGGTATAGAGTGAGATCAGCTTTTATGGTTCACTTACAAAATTAAAACCTTAATTGCATTTCGTTGTCAAAATCTATTTAAAAACAATTTTCATTTTTATTAATTTCCCTCTTTAATTATAACCTTTAATTCAAACTCTCACTTACTTATGTTATTTTTTTTTTCCTGCGTAGGTTCTCTAAAAAGTCTATAAGGTTTTAATGAACAATTAAAAAAAGATTGATTGTTATAGGGTTTTATTCATTTTGTGTGCGTAGTTTCTTTTAGTACCTAATATCATGAACATGAATACAAATCCAACGATGACATAGCAAAAATACAAAACAAATATTGACGTGGCCTTTTGGCCTTTCGTGCCACTACGCCTTCTTTAACTTATTATGACTGTCATTAATATTGGATCAGTCTCGACAAAAAAAAACCTCGAAATTATAAGTTCACTGTCTTTATGATTCATAAATATGTTACAAACTATTCCTAAAATCCAAAAATGAATCGAGCTGTGACGATAGTTTTATCGTTGTGGGAATTACCTACGCTTGACTCAAATGAGTCGGTTTTCGTTTATTCAAAGCCTATTCAAAGCCTTTCCGCTGGAAAAGCTTTAACCACGTCATGAAAACAATCAACATAAAAACTGGTTTTATCTTTCGGAAAAAAATAAAACAAAAAAACAGCAATAATTCGTAGCTAAACTTTGTCAGATTTTTAAGTAAACTTAAACCAAAAACTTGAAGGTCATTTGAGTCAAATAAAATAAGTATGACCGTAGTAAGGTACTCCATGTGAAATAGCTAATTATATTTTTTTGAATTTTTTTAAAAATACTATCAGTTAGTATCTATCATTAAGAAGCGTCACTCTCAGATTGAATGTTTATTTAGCAGCCTGATGTATGAGGGTAGAACACTTTCATAAAAACAAACAATTTTATTGATAGTGCTATCTTATAGGTCAGGGAAATTGCAAGTCATCATAGTCAGGGTTAGTGTTGAATGAATGGAAGGAATTCAAATTCAAGTGACCAAGAAAGAAATAAGAAAAACAATATTATTGCACAAAAACGATATAGTACCTACTTAATGTTATTGCACAGTGATAGATACTTCTGGAATGATTGTGTTTTTTTGTTTTGTATCTTCCATATACAAGTTCTGTGAGTCAAACACAGCTTTTGATGTATAATGCTGCTAAATAATAAATTAATAAAATTCCTTTTGGAGATACACCTTAAAGTTTAGTATTATTATAATATTTTTAAAGGGATTATTCAGAATAAAATTCACAATAGCAGCTTGATTAAATATAATGACCTTGTGACTTAATGTTTCATAAAAGTTAGTAAGAAGGATGAAATGAAATGTATAACCAAAATAAGTTACTAACCAAAAAATCAACGGGTATATAGGGTATAGTTTTATTAGACTAATTATTTAGGAAATCAGTAGTTCAAAATTTTATTTATAACTCAGAACAAGAACCTGAATTAACAATTTAATTTGGGAAATGAAAATTCTTTTCAACATGCCTTAATGAGAAAGTATTGGGCTTGTATGGAAAACAAATTTGCATGTTGCACTGTTATTTAATGTAATTATACCCAGTATTGATTGCTGTGGTACTAAGATCTGAGAGAGAATTGTTAAAAAAGGTAAAGTCAAGGGCGCAAAATTTTAAACAACCTTATATTAAGGTATTAGCACGATACTACTTAATAACTTTCTGTATTTAGAACTCTTTACTAAAAAATTCTAAGTTTTAAACAGTGACAGTGGAACCCATTTTTGCAATTCAATTCAATTCAATTCAATTCAATTCAATTCAATTCAATTCAATTCAATTCAATTCAATTCAATTCAATTCAATTCAATTCAATTCAATTCAATTCAATTCAATTCAATTCAATTCAATTCAATTCAATTCAATTCAATTCAATTCAATTCAATTCAATTCAATTCAATTCAATTCAATTCAATTCAATTCAATTCAATTCAATTCAATTCAATTCAATTCAATTCAATTCAATTCAATTCAATTCAATTCAATTCAATTCAATTCAATTCAATTCAATTCAATTCAATTCAATTCAATTCAATTCAATTCAATTCAATTCAATTCAATTCAATTCAATTCAATTCAATTCAATTCAATTCAATTCAATTCAATTCAATTCAATTCAATTCAATTCAATTCAATTCAATTCAATTCAATTCAATTCAATTCAATTCAATTCAATTCAATTCAATTCAATTCAATTCAATTCAATTCAATTCAATTCAATTCAATTCAATTCAATTCAATTCAATTCAATTCAATTCAATTCAATTCAATTCAATTCAATTCAATTCAATTCAATTCAATTCAATTCAATTCAATTCAATTCAATTCAATTCAATTCAATTCAGTTAAACTAACGTATTAGTTCCCATTATTTGCCTTGCCGTTACAGGCAGAGAGGTTCCAGAGTCTGATGGCATGAATAAAAAAAATATCGAAGAGTTCAAATAATTCGATGAGTGGGTTATGAGGTTCAAGGTTCGGACCGACTGCTTAAAACGGATCTTATCCAACAAATAAGATGCAACAAATTTAATCAAGAAATTGGAAGAAGGAACATCCAAGAACAAGTTGATGATATTTGGAAACATTGTCAAACCATCGTAAACCATAAACGTACCTAACCTAACCATATCATTGAAAGCTACGACTAGTTCTTGGAGAGAATGTGAATCAGGTCACTACAGAGTGCAGCATAATCAATAATAGGCAGTAACAATGATTTAATAAGCCTCATCTTAGTTTTTAATGGAGTCAAAGTTTTTAGAGCACAATGAAAATCCGCCATTTTGGAATTTTAAGTCAAGATTGTGGCTCTGAACTCTTAGCAAAACTCTTATGGAAAATTCGAAAAAAAAGTATGGAGTCTAAAAGGTCAGTAATTGGTCATAAAAGGTCAGGTAGTTTAAGAAACTGGTCAGGCTTAGAAAATTTTTAATCCAAGGTTGAAGTTTTTCAAGGTCACCCGCGATTTTTGGCACCTCATTTAGGGGATATTCGAAAAAAAAGTATACCACATGATAGTGAGAAAAGGTCAGATAATTTCAGTAATTGGTCAGGCATAGGTTTTTTTAAATTAATTTTCAAAGTTTTTTTCAAGGTCACAGTATAAGACTTATAGCACCTCATTGGTTGAATTTTCAAAAAAACTGTATGTCATCTGAAAGTCTACTTAATCCTCGTAAAAGGTCAGCTATTTTTAGATATTGGTCAGGCAAAGTTTTTTTTTTAAATCATTTTTTAAAGTTTTTTTAAGGTCAATACAAGGTCACATGAACTTTTAGCACCTCATTTGTAGGATATTCGAAAAAAATGTATACCATCCGAAAGGTATCTCAATCCTGATAAAAGGTCAGCTAGTTTTAGAAATTGGTGGCAAGCAGAGTTGTAAAAACTGCAGTCTTTTCGGTACTGCAGTTAATTGACTAAAAATACTAATTTCAATAAGTCTTTTAACTTACAAAAATACTTTAACTAAAATCGAGCAGTCAGCAGTCAGTACTAATATTCTGACTGTGCAGTTAAAAAAAAAAGTTAATTAACTTTTAGTTAATTAACTGCAGTACTTTTTAACTGCTTTTAGTCTTTTTA
Source organism: Epistrophella euchroma (assembly GCA_947049315.1). Taxonomy (NCBI): domain Eukaryota; kingdom Metazoa; phylum Arthropoda; class Insecta; order Diptera; family Syrphidae; genus Epistrophella; species Epistrophella euchroma. Next base: position 28,615,680 of record OX346246.1, read on the forward strand.
GTCAGTAAAAAGTCTTTGTACTGCGATGATTTAACTTTTAGTCACTAAGTCTTTTAACTACAGTCAATTAACTGTAAGTTTTTTTTACCTTTTTTTTCTTTTAAATTTCTTTTCTTTTTATTCCATCCTGTTTCTTTTAGTTAAAAGACTATAGAAAACTTTAAAAGACTTACAGTTAATTGACTGTAGTTAAAAGACTTGCTGACTAAAAGTTAAATCATTGCAGTACAAAGACTTTTTACTGACTAAAAAGACTAAAAGCAGTTAAAAAGTACTGCAGTTAATTAACTTACAGTTAATTAACTTTTTTTTTTAACTGCACAGTCGGAATGTTAGTACTGACTGCTGACTGCTTGTTTCGCAGTTAAAGTACTTATTTACAGTATTAACTTACATTCAAAAGGTAAGTTAATTAACTGCGACTTTATTAACTGCATTACCAAAGTACTGCAGTCTTTTACAGCTCTGGTGGCAAGAAAGTGTTCTTGCCGCTAGAGCTAGCCCCGGATTCATGGGGACTTTTCTACACTTCATCTTTTGGCCTCTCTTAATAACTGTGCCAAGTTTCAAAACTGCTGGATTTTTTCCAGGTGAAAACCTTTACTGGCTGGACTATGATAGCTTTTAATTATTAAAAAAAAAAAAAAAGAAGTAACGATTTTAATTTTATGATAGTTGTTCCTATCACAATCTTATCATCGACATTTATTTAAGAAATAGGTAGGTTGGTACTTATCAGTACGAAGTCAGATCTATATCTTTAGATAATTCTCCTTTTATTTAAAAAAAAATAACATAACAGGTTAAGGTATGTAGGTATTTACTTTTAAAACTATAACTCCTTAGTTAGGTATCTGGACAAAGATATAGGTTTCTACGAAAAATTAAGAAATTTTTTATACGAAATTACAATTTTCATCGTATCATGCGATGCCCCCGCACTGAAAACATTGTCTATATTAAACTTCTGCCTTGTAAAAATCACAAGTGAATTTCTCAGAATAATTTTATTCAAATCTCCCACTTAATAAAATGCATGTATTCAGTATGGACTATACCCCTTCGAAACAGCCAGCAACAAAAATATTTGAAATATTTAAAAGTAGATATAGGTAGGTATTGCAAATCTTGATGCTGATTTTTTTTGTTTTGAATGAGTATGCAAGTACCACAGACACAGACCCAGACCCAGAAAAGAGGGGCATATTCTGGCAAAAGAAAAAATAAGTACCTATTTGAAGGCAACGAATTCATAAATTATAGTAAAAAAAAAATCAGCTCCAACACAAAAAAATATCGAAGCAACGACAAACGCCAAGCCTTCACCTCCCCTTATCTAATGACTTTCTATAGTCACAATCAACAGATGCTAGAATGCTAGCTAACACTTAATCCACCGGCCGGTTACTCGGCGTCGTCGTCGTCCGCATCTCCTATACTTGTTTCATCATCAAACTCCCCGTTTCCCCCCCTTCTGTTGATTCCATCGTCATATTATCTTGGCACTCCATTGTGAATCATGCTGACGCCGCCGGCGGCGAAAGCCCCAACTTGGAGAGCTTTTTCGTTTAAAAGGCAAGACCAGTCCAGATCGGCATTTAGTTGAAGTTGACTCTTCGTAGCTGCATTATTAAATTCTAATCCTTCGAGGTAAGTTTTTGTGGGCAAAAGACTAGAAATAATAAACTGTACATAACTGTATTTAACTGTGCAAAAACTCCATTGTATGACCAAACCCTATAACTGTGCAACAAAAAAGTGAAGTTATGTAACAAAGTGAATGGATTCAATAAAAAAAAAGAAAGAAATCGACCCAATTAGATACTAAAACATAAGTAGGTATCTATTGAAAGATACAATTTTATTGTTATAAAAATGAAAATTTTCCATTCAAAGTGAAATATTTTGTATACCTACCTACTCTTATGTGACGCACCAGTGTACGAACAGTTAATTCTATTTCTGGATTTAAACAAATAAATAAAAAAATATCCGTTCTGTGATAAGTGTTTTTATAAATTTTTATCTTTTAGAAATTATTAAAACAAAAACACCAGATAACATGGATTTCTACTACTTGCCCGGATCCGCTCCATGCCGTTCAGTCCTCATGACAGCCAAGGCTATCGGCGTTGATCTTAATCTCAAGGAATTGAATTTAATGGCCGGTGAACATCTCAAGCCAGAATTCGTTAAGGTAAAATTTTCGTAATTTTGTTTTATCCCAATTTGCCTAATGATTTTTGTTTGTATGTGTTTTTTTTTTTGTCGGATAGATTAACCCACAACACACAATTCCCACATTGGTAGACAATGGCTTTGCTCTTTGGGAATCTCGCGCAATTATGGTGTATCTTGCAGAGAAATACGGTAAGACCGATTCACTGTACCCCAAATGCCCCAAGAAGCGCGCCGTCATCAACCAACGTTTGTACTTCGATATGGGAACACTGTATCAGCGTTTTGCCGACTACTACTATCCACAAATCTTCGCCAAGGCACCCGCAGACCCTGAGAAATTCAAGAAAATGGAAGAGGCTTTCGGTTTCTTGGAAATTTTCCTCAATGGTCAGCAATATGCAGCTGGTGACAGCCTTACCTTAGCCGATATTGCATTGGTTGCCACCGTTTCCACCTACGAAGTTGCCAAGTTCGACATCAGCAAGTACCCCAACGTTGCCAAGTGGTACAAACAATGCAAGGCTGTCACTCCTGGAATCGATCTCAACCAATCCGGAGTTGAGCAGTTCAAAAAATACTTTGAATAGATTTAAGTAATTTATTGTAAATCATAATAATTGTGTGTCAGCTTGATGTTGATTTTATTTAAATTTAAAATTAAAGATACAAATTAAAATATATAGGTGCTCTTAGCTAAGTGTAATAATTTTTAACACGTTATTTGTAAACAAACAAAAAATAAAAATAAATACAAAAAAAAAACACTTCACAAAAAAATATGACTCCATGATTTTTCTTCGAAAATAATACTTTTTCATCGGCTTTCCTATAACTTTTTGACAATAATGCAGCTTTTCGTGATTGCTTCTGCTCTTATTCAGGCAATTGATTGTTACTATAAAAAAAAATTTATTCGACAAAAATGGAACTATTTTTTTTTTAAATCCCAAATTATATGTACCTACGAGTATTACAAAAAAAAAAAATGTAGGTATACAATATTATTACATAAAACTTTTTAAAACATTATCAATTTAAAAATTAATCAAATTCAATTAAAAAGTTTTTGAGAATCTAATCAAATAAAAAGATTTCTTTTATTCGGTTTTAGGTTTTACAAAATATTTTTTCATTTTAATGATGCAATATTTTTTAAACTCAGAAGCACTAGGTTGCAAATTAATAAAAAAAAAAATGGTCCAGCAATTGAAAAGAAGCAATTTTCTGACATTATTTTACGTTGATGTTGGAAAATCGGTGTATTATTAAATATGCCTTAAAAATTACAAATTATGAAGTTTATCTAATCGAAAACGTTTCAGACGTTTTCGAGAAAATACTTATACTAACTCATTATATGCTCTGTGTTTGTATTGTATCAGATTAGAAACAGTTTTTGTTGTAATTTTTATAAAGAACCCTATCAATTTTGTAAAGAATCCTACAAATTTTTTTTTTTTTTGTTTTTAAAATTTAGAGGCATACTATTTTTATTTATCCTAAACAGTTCGAAAAAATGCATTTAAGGTGCCAATCAATATTGTAGTTCTCTTTCTTTAAAATACTCTGAATATTAAACTTACTACAAAAAAACCTTGCATGTGAACAAAGTCCACTTCAATTAAAGTTTTAATAAACTACATATTTGCCTAAATTTAATTATCTAGGGGCACGGTAGTGCCCCCTGCCAAGACGAGCAAAACGAGCGGCGGGCACTACCTATATATTCTTGTAACGCTTCGTCGGATTTTCAGGCCCTCATAACTTCGATCTGGATAGAGCTAGAGAGCTCAAATTTTCAGGATTAGGTGTAGTCCGCGGGCTAACAAAATACACCAAATTTCATATTTCTAGCTTTTATACTTTGGGTGTAATTCATACCCAAAAACGTCGATTTTGTCACTGACCACTCACTCATCAAAACCTAAAGGGTACTTCCCGAAGTCCTAGAAAGCTGAAATTTGGAATGTAGGCTAGGATTTGCACACAAACAACAAAAGCCATACTTTTTGACCACGATGTAGGGTTGGTAGAGTTAGGTCTTGTGGATTTAGGCCTTGTAGAGTTATGGGCTTGGCTCTTCATGAGATCTCATAACTTTTTCACAGCGAAAGCGTTATGTGCATGTGAGTCTTGGCGACCTTTTTTTATGAAAGGCTGAGTTCCAAAATGTAAATAAAAATGTTTTGATGCGGTAGTAATACATTTTTCATACGAATCAGCAACGCAAACTTGATTCTATGTAAAAATATTACTTTGCATTATTTTTCCGAACGAAAAAAAAAAATATTTTAATTCGAAGCAGCTAAAAGTTTTTGGATACGCAGTTTGCGCAGTAAATTCGCATCTGATGCATTTTGGAGCTCAGCCAAATTCTCTAATGATAAAATAGCTTTACGTAAAGTTAATGTTCAAACAAAATTAAATGATACGATCATTTCAAGGAACTCGCATACAAAATGCATTATTTCTAAGTTAATTGCGTAGGTATCTTTTTCATAGGTCAGTATAATTGGTCATAAGAAGCAAATGTTTTTAGAAATTGGTTAACCTTTGTAAAACATTTAATCCAAGGTTAAAGTTTTTCAGGGTCATTTAGCGATTATGGGATATTCCTTATAAAATGTTAGCTAGATTTAGAAATTGGTCAGCTATTAATTTTTCATGAAATAAACAAAAATTAAGGTCATTGACCTTGACCTTGATTTTTTTTTTTGAAAATTTATTCAACAAAAATCTATAGCTGACCAATTTTTGAAAATAGTTGACCAATTTCCTATGAGATGGCATATTTTTTTTGCGAATATCCGATGTGCATCAACTTAGCAGGTCACTTTTTCCGTTACACGTTAAAAAGTATATAGTAATTAGTTGCTACTTAGTTGCTAATTAGTTACGCAAAAAAAAAATTAATTGCTGTTTTAGTTTGCGAGAAAATGGGTGTCCTGCTAAGTTGACGTCAACTCAGCAAGTCAACTTTTTCAAAAACATAGATAAATGGTCCGGAAGTGGATATATATTGAAAACTATTTAATTAATAATTAGTTACGAAAAAAAAATTTAATTGCTGTTTTGGTTATCGCGAAAATGGGTGTCCTGCTAAGTTGACGTCAACTCAGCAAGTCAACTTTTTCAAAAACATAGATAAATGGTCCAGAAGTGGATATATATTGAAAACTACTTAATTGCTGATTAGTTACGCAATTAGCGTTGTGTTTGGGTAGGTATTTGAGATGCTAAGATCCCACAGCCAATTTCGTTTTTATTATTTTTTTGAAAGTTCCCCTTGATATTTAAAGCAACATAACATTTAATAATTGTTTAAAAAAAATCTAAACAAATTTCACTTGACTTTTTGGGCATCTTATCGTTTAAAATATCGTTAATAAAATAATGAAACATTAATAATGCATCTTGTGTAGTGTGCAGTGTGTGTCTGCAGCTACATTATAGTGATTACCATATCACAATAGGACGTTTATGCGATAAGCCAAACGTATTTTTTTAATTATCTCTTGTCACGATTATATTTATACTTTTCTTACCCACTTGCAATCAGAGAATAGAGAATCACCGATATACAAAGTTTGTTCTAAACAAGTTCAAAATTATGACTTCTTCGCCTAGAAGATTGCGTATAAAAATAAAAAAAAAAAAAAAAAAACATTCACAAAAACTGACGCACTCTAGCATAGAAAATGGAAAATTAGATTGTAAGAGAAAACTACTTTCTTTTAGGGATTTTACTTTTTTCAGTAAAATCCCCACTTAGGTATATCAAAACGAAACCCATATATTTTTGATCTGCCTTTTCAATATTTCCTAATACATATATAAACTAACATTTTAAATATCTATCTATTGCATAGACAGTTAAACAGTTAAAACACATTTTTGTCGACCCTTATTCGTCAGTTAAATCCTATTATCAACGTACCCCAAAGGAAGGAAGTTGATTTTCTGCAAATTTTGGAGCGGTCAGCTAAAATCTGTGTCATTAAAATCGCTCAAGGAACAACAATGATAACATTTTTCGAATCCAAACCTGTATTTTTGTAAACATATCCCGCATACCATACCTATTCTCTTTTAACTCTCTACATCCCTAAAATCCCTTATGGGAAAGATTTTTCAAATCATTGAGACCTACCGAATTCCTAAGGCACTCCACGAAAGAAAATGCCACACCATTTTACCTAATTGTTGCCAGTTTCAAAGCCCTGCGATAAAATACGGTAAGTTTGCAATTTCATTTTTTCACCACAAATCCAAATCAATGATAGTCATCACTCCTCAAAATTTTAGGCTTCCTAACGCCCCTCTTAAGAAGATAAAAATCAATAACATCAAAATAATTCAAATAACCCTTACCTGGCCCTAACGGCTTCATATGCACATAATTTTTAATTTCTGCACATCTGTTGGACTAAACCTTTCTAACGATGTATCACTTATGCATTTCCGTTGAGTATTAACCGAGAACAGTGTACCCTAAGTTTTTCCCAAACGTATTAATATATAGATTATGGCTAATTAGATATCATTAGAATAATCAAATCGAAAATAAAAAATTTTCAACCAGCCTTATGATGAAGAAAATTCCTTTTGGGATTAGCTTATATTAATGCCGTTTAAAGTAGAAACATCGAGAGACAAAATGCACACGAAACCTCAAAACTAAATTTGAAACAACATACATAATATTATCATATTCACATATATCTTATCTATCTTTTTGTAATAAATTCGTTTTCGGTGATAAAATTAAATTGAAAAAGAATACAGGTCGACCAAGCTTTTTTCTTAAAGCTGTATTTTTGTTTTTCTACATTTTTCACTTAAAAATGATTACACTATAATGATTATAATTTAAAAAGAAAATATCAACATCGCAAGTTCACATAAATAATTTTTTATTAGCTTAAACAAATAATTTTTTTAATCTAACTAAAATGTTTTTTGCACAATAAATCAGCTCCGGATTGGTTAATTTCGATTCCGGGAATAACAGACTGGCATTGTTTGTACCACTTGGCAACATTGGGGTACTTGCTGATGTCAAATTTGGCAGCTTCGTAGTTAGAAACGGAGGCAACTAATGCAATATCGGCTAAGGTAAGGCTGTCGCCAGCTGCATATTGTTGACCATCACTGAGAATAGTTTCAAAGAAACCAAATGCTTCTTCAATCTTCTTGAATTTCTCGGGGTCTGCGGGTGCGTTGGCAAAGATTTGTGGATAGTAGTAGTCGGCAAAACGCTGATACAGTGTTCCCATATCGAAGTACAAACGTTGGTTGATGACGGCGCGCTTCTTGGGGCATTTGGGGTACAGTGAATCGGTCTTACCGTATTTCTCTGCAAGGTAGACCATGATGGCGCGAGACTCCCAAAGAGCAAAACCATCATCTACCAATGTGGGAATTGTGCGTTGTGGATTGATCTGATGTAGGAAAAAATACCACAATGAAAGGAAACTATAAGACAAAATTCGGATAAATGGAAATGTTTGTAGTTACCTTAGCGTATTCTGGACTACGATGTTCACCGACTATTAAATTTAATTCCTTAAGATTAAGTTCAACACCAAGAGTCTTAGCGGTCATTATGACGGAACGACATGGGGCCGATGGAGGAAAATAGTATAAATCCATATTTTCTGGCTATTTTGTTTTTTTTTTTTCGATTTATTGAAGCTAAAATATACAAATTTTGAAACACTTAGCACAAAAATAAATTCAATTAATTTTTTGTGTGTTCAATTATATAGAAAAATGTATAACTATGTAGATAACTGTGTTTACACTGATAGAGAATTTTTCTTTTATGCGATCGATCTTTCAAATTATCGTTTTTTCTCATTCATAGATTTTTTTTTATTTACGCACTCAAGTAGCTTCATCACAAAACAAAAACATCACTTTTGCTGCACTAGTAACAGTTAAATACACTTAATTATTTCTCCTAATGCCCAGTGGAAATTACCTCAAAGATTATGAACCTAAAAATTCGGCTACGAAGAGTGAAATTCAACTATATGTGCCGATATGAAGTTGCCTTGCCTTTTAAACGGAATCTCAACAATTGGTTGCGTTTGGTATCAAATTTTCATGATCCATCAAAAAAAAAAAAAAAAAAAAATACCTGTGTCATGTTTGATTAAAATTTCATTGAATTATTGAAATATCATCGAACTTATCAATATTTTCCTCAAATTTTATAGATATGCTCATAAGGGTGTCCATTATTTCCCAAATTAATTATTTTTTAGAAACTACACAAAAAATACTGACCAAAAATAATGTGCCGCTTAAGGAAGTACTTTTCTTAGTTTTTAACGGGATTAAAGTGTAGTATTTTATTTATCTCGAACTACCTACATAATATCTTTATTCGAAACTTTTGTATGCATTTCTATTTTAAAACTATTTTTAAGAGACCACACTAAAACAATTACAAACAATTTTTTTGCAAAAAAATAATAAAGATTTTCCATAAAAAAATAGAACTTGGAGAAAAATATTAACGAAACGTCAAAATATATAGTTTGTTGCCTACCTATCAAGCCCTGAACTGTCAAAATCCATTGAAGGATGGCTCCGGTTTAAATAATTTAAAAAACCCCTACAAAATTCAAATTTTACCTCAGAAAATTAGATTTTTTTTTTGATTTTAGACCTTTTGGGTGACATTTGTCAAGCCATTAGCTGTCAAAATCCACTCACGAGTCTGATTTATACATTTTCTTCGAGCTTCACACAAGACTATCCACACCCCACATTTTTCTTACCAAAAAACTGCTGAGATACCGCCGTAGGTA